>ML677412.1:2764477-2780559 GCA_007922305.1 Dermatemys mawii
CTCAACCCAATCTCAACTCCACACCGAACTGTCAGCCAAACCACATCCCAACCCAATCCCAACCCCGCACCTGAGCCATCAGCCAAATTTAGATCCCAAACAAACCCCTTCTCCACTCCTGAACCATAAACCAAATCTGGAACCCAATCCCAAACCAACCCCAATGCCACACCTGGAACTGCCAGCCAAACCTCAAACCACATCTCAACAAACCCCTACTCTACACGCATAATGTCAGTTAAACCTTGAACACAATTTCCACTCTTACTCCACACCCAAACTGTCAGCCAAACCTCAATCTGCATCCAAAACCTATCTCTACTTGACACTTGAAACTTAAGCCAAATTGTAAACCAGATCTCAGTCCAGCATCTACTCCACAACCGAACCCAGACAAACCTGCAACCGAATCCTAAAAAATCCATGCTCCATATCCTAACCACTAGTGAATCTTCACCAGATCCCGTTGCAGACCTTACTCCAAAACCAAACCATCAGTAAAACTTCAGACCAAATCCCAACCCAGGTGCACCTCAAAACACATACCATCAGCCCAAACTCAAAAAGGATCCCAACCCAGCTCCAACCCCATATCTGAACTGTCAGCCAACCCTCAAACTGGATCCCAAGGCCAACCCTACTCCACATCCAAACCTTCAGTCAAACCTTAAACCAGATCCCAGTCCAGCTCCTACTTCACACTAAATAGTCAACCAACCATCAACCAGATCCCAGACATATCCCTACTCCACACCCGAACCATCAGCAAAACCTTGAACCATATCCCAGCTAACCCTTACTCCACACCTGAACCATCAGCCTACACTCAAACTGGATCCAAATCCAACCGTTACACTTCACCCCAAATGTACTTCACATGCAAACCATCAGCCAAGCCTCAAAACACAACTCCTACTCCCACCTGAACCCTCAGCCAAACCACAAACTGGATCTCAACCAAACAAACACTCCACACGCAAACCTTCAGCCAACCCTCAAACTGCATCACAATCCAGCCCCTATTCCATAACTGAACTGTCAGCCAAGTCTTGAACCGGATCCTAACCCAATCCCTACTCCCCAACCAAACTATCAATCAGCCAAATATCTGAATGGATCCCATCCCATCCTCCACACCAGAACTATCAGCCAAACCTCAAACTGGATTGAAACCAAACCCCCTAATTCACACCTGAACTATTAGCCAAACCTTGAACTGAATACCAACCCGATTTTTATTCCCCACCCAAACCATCAGCCAAATCACAAGCCAGATCCCAACTCAATCCCTACTCCACAGTCAAGCCATCAGCAAAACTTCAAACCAGATACCAAACCACTGACTACTCCACAACTGAACTGTCAGCCAAATCTTGAAGTCAGTCTCAACCCAAATCCCACTCAACATCCGATCCATCAGCCAAACTTAAAACAGGATTGCACTCAAATCCCTGCTCCACCTCCAGACCATGAGCCAACTCTTGAACTCGATCCCAACCCAATATGTACTCCACACCCAAACCGTCAGACAAACTTCTCGCCATATCTCAGCAAGCCCTTACTCCACGAGAACCATGAGACAAACCTCAAATGTGATCCCATCACAGCCCAACCAACTCTACGCCCCTAGGGATCTCACTGCTCCTAGAGATAAGATGATCATGAACTTCGCGGCTGACTCATTTTGACTTAGCTTTCTGCCTTATGAGTTGTATTCGCCCACTCACGCGCCACAGAGCAGAGGACGACCCTCTAAACTACTGAGGCTGCAGGCGGGGAGGCGAGAAAGAGGAAGATAGTTGCTGTTTCTTGCTGGCTGAGAGGGAGGGGCTCCGATCTTGCGTCCGCGGGTGCTGGATTATTGAATGACTGGCTGGTACAGACCTGCTCCAGCATCCGGTGTCGTTTCCTCAGCTCCTCTTCCAGATCCGTCAGGGGCCTCTGTGACTCCTGCTGCTGCTTCAGCTGCTTGAATCTCCTGGTCTCTAGAACCTTCTGGAGCTCTGGTTTGTGTTCTGGCAACAGCCCCCTGTGGAGGGGGGATCAAAGGGATTTAATGAAGTGAGAGGCTTCCTTGTTTCTTCTGCACCTGCCCTCTCTCACTGCCTCCCCTCTCCCTCTCTCATTCAGTTGCCCACCCTGTTTCCTCTGCCTGCGGGATGTCCTGACACTCCCCCAACAGCAGAGCTGGCCTGGTTGCATTCGGGTCCTTGCATTCGCTTTCCTGGGGATAATCTACTCATTTCCCAAGCTCCCTGCACCCAGGCCTGACCCCTTTCTGCTCACATCCCTGCTCCCGGGGCGATCAGTACAGGACACACGTCCCTCTCAGTGTCCTCTTCCAGGCAGCTCTGGTAAGCTGCCCAGGTCTGTGGGGCATCATCCCTGCCATCATGGGAGAGACTGTGACCTCAGGAGCATTCTCAGGGACTCCTGCTCCTGGCCTGCTGATCCAGGCCTGCTGAGGGAACCGCAGCCCATAAGTGGGAGCCCCAGAACTGTCTGGCAAATTCAACCAGACTGCGGGAGATGCCTGAGGATCAGGAGTGCCGAGGAGCTCCCACATGAAGTAGTGTAAGCAGTGTCAGGATGAGCTCTACCCTGACATCTGGTGGTGAGTTGTGGAAAAGAACTTCAGGGGCTGATCTTGTCTGCATAGGCACACCCACCCCACCTAGCGTGAGCTCACAGCAGCCCAAATGGGCACGTTGGCTGCTGTGGGATCCCCAGTTTCTCTGTTATAGGGAAAGGAAGAATAAAGTGTTTTTACCCTGATTATGTGACTCAAGGACTGTGAACATACTTGACCTTTATTATGATGGAGGGACTCACCATTGTCTAGGCAGCACTTGCTATGCAAGGAGCAGGGGTCCCCAAACCCAGTGAATTGAGAGAGGCTGGGGACAGGTATTTATATGATATGGGCCCCCAAATCCCAAGTGCACCACCTCTCTTCATAGGAGAATATCAGAGCTAATTTTGATTTTATTAACAGTGCAGTTACAGGCTGCTGAACTGAATGGTGCATCTGCACTGAGGCTCCCCTACTAAAAGATGAAATTACTATAGAGCTAAAACTTGCTAAGAGCTGAAATCACTGGATGCTGTGTTAAGTAGGGGGGGAGCCTGAAGATATGTTGCTGAGCGGAGCAGTTTGTGGGACAACTGGGAGTGAAGCAGCCAGCTGGAGCGGCTCACGGGATGGTTGGTGGAGCGGAGTAGCTCGCAGGACAGCTCCCAGAGAGGAGCAGCTGGTGGAGAGGCGCGACTCACGCTGAAAGCTGCAGAAGGATCCCATGGAGAGGCAGGGCAGTTGGCCTTGGATCACGTAACGTGCCCCTTAGCCCCCCTCCCCCTATTTCCACCCAGGCTGGGGTCGGGGCAGGCAAAACTCTGCAGATGAACTTTTGAGCTCTGGGGCTCCATTGATCAGAGACTTTTGGGTTGTTGTACTTTTGGGTTGCTGGACTTTTGGGACTTTGGGTGACTTTTGCAGTTGCAGGACTCCAGAACCAAAGGGAAAGGACACAACCCATTTGCTTGTGGGAGCAGGGCGGGGGGCTTCTGGTTCATGGTTTGTTTTATGAATCCTGTTTGTGGTGTTTCCCCAACATGATGCCACATTGTTTCTCCCTGTTATTAAAAGGCTTTTGGTACACTCAGACTCTGTGCTTGCGAGAGGGGAAGCGCCCAGAGGGGTGGTACGTGGTTGTCCCAGGTCACTGGGTGGGGGCTCGAGCCGGTTTTGCACTGTGCTATTGGAACAGAGCCCCTGGATACTGAACCCGGCCCTTTTTGCTGCCAACTCTGACGGGCAGAAGGGTGACAGTAGGAAAGGCCAGGGACCTGGCACTGCCTCGTGGCACCAGCTGGGGTAACTTATCCCTCGGCCCCCTTCCCTCTGGGCACCCAGCAGCATCACTCACCTCCTGTGGCTGAACAGCAGCTCCCGATGCAGCTCCTGGTGGGTCTTGGACTCTCTGACCGGGTTCGGCAGCTTCTTCGGCTCAATGAGGCCACTGTTACTACCTGCTGCCAGGTAAGTGCCGGGGTCGCAGACCCCACTGCCTGCTGCTGCAACGTAAAGATGCGGGGAGGGAGGCCAGGGCAGGTCCCGCCATTGCTCACCATGCCCCACCTCCACGTGGGCACCACAGAGTGTCAGGGCCCTCTCCCTCGCGGGGAAGCACCACCTCCCCCCATTGCTCTCAGCTGGCTAACTCAGAAGGGGACCTCCTGGGATTATTGTGTCCAGTTCTGGGTACCACACTTCAGGAAAGATGTGGACAAATTGGAGAAAGTCCAGCAAAGAGCAACCAAAATGATTAATGGTCTAGAAAACATGACCTATGAGGGAAGATTGAAAGAACTGGGTTTGTTTAGTCTGGAGAAGAGAAGACTGAGAGGGGACATGAGAACAGTTTTCCAATTATTCCACGGAGGAGGGATAAGAATTGTTCTTCTTAACCTCTGAGGATAGGACAAGAAGCAATGGGCTTAAATTGCACCAAGGGAGGTTTAGGTTGGACATTAGGAAAAACTTCCGAACTGTCAGCGTGGCTAGTGGAATAAATTGCCTAGGGAGGTGGTGGAATCTCCATCATTGGAGATGTTTAAGAGCAGGTTAGACAAAACCCTGTCAGGGATGGTCTAGATAATACTTAGTCCTGCCTTGAGTGCAAGGGACTGGACTAGATGACCTCTCGAGATCTCTTCCAGTCCTATGATTCTTTCCTATCTCTCTCTCTCCCTCTCCTTTTACCTTCCTATAAGAGTCTGGCTCCACTGGCCAAGACATGTATTTTACAACACTGCAGTGAGCCTGTGTGCAGAAAGAGGCAATGCCCTAAACAACCCAATGGTGGCACAAGTTGCCAGGTCTCAGCAGGTCTGTCTACACTGCAATTAGACACCTGGGGCTGGCCTGTGCCCGCTGACTTGGGCTCAGGCTGAGGGCTGTTTAATTGTGGCAGAGATATTCGGGCTCGGGCTGGAACCCAGGTTTTGGGATCCTCTGAGGTGGGAGGCTTCCAGGGCTCGGACTGCAGCCTAAACAGCCCTTTAACCTCGAGCCCAAGTCAGCTGACTCAGGCCAGCCGCGGGTGTGTAACTGCAGTGTTTGTGTAGACATAGCCAGAGAGGCTGAGTAGACCGTGTGCTGGGCCTGGGGTTTCCAGCACTGTCGTAGCAAGCGAGAGACAAACTCGGAGACAGTAGCTGCGTTTTCTCTCCCGGCTGCTCTGTTCTCCCCTCTTGCGGGTGTATGTGTGGCTGAGTTTGTCTGTTAGGAACCAGGATTAGACTTTAACAACCACAGCAAGCAGAGCTCCAGCCTAGCCCAGCTAACATCCGCTCTTTGCCCCAAGGACAGTTAATACCAGCTCTGATACCAACTACATTTGTCAAAGGGAGGCTTCTGTCTAAAGACTCTCTCCAGCTAAAGGCAATGAGGGAGGTGTTACAATACAAGCCTTAATATTTTACATTGCAAATGCGTTATTTCTCTTCCCTATATCTTTAATAAAGAGTTCAGTGGTTGAATGCCACAGGCTGAGGTCTCTGTATATTAAACCCCAAGCCTTGCTTATCAGCCCTATCACTGTGCAACATGTTAACCCCTTTGACTCATTGATTCTATCTAAATTAATGAAATAGCTCCCTCCTCTGCCCAGAAAAATAGCCAACTGGCAGGGCACTCTCCCAGGAGGGAGAAGATCAGGATGTGAGGCCCTACTCTGAATTAAGCAGAGTGGGGATTTGAACCTGCAACTCCCCCAGCCTGGGGTATATGGAGACCACATCCAAGAAAGGGCTGACCTAGCTTAGGTGCTGAGTGAGGGTTCATGGCTATGACTCCAAGTGGAGCAAAGCGCTTCCCTCCAGCCTGAAGTCCCTTTGAGGGGCAGGGCTTAGGCCACACACCCTGTCCTCTGCCTCTCACCCTCACTCCAGCTTCTGTGAATCCCGCTCTGGGCATGGCTACACTAGAAACTTAAGGCAACTTCTGTTAGGTGAGCTTACAACCACCGCAGTAATTACTGCAGTGGGTGATGTCCACACTACCCTCCTCCTGTCCGTGGTGCACGTGCTCACCAGGAGGAGCAGTGTATGGGGCTGAGAGCTGGGCTCTCAGCTCTGTGCACAACCCCACCCCCTGGGCTCTTGGCTCCCCGGGGCGAGCGGGGAGCCTCCGGGCAGCAGCTAGGCTGGGAGCAGGGAGCCCAGGGGGCAGCCAGGCTCTAGCTGGAGCCCCTGACCCACCCAGCAGTGACAGCTGGAGCTGTGAGCCAGGCTTTGAATGACAGCCAACAGCTGATGTAAGTAACCTGCAGGTTCTACACAGACACGGTGTCACCCCAACGACACCGACATTAGCCCTACGCCCCTCGTGGAGGTGGATTTAGTATGGTGGTGTGGTAGGACCCTTACAACAGCAGGAGCAAGGCCATGGTTTGTACACTACCATCACTAGTTTCTGATCCAGGACAGAAGTTTACTCTCTCTCTCTCTCTCTCTCACACACACACACACACACACACACACACACACACACACAACTTAATTCACAGCTTCTTGTGAGAGGTTTTGTCGAACACTTTTTGAAAGTTCAAATAAATTACGTCACCTGGCTGTCCTTTATCTCCTATTTTGTTGACAGACAGTATACTAATGGGTTAGCAAAGCATGACTTTCCTTTGTTAAAGCCAGTTGGTTTGTCCCTATTGTATCATGACCAGCTATTTTGAACTTAATGTTTCGACCAGTGTCACCGTACAAACTACCCCATCCCCTTGCATACATTGCTCACACTTTTATATAGGTAGTGGCTCGGTGGTGGGGAAAGGTTAAAGGTGTGAGTGGGGAGTGGAAGGTTCCTTTGCAGATTTCAAGAGGCTCGGGGGAGAAAGGAATGGGTTAATTTGTAAGTTCAGCCAGGCCTAGAGATAAAGAGAAAGGTTCTCCATGCTCAAGGTCGAGGAATTGACACTGTCTGCATGCCAAGCAATGAAAAACTGCATTGCAGCCCCAGCCGGACGTGAGAAATGAAAACAGGCAAAACAAAGCAGGACAAGTTGCAGGACCGACAGATTACACATTTGCGAAGGTTGGCCAAGTGAGACTCAGTCTGCCTCGCGAGTCTGGAGCTGGTGTGTTATGGAGAGTTAGGGGAGCTGCAGAGAGCCGGTTCGAACTGGTGTAGAAAGCAAAAGGCATGGAGAATGGGGAGGCTCCCCGGCCGAGATGTCCCCAGGAACACCCAGGGCTTAAACCCTCCCGAGAGCGGAAGCAAGTGATGCAAGCAAGCACCTCGCACTCACCACTGTTGTTTGGTTAATAAAAGTTTAAAATTCAGTCACTTGGTGTGCTCCTTCATCTCTGCCCCTAATGACCCTGTGGCCTCAGCCTGATCACCTGAGGTTCTACCTAGGCAGATTGGTAACAGAAATCTGTCACCCCAGAGCATGACGCTGAACTAAACGTTAACTGGTCTGTAATTCCCACCGTCACCCACAGCACCTGTTTTGAATATTAACTAATTGTGATCTCCGGGTGTTCCAGATAACTGAGACTTGGCTAACAAGGCTGTGTAGTGTTTGGTATTCACAGGATATGTGGGACTGTACCTATGACCTCTGTGCAGATATATACATTGGGAAATGTGTCCTTAAATAGTCTCTTTATTCTCCCACATCTGGCCAATATGGAGAAACCAGGACCAAGATTTCTCAGAGTGCCTTGTGACTTGGGATGCCTCCATTTTTGGGGTGCCTCTCTTGAGTCACTGAACGCCCCCCCTCTGACAGTCAGGCCTCTGCAGTGTCTCAAGGGGGGAGCCCAAATCACTAGTCACGTTCTACAGTCTTGATCCAGAGGAGACAATAAGGCTGGCAGCAGGGGTAAAAGCAACTTAAAGGTATGCAGGGTGGCTGAGCTCCTGAGCAAGGTCAGGGGGGCAGCTCTGGGGACCCGGAAGGGGTAGGGTCTTGGGCGATAGGGGCGGGATTGGGGCAAGACTCCCCCCAGCTAGCCCTTCAATGCTGATTAGCCCTTGCTACCTGGGGCTCTGGCGGCAATTTAAAGGGCCCCAAGGGATGCTGCCCCATTGCCTCCACCCTCGGTGGGGCAGTGCTTTATTGTCCGTTGTGTTCCGGCCCGTACCGGCGGCCACTTTCTTTCCAGTATGCCGTATCGGCCCATACCATCTTAGTGTCACCTCTGGCTGGGGGGACTGCAGGGATGGAGCACCTTACACCTCACCATCGTTCCTGTGAGCAAGGTTAGCAGCCCTTTGAAAAGGGGAGCCCGAGGGACCGCTCTCAGCTGGCGGCCACACAGCTTCTCCACACAGTGGGAATGGGCCCCTCATCAGCGGCCCATGAGAAAACTGGCTGGCATGGAAAGGGGCAAAACTCAATCCCACGCCCAGTCCCATCCCCAAAGCAATTGGCTCTCCTGGGCTCTCATTCCCTGGGCAGTGGGGCTTCCCCGCATCTCCCTGCTCTCTCCTCCAGGAGCAGGGACTCTTACCTGGACTCACGCTGCTCCGCTGAGATTTGCAGTCACCCTGGAAAATGACAAGTTTGGGTTCAGAGACAGGACAAAAAAGCATGTGAAATTAACATGCATTCCTGCCCTAAGGGCAAGGCTGGGCCTGGGTCGCACGAACCTGGGCTGTGCTGCTGTGGCCCACTGCGTGAGCCCTGCCCAGAGCCCTGGGCTCTCCCGTGAGCTGGGGTGAGTCCCTTCCCGCTCTGTGCCTGCTGCCCCGTACGTCAACTGAGGGGCTTGACAGGGAGCTGCCTTTGTAAGCCCCAGAGCTGTCCCGGGGGAAAGTGCTCCAGAAAACCTGGGTATTTTACAAGCGGCACAAGAGGCTGCAGAGAGGCCAGCCGGGCCGTGCTCCGAGGCCCAGATCTCAGCAGAGGCTACAGAGAGGTCTGCAAGACCTGAGTTGACTCTGATCTCAGAGTTTGGGGGTCTTCGGAGGAAGGTTTTTAGTTCAGGCCCAGTTCTGACTGGGGAACTCACCTGCGGAGGCCAGCGATCTACATGCCCCGGCGCTAAACTCCAGCCCCGGTTTATCCAGCAGGGTGAGGGAGATCAGCAATGAGCCAGATTGTCACTGGACTTAGAGCAGCTCCACCAGAGTTTATAGCGGCACCTAGCCTTCCCGTGCAAAGCACGGTCCGCAGCTGGGGAGAGCGAGGGGGGACCCTGGGCAGCGGGCCCAGCGCAGGGGGACACCCCCAGCCAAGGCACCTTGCAGGCCAGACTCGGAGGGGGCGACGCTGGGAAGAAAGGTCCTGCCACGCAGGGCCTACGGGCGTGTGGCCACCGCCAGAGCAAGTGTCTGATCTGCGAATGACAGCGCCTCCCGCAGAGGGCCATCCCACGGGTCAGAGCTGGTGTTTAGGCAGGAGAGCCCCAGGCCCAGGGCAGGGGAAATGAGGTCAGCAGCGTCTAGTAAATGACTCACCCCTGATTATACTAATTACAAGCACTAAGGTCCTTTCTGCACCATGATTCCACCGGCACCAGGGCCCGGCCTACGGCCCGGTGAAGTCAGCGTGTAGGGCGGAACTGAAACCTGGGGCAGCCCATGCTAATGGAAGACCCTGTACAGGGACCAGCCCGGCTGTGATCCCCAGCACAGACCCTGCATGGAGGAGTTGGACAGCAGCAGGCGGGGCTAGGAAGAGGATTGACAGGTATACCCACCAATGCGTGGCTCCACAGGCCTAGATTGGTACCTAGGGGACACGCGAGGGTCCCAGGAGGCATTTGCCGGTAGCAGTGGGACTGGCCTGGAGCAGATCAGCAACGTGCTGGAATGGGAGGAGGAGTCTTTGCCTCCAGCCCCTATGCACCAAAGGGGCTCGCAGCACGTGCTCCTAAGCGAGACCCGGGCTGCCTCTGTTCACATGGAGCAGTGTTAACACTGAAGCCTAGTGATGGCGATTTAAAGCCAAGGTTGTTAACTCTTTCACCGCTGACCATCCAGCTTCTCCCGGCTTGGGGGGAGCCTGGCGATGGGGGGCAGGATTGGATTGTGGGGAGCGCTGGAGCAGAGTATCACCTCTTTCTCCTCCCCAGTCGGCCCCCTCTTGCTGAGTATTGTTATTTATTCATATTATTGGACTGCTGAGGAAAAGCAGCTAAGCACCTGGCCCCTCCTTCACCTCCTGCCCCCGCATCAGACAGGGAACTCCCTTGGCACCACCGCGGGGCTGAGGGCAAATGTGACAGGCCCTTGGGCCACAGGGCAGAGTGAAACTGCACAGACCCAGCAGTGGATTAACCTTAATCTGCGGATCTGTCAGGCAGGAGCCTGTTAGGCGTGGACAGGCGCTGTGCCCAAAGCACTCACCTTCCACCATGGGAGACCGTGGCTTCAAACCCAGCCAGCATCCTGTGCAGGCCTCCATGGGCACCAGCTTAAAGGCCAACATCTAGCACCCTTTAGAAATGACTGCCCAGTGCGTGGCCTTTCAGGAACACCCCTAACCATCACCGCATGGTACGAGCAGCAGAATCTCCACTCAGGAGTCAATCCAGATTGGACAACAGAGCAGAGGGGCAGGGTGGGGAGACTGAGAGGGGGCGGCAGAGCTGGGGGGTGGGGCCCAGGACTGGAAATAGCTGGGGTGCTCTAGAGCAAGACTAAGATGCATTGGCAGAGCGGGGCAGGAATGGAGAGGACTAAAATAGGGGGAAGGAGGTGAGTTGTGGGTCAGGGTTGAGATTGAGGGGCACCTGCCTGTCCTGTAGCTGACCAGCCTGCCACGTTCATGTTCACCCCATTCAACTCCCCCCCACCGCTTAAAGACATCAACCTTCATTCCCAAATGATCGGAAAGCCTGAGTCTGTGTGTGGCGTCCCCAGAGCGACGGGGGACCTCCCTGCGTACACAGGCACTAGGGGAGCTGGGGAGGGGCTGCCGCACCCCGTGGCTGGAAGAGGTTTCCGTCCTATCCAGGGTTTGAGTTTGGGTCAATGGCTCTCAGCACCCCCACTGTACACACTAGGGATGCCCCCTCTGCCTGCATAGCTCTGCGCGGCATGGCTGGGGGCTGCTTTGCTCTCTATGGCCCCTCCCAAGGCCTCGGGGCAATTGGTATGCGCTTTCTCCCCAGCGGGCCAAGGTGAGCTGAATTCTCCACCCCACCTGGCAGTTCTGTGCATGGAAATACCAACTTGGGAACACGAGCTTAGCGAGAGCGGCTATCAGAGCCACTCAGATTTGCCCCCCACCCAGCGCTTGGCCAGCTAGGCACCTGAGCCCCCGCAAGCCCCATGGCCCTCCTTGTGCCCTCTCTATGCTCTCCAGCCCTGCCAGGGCTTAGTGGTTTGAGAGCATCATTTTGGCAAACACTAGGAAGCAGCTTCGGATTTGTAGCACAGCTGAGGAAAGCGGGCAGGGCAGGGCCGCGGGGGAGGAGCACAAAGAACAGGGGATGGAGGGGCAGAAAGAGGGGGTGAGAGCCCCCTCCAGGGCATGGCACACCCGGCAGCAGGGACGCATGATCATTTACCGATCTCTGCCCCACAATCCAGCCCCGTCCAGGGAGACCCACGCGGTCCTGTCCGCTGGCAGGAGAGCTACTCACCCTCTTGGCCTGAGACAGCCCCATGCCTCCCACAGGGACTGTCCTCTTTGCTCTCCGTCTCTTTCACGCCCTTCTCTCTCTTCTTTCTTTCTTTTTTCCTCTCTCTTTTTCTTCTCACTCTCCCTTTCTTCCCTCTGCCCTGTCACTGCAGCTTCTTCCCAGACCAACTTGCTGGGCCCCGGGGAACCTGGCCCTGGGGTCCAGAAACACTGCCAGACTGTCGCCAGGGCAGGGCAAGCCCCTTGCGGACCACGCTGGCCTTGTTTGTTTTCCTTCGCTGAGGAGACGGAGGATGACTCCGGACAGACCCTACTCCTATTAGCAGGCTCGTCACAAAACCCATTAAGCCCTAGGGCTAATCCTGGGGAGGAGGGTTAGGGAGAAGTCATGTGACCAGCCCTCTAAGTGCCTTGGGCCATTTAAGCCAGAGGATCTACTATCCCAGTGTTTACCTGGAGAGCTGAAATGCTGCTCAGGGAGATGCTGGTTGACTAGGCCGTGGCACGTGTTACAAACACTAGAGCTGGGATTTCCAAAGGTGTCTTAGGCGCTCTGGGTGCCTGAGTCCCTCATGTTCCATGGCCTTTTCCTCTGAAAAGGTCCCCCTGGGGCAGCTCTGCTACTGATAGCAATGGTGAGAGTGCGGGAGTTCACACGGTGGGATCTTCTGGTCAGGGGAGTGAGGGTGTGGCCTTGCTCTCACTGAGCCCTGGGTTTGAGTCTGAATTAGTGCCCGGAGCTACCCCTGGAAACCCATCCCCACCCCTCCGCAAGCAGGTGGCAAGAGAGGAGCATTTGCAGAGTCAGTAACACTGGATGGGCAGACTGGGTGCTTCAAGGGGCACTGCTCCAGATGGTGGGTATAGATAAGGGCAGGGAGGATGAAGGATGTGGGCATAGACATTTTAAAAGAATATCCTGGAAAAGAAAGAGGGAAACGATACAGATCTTAACAGCACCAGCGATGACTTTGGAATGGCCTCCACACCTCAGCCTGATTCTCAGTTACTCTGGTCTTGCTCTACCTGCCCCTTCTCCCACCTCCCAGCCTCAGAGCTGCAAAATCCTTTTATTCCCGAGACCAGTTGTCACGTTACTGAAATAATCTGGGATCAAATAGATCATTGGTGCAATCAAGGTCCTGTAGGGGCACCAATTCTTATATAAAGGGGGTCATATAAGGTGTCTAAGACCAGGTTATGGTTTGCTGATTATGATTATGCTATCGGTATATGTGTATCATTTTTGTATGTGAAGTTATGAATTTTGGTTCTACTGTCTGTATCTCAAACTTATGTTATGCTGCTGGGTAACATCCCAGACAACTTGGTTTTAGCTCTCCATAGCCTGCTTGATGGCCCATTAAGAACCATCAGCTACACGACTGACCCATTAAGGGAAGGCAGACACATCCTGTGTCTTAGCAAGGGGGCAGGAACTTGCCAATGCAACTCCAAACTCCATTTTTGCTGTAAGTTTCCACAGCAAAGGACAAAGAGAATTCCTGCACCTGAAAAGACTATAAAAGGCTGGTGTCTGACTTCCATCTTGTCTTCAGTCTCCAGTCTTCAGTCATCATTCTTACTCTGGAGGAACTTTTGCTACACATAGGAGCTTTCAACAAAGGACTGATTGACCCATCCCTGCTGTGGACGTTTATACTCCAGAAACTTGATTTGAACCTACAGTTTATTCTACCACTGATGCAAACCTGAACCAAGAACTTTGCCATTACTGCACGTAATTGATTTCTTTTAACCATTTCTAACTCTTACCTATATTTTTTTTCCTTTTATAAATAAACCTTTACATTTTAGATTCTAAAGGATTGGCAACAGCGTGATTTGTGGGGAAGATCTGATTTGTATATTGACCCGGGTCTGGGGCCTTATTCTTTGGAATTGGGGAGAACCGTTTTCTTTTATTGGGGTATTGGTTTTCATAACCATTTGTCCCCAGAACAAGTGGCTGCTGGTGGTGATACTGGGAAACTGGAGTGTCTAAGGGAACTGCCTGTGTGACTTGTGGCTAGCCAGTGGGGCAAAACCAAAGTCTTTTCTGTTTGGCTGGTTTGGTGCCTTAGAGGTAGAGAAGCCCCAGCCTAGGGCTGTAACTATCCTGTTTGAAGCAATTTGTCCTGACTTGGCACTCTCAGTTTGGTCCCACCAGGAACAGCACCGTCACACCACCTTATAGTCGATTCATCCAATCCACACTTTTATAACTTGCTGGCAAGAATACTGTGGGAGACTGTATCAAAAGCTTTGCTAAAGTCAAGATATATCACTTCCACTGCTTTCCCCATATTCACAGATCCAGTTATCTCATCATAGAAAACAATCAGGTTGGTCTGGCATGACTTGCCCTTGGTGAATCCATGCTGACTGTTCCTGATCACCTTCCTCTCCTCCAAGTGCTTCAAAATGGATTCCTTGAGGACTTGCTCCATGATTTTTCTAGGGACTGAGATGAGGCTGACTGGTCTAGTTTGCCAGGTTCTCCTCCTTCCCTTTTTAAAGATGGGCACTATATTTGCCTTTTCCCAACCATCTGGGACTTCTCCCAATTGCCATGAGTTTTCAAAGATAATGGCTATAACTCTTTAATCACATCAGCTGACTCCTTTAGCACCTTTAGATGCATTATATCTGTACCCATGGACTTGTGCATGTCCAGCTTTTCTAAATAGTCCTTAACCTGTCCTTTCACCACCGAGGGCTGCTCACCTCTCCCCCACACTGTGTTGCCCAGTGCAGCAGTCTGGGAGCTGACCTTGTCTGTGAAGACCCAGGCAAAAAAAGCATTGAGTACTTCAGGTTTTTCCACATCCTCTTGTCTGTGACTCGAACCCAGACTGGCCCAGTTCGTTGTCTGACCGCACAGAGACAGGCAACACCAGCAAAGTCCGATAATAGGCTCTTTATTGAAGAGTGCACACGACAATAGAGAGTAGCCCGTCTCCCAAGAGAACCAGCTGCCCATTCTAAAAACTAGTAAATTTTTATAGACAGTTTCGTTATGTCACAAATTATTCATTCAAGCAACCCACCTCCCCCCTTCGTTACTAGAAGTTTCTTGCTATTTCATTACAAGTTAAAGCTATACATGCTGTCTCAGTATTTTCTTATCAGCACGTTTGACCAGTACCAGAAACCAGGAGACAGGAAAGATAGATGATCTAACAAAAAAAATAAAAAAACAGGGAGTGAAGGACAAAAAAGAGAGTGTTGACATTAAGGCTCCACTTAACAGGGAGCGAAGGACACTTGGTAAAAAAGATGTTTAGAATGCAGCTCTCTCTCAGGTTTGGCAAGAGTGCAGATTGATCTGCAACTCTGCTCAGGGACTACCCAGAATCCCCTGGATTAATCTTGGGCCTAACACTCTGTCACTAGGTTGCTTCCCCCATTCAGTGAGGGTCCCACACTTTCCCTGATCACCTTCTTGTTGCTAACATACCTATAGAAACTCCTTTTGTTACCTTTCACATCCCTTGCTAGCTACAACTCCAACTGTGATTTGGCCTCCCTGTTTACACCCCTGCATGCTCGAGCAATATTTTTATACTCTTCCCTAGTCATCTGTCCAAGTCTCCACTTCTTGAAAGCTTCCTTTTTGTGTTAAGCTTACAGAAGATTTCACTGTTAAGCCAAGCTGGTCACTTGCCATATTTACTATTCTTTCTACACATTGGGATGGTTTGTTCCTGCAACCTCACTAAGGATTTTTTAAAATACAGCCAGCTCCTCTGGACTCCCTCCGCCTGGCATGCATCTGGCGAAGTGGGTACTAGTCCACGAAAGCTTGTGCTCTAAAACTTTAGTTAGTCTTTAAGGTGCCACAGGACTCTTTGTCACTTCCCCCTTCTTGTTATTCTCCCAGGGGATCCTGCCCATCAGTTCCCTGAGGGAGTCAGTCTGCTTTTCTGAAGCCCAGGGTCCATATTCTGCTGCTCTCCTTCCTTCCCTGTGTCAGGATCCTGAACTCGACCATCTCGAGGTCACTGCTGCTCACTGAGTGCCTGACACTGACACACTGGAGCCTTGATCCCAGTTTGGGTCTAGCCTGGGATCAACAATCATTAAAATCACAGTTGCCTATCGGTACTCGATTGAGGACGCCTCATCTCCCTCAGTCGTTTGATTGGCGTCGCCTGGCCGCTCGGCCTTCGACTGGCTGCGCCTGGCCCGCGCTATCTGCGCTCGGCTGGCTCCGCCTGGCGGTTCCCGCTGTCGCGTTGGCTGTGGGCGGGCCGGTCGTGGCGCATGCGCAGAGAGGACCGGGGCGCTCCTGTCTGTGCGATGCGGTGACGGGAGCCACCCGGGACACCAGAGCGCCCCTCCCCCCGGCGCCGCCATGACCAACGGTGAGGGGCGGGCGTAGCCCGAGCTCGGACGCCTGGGTTCCGCAGGGAGAAGCGCGGGGGGGTCCCTCGGGCCTCCGGGGCGCAGAGATGGGAGCGGGGGGGGGGG
>ML677412.1:2780959-2855782 GCA_007922305.1 Dermatemys mawii
TGAGTTGGGGGGGGGGAATGACCCGGGAGTGGCGGGGGGAGGGAATGAGTTGGGGGGGGGGAATGACCCGGGAGCGGCCGGGGGCGCGGGGGAGGGAGAATGACCGGGGCGGGAACGACCCGGGGCGGGGTCGGCTGCAGCCGCTGACCCTCTGCCCGCCTCCCCTCGCCTCGCAGCCTACTCGCTGGACGGGGTGCTGGTCTTCGGCCTGCTCTTCGTCTGCACCTGCGCCTACTTCCGGAAGGTGCCGCGGCTCAAGGCCTGGCTGCTCTCGGAGAAGCGTGGGGTCTGGGGAGTGTTCTACAAAGGTGAGGTGGCGGGGCGGGGCAGGAACCAAGGGGCCCATGGCCTGGCCTGGCCTGGCGAAGCTCCCCTCACACGGGGCGGGAGGCCACCGCCTCTGGTAAACCTGCTGGGCGGGTTAGAGCCAGGCCTGGGAGCGGAGACACCTGGTTTGCTCCTGATTCCGGTGACTTTCTTCTTGGGGGAAGGCAGCGGCTTAACCTTTCCCTCACTAAGCCGTCAGTAAAACGGGTCTGGACTTGTGTACAGCACACAGGTGTTGTGAGCCTTAGTGTCATCCTGAGACGTGTGCTGGAGAGGCTACCTACCTTCATTTTGTCTTTCAGCTGCAGTGATCGGCACCAGGCTTCACGCAGCAGTGGCTATCTCCTGCATCGTGATGGCTTTTTACATTCTATTCATCAAATGAATCTCAAGGCTTCGGACGCACACACCTGTTTGGGAGAAGCTGCTGATAAGGAGACTTACCTGAGGCGGAGAGAGAGATCAATATTTAATCCTTTTAAAGGAATGGACAGAGCCTAGTTTGGCAATGCCAAGACGAAATGCACCCATTACCAAGCCTTTTCCAAACCAAGAGAGTGACCCTCTGCTCTTCACAATGGCTCCAAGTTCCCTGTGCTTTCAGCAAAGCGAGAAGATGTTTTTATCTTCCTATCCCTTTATAAAGCAATCAGCAAAGATCACTTAATGTGTGGATGTATACAGATCAAATCTTCTTTCCTATAACGTCATACACTCTGCTTAAGGAAAACCTCCTGTTTTATTTCATGGTTAATTGCTTGGGCTTACCAAAATGGATAATATTTTCAGTTTGGCAGAACAGAGATGGGAACGGGTTGCATTTAAGCTGTTTTAGAGATAATTTCTTTGTCCCAATAAGTGTAGTAAGAACAGCAGGGGAGGGAGATAAGTTGACCATAATGACACTCTTGTGTTAAATTTACATATTTTGTGGCCTAAGATTAGGGAGATGATATCCTAAACTGAAACTTCTCAATAGGTAACAAAGTGAAACCCATCTAACATGACTCTGAAGACTACCGTCTATATTCATGTCGGCAGGTTTTCAAGCAGAAAGCAGATCTGGATTGCAGTGTTAACTGATAGCAGTGTGTCCTCGGTGTAAACGTAGCATGAGATAGAAGTGGCTAGAAGAGGGCTTGCTCATTTGGGGCCCTGACATACTCTACAAATCATCCTTGTCCTTGAATGATGCCATGGATGACAGTGGTTTAAAAGCCAACATAAGCCTTGATGTTTATACTATGGAGGGAGTGGGTGGGAACACTACGTAACTAAATAGTAAAGATAGTGTCTAAGCCACATTTTAACATCACAACTTGTATATTTGGAAGGTGTATAGATTGTTAAAGACAAATGTCTCCTATACTGATTTTATTCTGTATTTTATTTGCATCTCTAATGGGCCTGCTTTCTCAATTTGTTTTTTCCCCTCTCTTGAGCTGCTCTCTCCAGCTTCTACCCACCCAGATTGAAATGTAGGACTCAATCCCCTACAGTAGTTGCAGAGAAGGGATCACTCAACTACTTTTTTGTAGCTTAGTTTTTTAAAAATCTCCATTGTTTATAAAATCCTGAATAAAAAACTTGCCAATAAAATGTCTTTTCCCTACTGCCTTTGTCCATTTTCATTTGGCAAAGGCTGAGATATTTCCTTCCCAGCTTCACTTCTCCTTTCTAGGGGCCAGCACCCACTGGAGTCAGTGGGAGTCTTTCCATTGACTTGCATTGGCTGTTAATCAGGTCTCAGTAGAATATGGACTTTTTTATGTGCTACCTTTTTTGTGTGCCTGTTTCACTAGTGTTGGCAGGGATGTGAATGGGTCTGGTTAACCGTGTGCTACCAAGAGCTGGGAGGGCAGCTCAGGGATTTGGTGTTGCAAACCATTATCTGTTTAGTTTCTCATTTCCAGAGCAGTGAAGTTCTAGAACTACTTAGAATGCAGGTGGCATTTTTAGCTATGTTGTGTCGCTGCCTTATAAGGCCAGTAATCCGTCACCTTAAAAAGCAACTGTTCAATTAATGTACATATCAGTTAATGGGACAACACTTCCCTGTGAAACATTCTCCAAGTGTGTGATGATGGAGACTCAATGTAGCTCCCATGAAAACTTGTATGGACGGAATCCAGCATGTGAGCTTCATAACCCTCTTTCCCGCAATAGCCATTCAGAAAGCCCAGTTGAAGCAGGGACCTTTGTGCACGGTGACTCTTCTTGGAGCTCTGGGCACAGATTCAAATGTGTTAGGACAGGGGTGGGCAAACTTTTTGGCTCGAGGGCCACATCTGGGTGGGAAAATTGCATGCAAGGCTATGAATGTAGAACTGGGGCAGGGGGTGTGGTGTGCAGGAAGGGGCTCGAGGCAAGGGGTTGGAGACTTGGCAGGGCGCTCAGGGTTGAGGGGGCTTGGGTGCAGCAGAGGGCTCGGGGCAGGGGGTGTGAAGTGCAGAGGGACTCAGAGCAGGGAGTTGGGCTATGGGGTGCAGGAGGGGTTCGGGTCCTGGCAATGCTTATCTGGGGTGGCAGCAGCAAGCAGTGGGGCTAAGGCAGGCTCTCTGCCTGCCCTGGCCCCATGTCCCTGCGGCCCCTGGGGGGGCACAGAGGACTCTGTGCACTGCCCTTGTCCACAGGTACCTCCCCCCAAACTTCCATTGGTCATTGTTCCCCATTCCTGGCCAATGGGAGCTGCAGGGAGGGCGGAGGGTGCAGGCGATGGCAGTGTACAGAGCCCTCTTCCCTCCCCACCAGGGATGCAGGACCGTGGTGCCTGCTGCGCGGGGCCAGAGCAGGCAACAAGCCTGCCTTTGCCCCGCTGTGCCACAGGCCAGATCCAAAGCCCTGACGGGCCATAGTTGCCCACCCCTGCGTTACGGGGAGAGTATCAGACATTTAAGTTGGTGTTCTGAGGGACTGTGAAAGCTAAGAGATGATGTAACATCCACAGTAGGTTCTTCTAGGGCCCCAGACCCTAAATCTGGGCACCTCATAATCATTGTGTTTATCCTCACTCCATCTATGCCTCCCACTGTACAGAGGGGGATCTGAGGCAGAGTGTTGACTAAATCACTAGCCCAAGGTCACACAAGAAGTCTGTGGTAGAGCAGGGACTTGAACCTGAGTCTGCTAAGTTGCATGCTACCACCCTGTCTACAGTGCCACCCCTTCCTCTCAGTTGGCTGACTTCAACTCTGGTTTTGCCCCTTGGTGAATGAATGTGGTATCTTCTTAATCCACTGTTTTGATTTGCTAAAAAGAAGTCCAGCCCTCACTTAGAGTCTAAACTGGCTCAGCTGTAGCAAAGCCTGGAAAATGCATTCCCCTCTCTATAGTCTGGTGACTGGCTAGATGGAGCTTGTGGCAGAGGGCACTGTGGGACAGAATTTGGGAGTGGGCTGACTATGCAGTTGAACAGATGCAGGAATTTCATTCAACAAAGTTTTAAAACTTATACCATAGAGCTGATGGCCAGAAGGAACCAGCAGAATATCTAGACTGACCTTCTCAAAGAACCCACAACCTAAATCCAACAACCAACATTAGACCCAAGTATGACAGCCCACAGGAGTCTAAATTATGTCCCTTCTATACTAACAAAACTAATGTTCCCAAAGCCTGCTACAGCATGGTAGGGGGTAGCATGTTGTAGCAGTTTGTTCTGGCCTGAACAGATGCGGTGACTGATGTGTCTGAATTGTGCTAGAGCGGGGCTGTGTGTGCCTGCATATAGTGTGATCTTCTCTGCACAGACAAAACCAGAAACCACACAAGCTCTGGAAGCTATGAACCAAGTCAACTGGGAGGTCAGAATACATTTCTCAAACTATAATGCAAATCTCAGAAAAATACAGAGGGAAACAACTGAGTATTTAGAGCGAGAGAATTGATAGCGGCTTTCCCACACCTTCCTGCATGGAGCTGGACACTGATCTACCTCACGTGTGTCTTTGTGCACCTTACGCTTTCTGTCAGTGTCTGTAAAACAAGGCAAGTTCACACTAGGGAGCAACTTTGCCCTCTCTCTGCTTTGGGACTGGTGCTAGCAGGATTCCTGCAGGGTGGGTGAGTCCATGGGATGTTGGGAGTCTCCCAGGGGGTTAAAATTAGGGTGAGCAGATGTCCCAATAGTATACGGACAGTCCCGATTTTGGGGTCTTTTTCTTATAAAGGCTCCTATGACCCCCCACCATGCCCGTCCTGGATTTTCACACTTGCTGTCTGGTCACCCTAGTTAAAATCTTCCTTTGGTCAAACCTACAGGTGTGACAGGGGGTCCTGTGGCACCTACAGGTGTTTCTAGCGACTCCTCCTTTCTGGGTGATGTTACAATAACGTTGTCTGCCGGGTCTGCGGCGATTTCCCGACACCCGCATCCCCACTCCCCCGGGCCAGCTCCTGCCCTGGGGCGAAAGGATCCGGGGTTAAGAGCAGCGGGCCCCCGAGCCGGGCTGCGTGGCATCCTCCCGGCCGCAGAGGGCGCCCGAGAGAGGGCGCGGCCCGTCTGGGGCGCGCTCTATGGAGGAAGCGGGGGTTCCCAGGATGCAGTGCGGCCCGGGCTCTATAAAAGGGAGTTGCCGCGCACGCGGCGCATTCGCAGGGGAGCGGCTGGAGAGTGTGTGTCGGGGGGGGGGCCGGGGGGGGCCCGGGGGGGGGTGTGCGCGGGGGGGGGGGGCGCGCGCGTGTGTGCGCGCGCGTAAGGGGGGCGCGCGCGCGTGTGTGTGCGCGCGCGTAAGGGGCGTGTATTTCCGAGCAGCCCCCCCAGCCCTGCCTGGGACTCACTGGTGCTGCAGGTGAGACACCCTGTCGCCCCCCCGGGGTGGGTTCCCAGGGAAGCGCTGTAGTCGGGGGCCCTACAGTGTCTGGCCAGCAACCCCCGGCCAGGCTCGTGGCTCCATTTGTCCCTGGAACACGTGAGCCTTAATTCCCCACAAGGGATGCCTGCCACTGGGGGGGGCTGTGTGTAGGGGGGGTGGTTTGTTAGGCCTGGGGCTCACGCTCATAATAAAACAAAAATATGCTTGTAACTTTGCATTCATAAGGGTGGGGGTGCCCGGGGGCAGCCTGTGGTTATCCTGCCCCGTTGCCCGCAGGGTGATTTAGGTGTGTGACTGTGGTATCTAGCTAGACTTCAGGGGCGCCTCCAGGTACAGGACCACGCTTGCAGGTGCTCTGCAGCCATGGGGTGTCGGGTGAGGGTGGGGGGCAGGCTTCTCGAGGAGGCTCAACATGCAGTGTACAGGAGATCTGTACACTATAATGTGTGGCTGGAGCCATGGTTCTGGAAGGCTGGTTAGGAGTCCATCCATCCTGCTGCCATTCTCTTCTGTTGCTGAGAGAGGAACATCTTTTTAAGGGGAACTCCCCAGAGTGTTTCAAACCAGCAAGGAATCCCCCAGTGAGCCTACCATTGCTCTTTCCCTGTTGGGCCGGCTAAGGCAGGGCTAGCCCAGCAATAAGTGCAGAGGGATAAACACTGGAACTGGTCCCCAGTTGCAATAAACTGGGGGGGCAGGAGTCTCTTGTTTCTGACATATAGCAAAGGGGAATTGAGCAGCTGGTGTGCACGAGGTGTAATGCAAGCAGATTGGAAAGGTGCCTGAATTCTGGCCAGCTTTATCTGTCTCAATCTGTGCACCTCGCCTCTTCCTGGCTGCTCCTACTCAGACCAGCCATTCCCTAGAGGAGTTCAGACAAATATAAAGCAGCTGTAGAGTTGAGATCATCAAACTCACCCTAGGGCCTGACTCTGGGGCTGGATGTGTGAGGTATAAACCATGGATCTGCACATGGCTGTTTTGCACCAGTACAAATAATCTGTTTAATTGCACGTGTGTAAACTCCCACTGTAGATCCACTTAATCTGGGTTATTTTAACTTGGTAATTTAATGAATTAACCTGGTTTAAATCCATCTATATGAGGCATTTGCACTGATGTAATTAATTCTATTTAGTCATGCTAGTACAAACTTTCTAGTACAGACCAGCTGCAACTGGGCTTCCCCCAGACTGGTGCATTTTAGAAAGCTGGGTGTTGGCTGCTTTAGCTCACCCCCACCCCGGAGCATCAGGTGGGTTTTCAAGCCCCAGGCTGGAGATGTGCTAGTGTTGGGCTCTATGCATGGGGCCTGAATTACCTTGCTGAAGACTATTTGCTCCCCGTGGAGATGATGTCTGACAGTATCCCATGACTGCTGAGCAATCATGCTGGAACCATTGTAAGGACAGAATAGCAACTCTTCCCAAGAGGGCAGGGCTGAGATGTGAACACACTGACATAAATGAGACCAAACAAATTACTTGTTTTTTTAAAAGCATCTTGTGAGGAAGTAGGATTTCTGTCTATGATGCTTTAATCCCTAGGTGGCCAGTGCATAGGAACCCGCAACAGGGATCAGCCCATGGCTCTATATAGCCCTGTCTCTGGCAGTGAATTGTAGAAGATTAGGGCTGGAAGGGACCTCAGGAGGTATCTAGTCCAACCCCCTGCTCAAAGCAGGACCAATCCCCAACTAAATCATCCAACAGCTTTTTGCCCCATATGCCTAAGTGGCCCCCTCAAGGATTAAGCTCACAACCCTGGATTTAGCAGGCCAATGCTCACACCACTAAGCTATTTCACTCCTGCCAGCTGCTTTGCAGGGTGGTATAAAAACCTTAGGATAGCAGAATGGGGATAATCTGCCCCCCCATTAGGTCTCATCCTGGTCTCTAATAAAGATCCCTACAGCAGGAAGATTAATATCCAGAATTAAACCTACTCTGGATTTTTCTCATTTCCACAGAAAAGCCCCAATCCCTTTTAAAATGTTGAAAATCCTTGGCCTCAGCTTCTTGTGGCAGTGAGTTCCATAAGCTAAGCACCTATTGTTGTGAAAAAAACTATTTCCTTGTATTCATTTGGAATTGCTGCCTTTTCAGTTGATGGAATGCCACAACGTTCTTTAATGAATAAACCACCACGCTGCCTTGAACGGTGCCCGCTCACGCCCACAGGTCAGCTTCTGGAAAACGACCTCTCGTTTTAAGAACCCTGATTGTTGGAAGCCCAAGTTAATAAAGGGTCTGATTAGTTACCCACCATCCCTACAGGCTTTATGGGGCGTATGCCGGGGAGCTGAGCACCAAGTTGGGCCCCAGAATTAGAGGACCAGATTGGGTGACTGACGACCCACATTGGAGGTGGAGAAGGTAGCAACGTATTCTGGGCTGATGCATGAAAGTCAGTGGTTGCTGCTGAGATGCTGTGTAGGTCTCTGAGTCTTCTGGCCCACAGGCAAGGGACAGGAGAATTACCCAGCATGGAGGGATGAATGCAGCAAAGGAGATGGGGAAACAAGATTGAAATGACATTAAAATCTCTCCCTGTTCATGGCTGTGCTTTGCTGACCAGAGGGTTTAATGCACACAGAGCAGACAGAAGAAGGTTCCCTTCAGTTGGAAGTGGGTCCGGAGCCGCAGAGCCGGGGCCCACACCAGCAAATGCCTCACTGAGAGAAGAAGCTGCCGTTCTCCTTGCGGGAGTATCCACTGTTGGTGGCAGCGGTGTGGGGACACTCTAGGGGAAGAGAAAGTCATGTGATTACTACTACCAAGTGGGAGGTGGCCTCAGGCTGGAGTGAACGGGGACTCTGGTTCTAGTAGTTATCGTACTTCACTTGTGTCTAGGGTGTGGTGGCTGTAGATCTTCAAGTATGTCACCATCGTTATTCAGATTAAACAGATGGAGAAGCTGAGGCAGGAATATGGCGTGATTCACCCAAGGTCACACCAGTGGGTGGCACTGACCAGGTCTCCTGACTCCCAGGCCAGTGCCCTACCCAGAAGGTTGTGCTGTCTCATGCCTCCCCAGTTCTGACACAGGCTCACTGAGTGGCCTTGGGAGAGTCTCTTCAGTGGGTACTCGGTGCCTCTGACAGCCAGCCTCCTAATCTCTGGGCCTCATTGCCTGGGTCCTGCCGATAAGTAATGGCAACCACTGATCCTTGCAGAATAGTTCCTGTCATGGAGCTGGGATCCCGTGTGGCTCTGACGGTAGTGGAGCAGGGACTGGTCCCTTTGTTACTGCCCCGCCAGACGGTCCCTCACCCTCCCAGGCTCTCCACCTTGTGGGCCGCGACGCATTTTGAGGCCTGTCCCGTTGGCTGATCTCCATTAAGATGGAGGCCCCGGCAGCTGCCCTTACCGATGGCTCCCTCGATGCTGTGGATCGACTCCTTTGTGGGGCTGACCCAACATCTCACAGACAGGCCCCTGGCTGTACGGTGCTCCACGGTGGGCGGGGCAGGTTCCATCACGGACTCAAGACCCTTCAGTGCTCTGGCGTAGGCAGGAGGGGAGGGAGAAGCATTAGAACTCCAGACTCTGCACTCCCTGGGCAGCGCCTGGCACCCACACCATGGCATCTGCATTCTGGTTGTGCCCCCTGGCGCTACTGTAATACCAAGGAACTTCTGGGTGGGTTTAGTGCCTGCGCCCAGGGCTCCTGACAGGGAACGCCTGCGCCTGGCAGCTCTCCACGCTACTGGGGCTCACTGCAGGACTAAGCTTTGAAAGGGGACACACATGATCAGACCTTTCTACCCCTTGTGGCAACCTGCCCTTGGTAATGATCATAGGATCATCTCAGGTATTAATTGCCTCTTGTCAGGTGCGTGAGTGAGGCCCCATAAAAACCACAAGACTTTCCAGGTGATCCTTTTGGGGTTCTTTGCCTCCTGGTTTCTGAGCACAACTGCAAAGAGCACAATATCCTGCCTGGTTCTGCCTCCTCCTCCATTTGTAGGGAGGGAGAAATGGACAATTAATGGCAATACTGGGGCCAGAGGCTGTGATCGCGCCTCTGGGAACCCCCTGGCCCGCAGGGACTGGAAGCCTGTAAAAAGCTGCCGAATAAGGAATTCAGCTGGTTACCACCCCAGGGTGGAAGGTGGCTATTGGTCAGGGGGCTGGCAGCAGAGCTAGGAGGATGTGGAGTGGGGGGCTGAGGTTTTCTCCTGAGCAGGGGTCCATTGGCCTGTATGCAGCGTGTGGGTAGCTGCTTTCTGGCCCAGCAAGAGTCTGCCACCAGCTACCCTGGCATCCTTCCGGCTGGCTTGTATCCCAGGCACAGGTATCTTAGTGAAATTAGCTACAAGCCGCAGGCATCCCCGTGATCAGCTGGTACCAAGTAGGGACTCACCAGCGTGCTGCTAAGAATGGGGCCCTTTCAGAGCAGTGGTCAGTGTGAGCAAGGCCATGCCACTCATCCCGCCGTGCCCAGCAAACTGGGAGGTTGGCAGCAGGTATGGTAAAGCCTGGGCACGAGCTGCCCAAGGGACTTGCTGATGTTGGGGCTGCCTTGAGCTCCCGTAATGCTCTGCAGGGCCAAGATTGATGCTGCTGGGGAGAAATGTGACAGGAGCCCCAGGCTGTGCAAAGGAGCTGCCCTCCTGTGAGCCACGAATGCCCAAACCGGACATGAATGGAGCGGCTCTAGCAGCATGCTGGGCTACGTGCCAATACTGGGACTTCGGGACAGACCTTCTGCCCCACCCATTCCTAGTGCCCAGGGTGGCGCCCAGCCCCTGGGCACTTGGGTCTGGGCTGCTCCGAACCCCAGGGCAGTGAGCCCAGCCCAAGGCTGAGGGTGGGTTGGAATGCGGGGGAATCTGGGCACAGTGGGCAGATTGGGAACCAGGGCTGGAGGCTTCAGCTGTACTGGCTGAAGGTGAGCTTCTGGGGCAGGGTCAGTTCAGGAGTTGTTGCCGGGGAGGTGCCTTCCTTCCCCACAATGACCCTGCAGCACCACTGAACCTACACTTAGACCTCCTCCATGCACAAGCCAAGAGACCACAAGCTTCTGCAGGATGTAGGCTTGTGATGGGGCACACCAGCCCCGCACTGGTCCAGGAGTTAAGCTCACCCTATGGGCCAAGGAGCCAGACCCCCATGGGCATGCGCTGGCGGGAACCCAGGTATATAAGGGAGCAACGCAGCTGAGTTGGGGTTGACCAGTGAAGGAGGAGGATGCAGGAGCTGCCAAATCTCCAGACCGCAGAAGCTAGATGTGACGGAAGACGCCCAAGAGGGGTTGGAGCTGCTGGGAGCTGCTCGTGCTGGGGAGCCCTGGGATGCTGGGGATGCCAGGACCAACACACGAGGAGATGGGATAGGAAGTGGCCCAGTGGAACGACCTATCAGGCTGAATGCTGTTTTGCAGTGGGATCCCCCTTACCTAGTGGTGGAAAGTTCTGCCCCCCAAAGAGGATGGGGTGCACCAGCTGTGCGACAAGGCTACTGGTGCCCTTGAAGCTGGGAGCCGCCTGGGGCATTGGCTGTGAGCAAACAGCTGCTCCCAGAGGAGGCTGTGTGACACTGGGGGAAGGTCACCTGCCCCTGCTCACCCGTGGTCGTCCAAGAGGGTCTCCTTGTGGATGACGATCTGGCTCTTGTCTCTGAGCAGCTCCTTGTGGTGGTTGTAGAGCGAGGTCAGCTTAAAATCCAGGCTGTCTCTGGGAACCTGCAGAGGGAGGGTGTCTGAGTGGTTAGAGCAGAGCAGTGAGCTCTGGAACGCCCAAGTCCTACTCTCAACTCTGCCACAGATGCACTGTGTGACCCTGGGCAAGTTGTTTTGCCTTTCTACACCTCCACTTTGCTATCTGTAACACAGGCCTAACCCAAGGGCAATGGAGTATCAACACACAGGGGCCCCAGCCGATTTAGGGGCCCTCGGCAGGGGCGCCAGAACATTGGTAGAAGAGGGGAGGTAGGAGGCCCCGCTGCTCTCTGTGGCTCTGCCCCTGCTCCTCTTCCCCCCTGAGGTCCTGCCCCCTGCTCAGGCTACCTGGAAGCAAGAGCCAGGCGGTGGCAAGAGCCGCCCACGGAGTCCAGGCTGTTGAGGGGAGCCCTAGATCTTCTACTTGCCCTGAGCAGGAGTCAATGTTGCCTGAGAGCAGAATGCTGTTCCGCGCCCCCCCCCCTCCTCCCAGCCAGGCAGCAGGGCCCCTGGGGGAAGAGCAGGGGCCGGGCCATGGAGAGGGGTCAGCCCTCCTGGTGTGGGGTGGCTAAGACTCCCCTCGTTCCCTGGGAAGAGCCTGGAGCAAGGGACCTGGTTTCACAAAGGGGGAGCTGATCACGGGATGCTGCTGGACCGAAAGCAAAGCCCAGAGGAGCGAGTGAAGCCCAGAGAGGAAACAGCTGCGGGTGAAAGGCTTCACTGTGCCCTTGGCATGGCCGGAGCGGCTGCCCAGCCTGGGCGAGGAGATGGCTGTGCCCTGCTAATTCTGGACCATTTCAAGCTGTGCCCTGTGGGTACAGAGGGTGTGGGGGGTGAGCAGCAAAAGGCAGGACGGGGTGGAGGGACACCTAGGGACCCCTACCTCAGGCTCCAAATACCAGACTTCCTTCCTGGTGCTGGCCAGGGTGGGTGTACCGTGCAGGCGATTCCAGGGGTCCCGCTGCTGGGCCAGGTGGGTGGGCTCAGCAAAAGGGCCAGTCTGGAACAAACAAGAGTCAGCCGCTCGGCTGCCATCTGATCTTTGCCAGGGGCACCAGGGCATCCTCCGGACACATGCACCACTCCCTGCTCTCCTGGGTGGAGGGGTGGTTCCACAGGTAGAGGAAGTTAACCCTCTGTCCCCAGCCCGGTGCAGGGGGAACCATGATTTGAATGAAGGCACTTAGGACTCTCTCTCCATGCCAGCCGGGATGTGCTGGAGGCCGCTGCCTAGGCCTGGCATACTGACACAACAAGGAAGGTTGATGCCTCTGGCATCCCCGCTCTCCCTGGCTTCCCTTGGGCTGTTCGGACCCATAACCGCTCTCTTGGGATGGAGACCATCTTGTTCTGCAGCCCTCGAGCTAGGGGTCTGTCCTGTGATGGGGGCTAAAAATAATTGGCAGTGAAAGCCACTGCCCATCAGAGCAAACAGGTAACTCCCCCTGCCCCACGCCCCATAGAGCCCTTTCCAGTGACTGCCCAAGGGAAACCTCTGACATAGTTCAAATCCCACAAGAAGCCCCCTTCTGCTGTCTGTCCCCTCAGATTCCTTGCTCCTCTGCTAGTGAAGTTCTGACCTGGCTCATCTGGTTTGCAGAGCTGGGGGATTCTTGATCGTTTTGTTTTCGCTTTGCTCCTTTTTTAACACGGGCCTAGTGATCTAGCTCCCAGAGCCGGGGCTGGAGCATCAGACTCTGGTCAAAGCCTGCAAGGGCTCTGCACACCTGCACCTGAACTCAGCTCCCCCGCCCCCCGTCCCCGCCAGTTTGTTGCCATGTGAAAGATCCATGCAAACGGCGAGCTGAGGCTAAATCTTTCCCCGCACATGCTGGGTCCTGGGTCCCGCCTGGCCCGTTTCGATCCTTCCCGTCCTTGCAGCCGCTCTGCTCCCCAGCTGCCGTGTTCCCGCCAGAGGCGGCTGCATCATGTTGGTGGGGGGGGGCAGGTTGTGCAGGGGCTGGTCCCGCTAGGAACTCCGGCTAGCCCGGCGGGGGGCGGGGCCCTTACCTGGCCCAGCCTGGCCCGGCCCGTGAAGGTGTCCTCGTTCTCGTAGCGCGGGTAGGGGAAGGGGTCCCGGGTGGGCGGCATCCTGCGGCGCGCGGCACAGCGGCGCTCCCCGCCGCTTGTTTGCGAGCCCGGCCGCGGTTGCCAGGCGACGGTCCCTGGGGATTCCGAGGAGGCAGCGCTGGAGCTGGGGCGCCCTCTGGCGGCTGGAAAGAGCAGCGCGGCCGGGCAGCCTGCAAGGCGGGGAACTGGAGAGTGGGGGGTCTCGCTGGGGTCACTGCATGGGCCGGGCATAGGAGGACTGGGGTCACTGCGTGGGGCTTGCTGGGGTCACTGCATGGGCTGGGCATAGGAGGACTGGGGACACTGCATGGGTCTCACTGGGGTCACTGCATGGGCTGGGCATAGGAGGACTGGGGGCACTGCATGGGTCTCACTGGGGTCACTGCATGGGCTAGGCATAGGAGGACTGGGGGCACTGCATGGTCCTGGCATAGGAGGACTGGGGGCACTGCATGGGTCTCGCTGGGGTCACTGCATGGTCCTGGCATAGGAGGACCGTACAGGAAAATTGCAGGGAAAGATGCAAAGAAACTCAGGCATGGATGGAAGCTGCGCCTGGACAAGCCAAGCCCCAGTGTGCCGCACAGTGTTCATCTTCAACCCCGCTGCCCCCGCGCGCTGTATGGCGCAGGGCCGGGCACCGCACGGCCCCACTGCCCCACGTCGTCGTGGCGCTACGCCCCGCGCGCCAAGCAAAGCGCTGTTGCAGAGCGGGGGGGGGGGGGTCCTGTGCCGGACAGGGCGCGCAGGCGAAAACGTGCCTGGGGCTAAATGCGGGGGGTGCAGAAACGGGGCATGAATGGGGAGGCTAAAGGATGCGCGCCCCCAAAAAGGACCCAGCGTGCACGCGGGGGAGCTTGGCGGGGCGCGGGCTTTGCACGCGGGTCGGGCGGCGGGTCCCCCCTCGCTTTTGCATGAGGCGGGGCCCCGCGCGCAGCGGCGCGCGGGGCGCATCTTTCGAGCCGCAGGTGCGGGGCCCAGGTGCGCGCGGCGGCGGCGGTTGCCGCGGGGGAGGGGGGCGGGGCGGGGCGGGGCTCCGGCGTCCTCCTGCCTCCCCGCGGCTCCTGCACCTGAGCCCCGCGCACGGCCGCGGCTGCTGCACCATGGCGGGGGCCGGCCGGCCGCGTCCGCCCGCGGGCTGCTGCCGCCTCCGGGCCGGGCTCGGGGGGCTGCTGCTGCTGCTGCTCTGGGCGGGGGGCGTCATCCGGGGCGAGGAGCGGGAGCTGCACGCCTGCAAGGAGGTAGGGGGCGCGGAGCCCGGGAGGATGGGGGAGGGGCAGGGGGAGGATGGGGGGAAGGGGTCTGAGTGCTCCGGGGGGAGGGGGCCTGGTCAGGGGGAATCAGAGGGGATCGGGGCTCTGGGGACGGGTCTATCTGCCCTACACCGGGCAGCGATCTAGAGGGCAGGGTACCAAAGCATCCCCTTGGGGGGGCTCTGGTGAGAGACCAGCAGGCCCTGTATGTGGGGCTGGGTGCCCCAGGTGGGGCTGGAGAGACCAGAGGAGGCTGAGGGTGGAGGCCGTGTCCTGCGTGGGGTGGCATGGGGAGAAAGGTGGGGATCTCTATGGGGCAGTGGAGGGGGCTGTGATGCAGGGGCCTGTCTGTGGTCAGGGGGATCTGGAGGAGCAGGGGTAGGGGAGCTGAGAGACAGGTGCTGCCCTGTATGAGGGGTGCTATGGAGGAGATTGTCCTCCTCTGGGGGCAGGGGCGGTGTGCCCTGTCTCGGGGTCCGGAGAGGAGTTGGGGCTGTAGGTCCTGCTGGCCTGACAGCAGTGTGGCTACGTGCATGGCCGAGTACCAGGGGTTGGGGGTGAGGAGCTGTGTAGATGCACCTGACCGTTCCTGTACGTTTTTGGGGGGATCCCAAAGGCCTGCCCGGCCGCACTAGAATTAGCCCAGCCTTGGAAAATCACTAGGGAGAGTTCCCAGTCTGGGCTTTCCAGCCCCTGTGGTGCTGCTGCTGGAATCGGCCCGCTAAAAACGCTAGAGGCAGAAGCAAAACCTGCCATTTACTCATGTCCCTAAAAATAGCCTGCCAGGGAGTGGAACTTAGTGGGGCCGCATTCACAGAGACAAGAGCCAGACCACAGCCCTGGGCAGGTGGCGAAGGAGTTTCCCAAGGCGGGCGGCGGCTGGCACAGTAATGCCAGTCTATGCCATCAGCATCTCTGTGCCAGGTTTGCACAGCACAGCTCCCGCTGTGCTGAGTCCTTGGTGTCCTGGCTCTACGTCCCCCTTGCTGGTACTGATCCGGCGTTCCAGGACAGGGGAGTGCATTGTCCCTACCCTGCTAAAAGCAGAGGGGCACTTCCCCATGCCCTGTCTGTGACCCACGCTCTCCCTTCTCATTAGCTATAATCCCACCAGGCCAATGGTCTCTTCTCTTTACCGGGACAGGCTGCCTGTAAATTGGGTCGTAACTTTCTGCTAGGTGAATGGAAGGAATTTGATTTTGCCTGTGTGGGTTTGTATCTAAAAATGTCTCTGAAAAGTGTGGGTGGCAAAAAGGAACGGAGACAAAGGAAGAAGGAAAAAGAGGGTAGAGGGGAAGGAGGCTGGAGAAAGTCAGAGCTCAGGTAGACAGAGAGCAGCTTCCATCAGCTGCCACGCTTCAACACCTATGGCTTTGGTTTGCTCCACTCTGGTCAATGGAAGTTTCTTTCCACTGACCTGAGTGGGATCAGGATCAAGCCGCTTCAGTGAAGGGAGTTGCTGGGGAAATACCCCTCTTCCAGAGCTTCCTCACCCCGTCCCCAATCTGTTCCTTGGTTGCACTGGCCCTTAATGAGCCCAGTGGAAAGACCCCATGGGCTCCGGGGGACTTGGATTGGGCTCGCCTGCCTCCCCTCTAGAGTGTGTTTCAGTGCTTGTCACCATCTCGTTTTGTCTGTGGCTTTACGTTCTCCTACACTAAACCCGTTCCCGTGGCTGTGCCTTGCTGTGTGTTTTCTCCTCAGCCCTTCTGAACAGCGCCGGGTTTTATATCGGGGGTGGGCAAACTTTTTGGCCCAAGGGCCACATCGAGGTTCCCAAATTGTGTGGAGGCCTGGGTAGGGAAGGCGGTGCCTCCCCAAACAGCTTGGCCCTGCCCCTGTCTGATCCCCACCCACTCCCCCCCCCCGATTCCCCTCCCCCAAACTCCCAACCCGTCCAACCCCCCCTGCTCCTTGTCCCCTGACTGCTCCCTCCTGAGACCCCCCCCCATCCTAACTGCCCCCCCAGGACTCCATCCCCTACCTGTCCCCCCGATTTCCCCGACTCCTATCCACACCCCCTCGCCCCCTGAGAGACCCCCGGGACTCCCACGTCCTATACAACCCCCCTGTCCCCTGACTTCTCCCTCCCAACCTCCGCCCCCCCGCTCCCTATCCCTGCTGACGGCCCCCTGGAACCTCCAGCCCCTTATCCAATCCCCTGGCCCCTTACCACATGGCCCATGGGAGCTAGACATGCTGCCCCACAGGAGTGCAGAGCGCCACCAGCAGGAGCTACAGGCCAGAGTGCTGCCCGTGCAGTGCGCTGAGGCTGTGGGGGGTGCGGTCTGCAGGGAGCCTTCCCAGTCAGGAGCTCAGGGGCTGGGTAGGATGGGCCCACGGCCCGTAGTTTGCCCACCCCTGTTTTTTATATGCTCAGTGGAAAGCATGCCGGATCGGTGGAAGTTGAGATCAGGTTCTCCGAGTATTTATATTTTAGCCAGCGGAGGGGGATGCTTTTTGCCCTATTACATCTGTTTATTTTTAAATCAGATTGTACTAATTAATTTTTTTTCATGCTTCTGACAACTTTATCCTCGCCGTATAGTCAGAGAGTGCTCTTGACTTCCCAATTCTAGTCATGCGAGGAGGTTTGGGTTCCTAGGATAATATTCCTGTCCCATGGCAGGTGATACCAGGGGCTACGGTAAGATTTCCCCTTTTAAAAAACACCCACCAAATAGAACAGCTGTCAGTGAATGCAGCGAATTAAGAAGCCTCCAGTGGAGATCTCTAGGCCGGGAGAGATCGCCTGGTACGATGTTTCTGCCGTTTGCTGGACGTGTGTCTGAAGCAGCTGTCTCTGGATCTCCTTGGCTTTCTGAGCCCACAATCGCTTGTTCCTGGAGCACTTCCTCCCTCGCTGGCATGTTTGGCCACTGAGATGGATGTGTCCTCTGGGGACGGTTTACTTTTGCTGATGGGCCAGCTCACCTGCTGGTATAAATGGGCAGAGCTCTGCTGACACCAGCCCACCCCACGGCGGGGTCTGCCCCAGGGCGATTTCCTCGCTGGTGACTGTACTACTGTCAGCAGCATCCAGAATGGCCTCGAGGAGCAGAAACTGGGTCCCCATTGCTTTTAATCAGGTTCTACTGTTCCTGCTTCAGGACTGGCTCTCGGGGGTGGGGGGTGGGCTCCAACCTATGGCTTGGGCAGGGGGGATCCCTGGGCCTTGAGAGGCTGCTGGCAGCTTCTCTTTTGCAAGGGCCACGGGACGTTGAATCCCAATGGGGCTGACTGACATTCCTGTCACAGTATAGAATCTGGTCTCGTTTCCTGGCATACGGCTCTCCTGTAAGTGTGCCAGGGTTCACTGTCTGTGGCCCAAGGAGCTCCTTAGTGGTGGGCACTGAGGGTTTTGTCCTTCTGCCCAGGAGTGTGTGAACTGTCTTCTGCTAACCTGTCTGACAAGAGCTGGACAACCGGTCCTGGGATGGGTGTGTTGGGGAACTGTCCAAAGGAGCTGCTTGTTAATCGTGCACTGTTACTGGTTCTGAATTGTACTTTACCATGTGTGTTCTCTTGCTACTCGGCGTGTTGCAAAGCAGGTCAGTTGGAACAGTGATAAGAGATCGTCTTTCCTGTTGGATGCAGCGAGAGCTGTGCCGCCCTCAGACCGAGGATGGTCCGGGCTCTCGCATTCTCAGTGGTTCTCTTGCACTCGATTGCACAGGGCACACTTGGTACCTGGTCTCGGCTGGCGGATTCGTGTCTAGACAAAGAGCATATCTCTTGCTCAGTCCGTACCCTTCAAATCCCCAGATGGGCACTGTGGATTCTGCTGTTCAGGAGTGTCCTCTCTACTGAATATCAGCATACGTGGCAATCTCGGCTCTAGCTGGAGTCCCCGAGAAGCGTTTTCTCTTGGCTCTCCATCTACAGTTGCTCTCCCAAGCAGGTGTGAGGCTGGGTGGATCCTGTCTGGCAAGTGGGTAGTGCTTGAGTTGTATTTACTTCAAACTCCTGCTGCAGTTCCTTGCTTTCCCTGTCTACAGGTATTTCTGAACGCAGGGGCCCTGCATGAAGCCCCTTATGGGGCCCGTATTTCATACTTCGGTGCTTGATCCCTTGCTGAATTCGTCTTGCCAATGGCTTCTGTTAGATGACTTTCAGTGGTTTACATCCCCTTTCCACTTCAGCCAGTTCTGCCCACTAACGGATCCACACAACCTCCTGCATTCCTTCTACAAGAGCCAGCATTTCTGTTTTTCAGTCTGGGCACAGCTGTCTTGGCACGATCGTCTTGAAAGAGGACAGCTCCCCACCGAGGCGAGCGTGCCCACACGGAGATCGGCATCTTTGTTTAGTGCTAGGGTGACCAGAGAACAGATGTGAAAAATCGGGACGGGGTGGGGAGTAATAGGAGCCTATATAAGAAAAAGACCCCAAAATCGGGACTGTCCTCACAAAATTGGGACATCTGGTCACCCTATTTAGTGCAGGCAGCCTTTCCCTTGTTGCTGGGGAAGGGCAGAGCAGAGCAGCACTGCGGGAAGCAGTTTGAGTGGAGTAGCACTTGCTCATGACAATCAGAGCTGGGTTTGCTGAGCTGTGGGTGAAGTGAGATCTTTCATTGGACCAGCTTCTGTTAGTGGAAAAGTCAATCTTCTGAGCTACACTGAGCTCTTTGGGTCTGACCCGAAGAACCACATTAGTTCATCATCAGCTCTTCTTTCCTCGCTGTGCGACAGGGACTCTGTGTAGCCCTAGTGTGTCTCGCCGACAAGTTGCCCACCCAGTTGGTCATTTGCACCGCAACAGCTGTTCCGCTGCTGTGCCGGAGAGCCGCTTTCTGCGGGTCTGCCTTTATACAGAGGTGTGTGCCAAACGAGGGCCACTCTGTCATCAGTCAGATAGGACCCAGCCCCTGGTGTGCTCAACACCTCTTGAGCTGACAGGCCTCCATGTTGTGTTTCGGACACATCAATGACGAGTTTTCACTAGCTGTGCAGGTGCGTGCTGTTTGCACCGTGAAACCCATTTCTCAAAATACAACTTTGCTCTGATTTGGTTCTCGGAAGGCTAATTAGACTGAGTTACGTGTGGTAGAACTAACTGTTCCAATGCATGTTACTTCGCTTTCGGTAGGTCTGTAAGGTCTTGCCTGGTAGCTGGCTTATTGAGAGTGTGCCTTCCCAAGTAACGTTCTCCTAGGGCAAAAAACTTTTTCTCCCCATCGCTATAGCATCGATGCATCCCTGTTCTTGCCTGGGGTTAGCTCCCTGTTGCCTCTGGGCTGGTCCCTTAGCGCAGTAGGGAGGGTTCCACCCTCTTGTATTTCTCTGCAATGACTCTTGCTCCCTGGAATAGGTAGAAGGCCTGTCTACCTATTCCGAGCCACCTCGCTACCAGGTCACTGTCCATACGGAGGGGTTCAGGCAGCTTCCTTGGCACCACTTTTGCCAAGATCGAGTTTTCTTCTGACACACGCCAGTGCAGGGAAGCCCTGGCCCATCCTGGCCCCAGCGACCTGCCTGACCTCATGCTGCTTCTACTACCCTGGAGTTTGGAGTGAGCAGCTTTGCCGTTTTGGTTTTATATTGAACTCATCTGCATAAAGAGGAGCCGTGTTTTTGGCCTGGATCTGTGCCTGGTGTAACTCCGCTGACTTAAATACAATTGCACCAGTGATGAATTACGGTGCATGTATTTTGCGTTATAAAATTTGCAGCATACAATTCAAGCTGCTGGAGTCTCCTGGGGCTGTAGTGATATTGGCTTGAAGTGACTACACCACTGAAAGGGGTGGAGGATATGGTCAGTTTTTTGAAAGATATTTTTTAAAAACAATTTTAAGTCTTTAGAATAAAAATCTGTTCTCCTCCTCTGCAGTCCTGTTGGTTAACTGGAGCAAAGTCTGTCTTCCAGCTGCGTTCTCCAGAGGAGCAGTTTTAATTGAAGAGAACTTGGGGCTGTATTCTAATCAGTCACTCTGCATTCCCAGCAGCAAGGTTATTGCAGGGTAACTGAGGTTGGGTGCAATTCCTCATGTTTCTTTCAACAGAGGTTGCTGAGGGAAGCCAGCTTCTTTCCCCTTTTTAATTAAGCTGGTTTAATGTTTTCACCCTGCTGCTTCCAAGTCTGTCTGACTCTTCTCTGCAGAGAACACAGCAGGTTGTGGGCGTGCGCATGATACTGATGGCAAGTGGGTGATCGAAAAATCCACCCTTTGTGGACAGGTTGAGAGGAAAAAATCCCCCCCTCCCCGCCACCAAATGGTAACGCTTCATGGCAAAGGTTGCTGGTGTGACGAGTGGTACCGTCAGTCATTTGATTTGCAGGCACTTATTGCAAAAAATGTGACACTTCAAGGGAAGTGTCAGGGTTCCCTCCCCACTCTGGGGTGCAGATGTGGGGACCTGCATGAAAGACCCTTTAAGCTTATTTCTACCAGCGTAGGTTAAAAACTTCCCTAAGGCACAAATCCTTCTTTGTTCTTGGAGGGTACGCTGCCACCACCAAGTGATTTAGGTAAAGATTCAGGGAAAGGACCACTTGGAGTTCCTGTTCCCCCAAAATATCTCCCCAAGCCTCTTCACCCCCTTTCCTGGGGGGGCTTGAGAATAATATCCTCACCAATTGAGCACAGACCCAACCCCTGGGTTTTTAGGACACTGAATCAATCAGTTCTTAAAAGAAGAATTTATTTAAAACAAAAGTAAAAGAATCACCTCTGTAAAATCAGGATGGAAAGTAAAGTTACGGGTAATCAAAAAATTTAAAACACAGAGGATCATCCTCCAGGCTCAGCTTCAAAGCTACGGAAAACAGGAATAAAACTCCCTCTTAGCATAGGGAAAATTCACAAGCTAAAACGAAAGATAATCTAACGCCTTGCCTTCCTTACTTACACTTTTTGTAATATTAGAGACTTGTTTCAGGATTGTCTGTAAGAGATGGATTTTTCTGCCCTGGTCCCCTCTGACTCCAAGAGAACACAACAAAGAGCCCACAACAAAAATCTCCCCATCCCCGAGATTTGAAACTATATATTTTTCCCCGCATTGGTCCTTCTGGTCAGGTGCCAGCTAGGTTAATTGAACTTACAGGTAAGGAGCTTCTGTTCCTGTTGCCAGGAGGGATTTTATATGACTGCATGCATAAGGGTTGTTATCCTTCCCTTTATATTTGATATGAAGGAATCGTCCAAACCTTCTAGATACATGGGGCAAGGGGAGCTTTGGGGCAGTCAGTGCAGTGTGCTTGCTAAGATTTCACGCGTTGATGGTCAGCTCTGTGAGGCAGGGACCATCTGTTCTGTTTGCACATAGTGCCTAGCCCCATAGGCTCCACGGGCATGATTGGGGCTCTTAGGTGCTACCATAATACATGTAATGTGTCATATCCACTATGGAGACTAGCCAAAAGAGGTGGATAAGAGCCTACTACTACTATTGTACATCAAGTGGCAAGGCCTGTGGTTTTACTCCTGGATCTCCCAGGGTTGCTCCTCGCTTACAGTCTTGAAACCGGCTCCACAAAGTCACATAGATATGCCTCAATCTGAGGGGCTGTTAGGGTAGGCCTGGCCCTCAGTCAGAGCTTCTACTGGCTTATCGCTGCGCAGAAGGACTGGAGTAGAGGGACTCCATGAGAAGGGGGGATCAGTGTTGAATCGACAAGCAAGGACGGCGTTTGGGCAGCAGCGTCCCGGGCGTGCTGGAGGCGAGTGAGAGCAGCTGTGAGAGACCAGAGAGGAGCAGGGCACCAACATTGCACTTTGCCATCAGACTTGTGGGATAAGGAGGGATAGCTCCATCGGAGGTGGGGGGAGGGGTAGCTCAATGGCCCAAGCACTGGCCTGCTAAACCCAGGGTTGGGAGTTCAATCCTCGAGGGGGCCATTTAGAGAGATGGGGCAAAAATCTATTGGAGAGTGTAATTGGGGAGTGGTCCTGCTGTGAGCAGGGGGTTGGACTAGATGATCTCCTGAGGTCCCTTCCAACCCTGAGATTCTATGGTAAAAGCCTACTACTGCTACTGGCTAGTCAGTCCTACTTCAGCTCAAGCAGTGCGGCCATGGAAGAAGCAGCACAAGGCTTGATGATGAGTGGATGTGCGGGGAGAAGGAGGAATCCAAGGTAATGGCCATGGAGGAAAGAGGAGGTGCTCCACCTCCCACCTCCACAGGGTGGAAACGGTCCACTCACTAATAGAGGTTGCCCTAGTGCTTAGGCAGCCTCCCTCTCTCCTAATTGTTTGTCGGTAGCAATCGGTAGATTTAATGAATTGTCAATGAAGTCCTTTGTTCATTAAGCTAACCCTCCCCCGCCCAGCCAATGACGCTCTGAAGTAATGCAGTGAGCGTGACTGGCAGGAAGCCAATTGTATAGATGTTGACAGTGCGTCAGCCTGTTAGGCGCCAGCTGGAGGAGCCCGGGGATGTCACCCGATGTCACCCAGCAGCCTCCGCTACACCAGGGCTGCAGAACGGCTCCTCAGCCCAGGTGGATGGATCTGATTCCAGTCAGACGTGGCAAGGAGCTGGGTAGACATCCCTGGCTGTAGCAGTGTTGCCTCCACAGTGGGTTTGTTCCTCCGCATTCCTATGTCAGGTGGATCAGCGCCCGTTAGTCTGTTTCATACCCTATATTCTGCATAAGTTGCAGCCTGTACTAGGTTTAAAAGCATGAAATGAGAAGGCTAGTTCCACGGCTGGGGGAGACTGGCTGGGGGGCATTTAGCCACGTAGGTAATAGGATGATGTAGACCAAGAATCTTTTCAGGAAATCCTCTCTCGAGCTAGTCCCTCTAATGGACACAGGCCCTGCTGATTACAGCGCTTTGGACCAAAGAATCCTCGGTCTGTTGGTCAGAGCTGCGGTGGCAGAACCCTGCTGGCAATGACCGCAGAGATCCGCGGGTTCCACTCTGCGAGGAGGCCATGTAGAAGCAGCCCCTGCTTTCCAGAAGGCCTGTTCCCAGGATGTCAATGGGAGCTGCTGACTCGGTGGTTGCTCCAAGCTTTCACCTCTCTCTAACCCTGCCAGCCCCCTGGGCTAGCAGCGCCGGGAGAGTGAGCTGGTCCCTGTTGGCTCTGTGGCGTTGATGATGCGAGTGCTGGAAAGAGCCCTGCTGGACTCTGAGCTCCGGCTGAGGCCGGTGGTTCGGGGAAAAGGTATTCCTTGCCAGAGGCGCGGGCTGGGCCTGAGCTGTGAGCCCCTCCCCAGCGTCCCTTCTCGGAACAGCCTCGCTTGAAATCCCGCTGTAGTGAGCACAGTTCTGATCACAGACCCCAGCAGAGCTGAGCTGAGTTTCTGTTCGGTATCTCCCACATGATTGTGTGTGCAAACATGTTAGTCATCCCTGGCTCAGGAACAGCAGGGAAGGTAAAAAACGAAGAGGAGTGATGGGTCACTAATTCCCCCTGCTGATACTCGCACCTTCTCAACTGTTGGAAGTGGGCCGCCTTGATTGCATTGGCCTCATTAGCACCACAACAGTGATATTCCCCCCACTTCTTGTCAACTGCCCACTTCCACCTTAATTGAATTGGCTCGTTAGCACTGACCCCCCACTTCCTAAGGCAACTGCCATCTTTTCATGGGCTTTGTATTTTTAAACCTCGCTACTGTATATTCCACTCCATGCATCTGATGAAGTGGGTTTTAGCCCACAAAAGCTTATGCCCAAATACATACAGACTAAAGTGCCGCAAGGACTCCTCGGGTTTTGTTTTTGCTGGTACAGACTAACACGGCCACCCCGCCGAGACCAGTAACTGAAGTGTTTCTCTGCTCCCCATTAATCCTGGGGAATAGAAAGGTGCTTTGATTGCTGTTATTCATGTTGCACCCCCTGGCTGAAAATGGTTTCCATCATACCCAGGGTTTCCAGTTTGGTTCCCTGCTGAAAACTCACATCAGCATAGCTACATTTCTGTGGGGTGTGAAAAACACCCACCCCCGCAGAGATGGCACTATGCCAACCTAACCCTGGTCTAGGCAGCCCTAGGCCAATGGAAGAACTCTAATGACCTAGCCGCTGCCTTTCAGGGAGGTAGATTAACTGCAGCCATTTGAGAGCTGACACAGCATTTAAGTGCCTTAAGTGGGAGTCGGTGGCAGAGCAGGGACTTGAACCTGGGTCTTCAGAGTCCTAGGCCAGTAGTTTGACTACTCAGCCATCCTTCCTCACTGCTCTCATCGCTAGGGGATGTTTGGTTGCTGGGGCTGCTTCTGGTGCCATTTGTGTGCAGGCCAAGCCATGTAACTGCCGCACTTATCAGATACATTTGCAGCCAGCCTTTTCCCAGGTCACCCTATCAGCACCTGCAAGCATGTTCGTACCAGTGCATTGTGGGAAAATCTGGGCAGTTCCCATCTAGCATCTGCTGCTAGTGCCAGAGTTGGGAAGGCCTGTGAATGGCTGGGAATAGTAACCTTGTGCAGCGGACTTGGAACCTCCCACAGGAAGAGCTGGGTGGTGGATCCTGGGTGCAGCTGCAGAATCAGGGTGATTGAAGCCCTTGTCATAGGAGCCAGGCATCAGCCCTGTCCTGTGTGGAGCCGGTTTCTGTCACTGCGCAGAGGGTCTGCGGCCGAGCACAGTGCCATGCTCGCGTTGCTCATGCCACCATGCCCAGACGCGCTCAGCTGGGGCTGCAGGAGCCACAGGGTCAGACCGAAGGTCCACGTAGCCCAGGATCCTGTCGGCCAACAGTGGCCAAAGCCAGGTGCCCCCAAGAGAATGAACAGAGCAGGGAATCCTCACGTGATTCATCTCCCAACACAAGCTGTGGCTGTAGCCTGCTGTGAGCTGTGATTGGCTCTCTGAATTGCAGGGCCCTAGTCCTGAGAACACCTTGCTGTCAGACTGAACAAAGCCCCCTACGGGCACATCAGCACTGCCATGGCTGGTCAGCTCCAGGCCTGGGAACCCTACGGACATCAAACAGCTTCTTGAGCGTTTATAAGCAGGGCCAGTCCTACCCCGGGCTGGCGCAGCCAGAATGCAGCACGGGCAGAGCTAAGCTGGTATCATTCCAACCTGGTTTTGCAGAAGAAACCTGGGCGGGATTTGTCCCCTGCTCTGAAGTTACAGGGCAGCCCTGCTGATCCATGTCAAAACTGAATTGCCTCTTGATTAGACTCTGGAGTTATATTGTACTGCTGCCTTCATGCCTTGGGGGCCTGATCTCCCTTTCTTCTCTCCACCTGTCCCCCCCCGCCCCGATGTGAGTCACAAGTGACATGCTGACGTTATGGCCCTGCCTTGGAGTAAGAAGAGCGCTGGGGGTCCAGGCCCTTCAGCAGCTGTCTGTGCTGGTAGAAGGTTTGTATGTGGAATCATAGATTCACAGAAGAGCGGAGTTAGAAGAGACCTCAGAAGGACCGCTAGTCCAGTGATCTTCAAAGTGGGGTGCATGAGACCCCCCCGCACAGGGGTGCACAGTGTCCCGGGTCCACCATAGGACTGGCCTCGTTCCGCCCACCGAAAGCAGAAGGAATCTATTTGTGTCCCGCTGAAAGCGGAAGCTTTGCATTCGGCGGCATTTCAGCAGACACACCCCTGGGCCGTGAGAGGACTCGGGAGAGCAGAATGGGGCCGTGGACGGAAAAGTTTGGGAGATGCTGCTCTACTCCAATCCCCTGCTCAAAGCAGGACTAACCCCAGCTGGCTGTCAGCTCCTCCCTTCCCCTCCCAGTGCCCCCGCCTCTGCTGCGATCAGCTGTTCAGCAGCATGCAGGAGGAGTTGAGGGACGGGGGAAGGAGAAGAAGCAGAAAGAGGTGGGGTGGGGCAGAGCAGGGGGTTGTGCACCCCTGGGATCCGGAGGAAGCTGTTGCCTGGGATTTGGGTGGACAGGAACAAACATCCAGCTCCCTACAGCAATGGAAACGCTCTTGTGTTTTTGCTCCATGCATTCCCTTGTGAGGCTTCCTGATCTTCAGGGCACATTGCAAGACCCATCTTCTCCCTCGGCTGTGCTAAGGACTGGTTAAGCTGGGATTCCGATTGGCATCTTGGGGATGCTGCTGGTTGTAAGGGCTGATATCTCTGAAATGAAGTTCAGGGCACTGGAGCCTTGGAGAGATGCTCTTCCCTGTGTACTATAAACCTAAATAGACGATGATGAGGATCCACCCTAGCCCTGAGTGAAACAGAGTAGAAACAAAGAATGAAGTTGAGCAGCCAGGTGTCCAAGCTGAGAGAGTGAGGCAACAATGGCATTAGAGGTCCTCCTTACATGCTCAGAATTTACAGTCCCTCGACCGGGACACAGGGAAGGCCTTAATCTTTTTATTTAAAAAATCTGTATGTCCTTTTTATCAGACAAAAACTCCTGTTTCTTAATCAGCCATTACACTGAAACTACAGCCGATATGTCTATTATCTCCGCATCTCTGGCCGTGCCTTCAAATATCCTTCTCTCCTTCATTTCTATGAGTTGTTTTGTAGTAGCACCCAGGGACCCGTAGTGCATGATGCTATACAAACACAGAACAAAATGATGGGCCCAGTTTTGAAACGAATGCTTCTCAGGGTGCAGGAGGATCGATGGTTTTGTTAAAAAAAATAAACTGGATTTTTTTTAGTTTAATTCAAATACATATTTTCTTTTTAAAAATAGACAGGTTACCATAATTGTAACTAATGTTAAGCCTTAAGTTTACTGTAATTCATTAACGTTGAATTTTAAATAATATTCAAGCAGCAGGTGTTTGCCAAAGTTTTAAAGTCAGGCCACTTAACAGGTGGCAATCACTGGCTAAGCCCCTGGAACCAGAGTTTGTTGAAGGGCTAAACCTTCTTTTGATAGCAGTAGCCTCTTCTGCAGGTGCAGAGAATATTTTTCTCATTTCAGTTTATTCAGCTAGTTCAGTTCACTAACTAGGTCATTCAAAACTGAGAAGCTGGGAGTTGGAAAAGCCGGCAAGCTTGTTTTTCATTTCCAATCCATGAATAAAAACAACGTGTATGAGGAAGAGAGCTACAGGTTCAGAAATCTTGAAGGACAGAGTGACCAGAAACAAACACATCAACTCACTAAGTAAATATGCTTTGTTTAATAATTCATTTCAAATGCAAAACACAAGTAAAAAGGAAGCGGTTCTACCCAAGGTAGTTACATTTCACTAAGCTTTAAAATACTGGTTGTGTTTATTAATATAGACTCTTAGTCATACACAATTGCACATAACGCCCGTTTGGTGCTTTTTAAATTAAATTCCAATTTCCATTCAAATGAATCACAAGTAAAAAGAACTTAATAACAAAGAAACGCATTATAATTTAACATCCCTGTGGCGGAAAAACACCACAGTAGCCCAACACTGTAGCATTTAATTTCAGAAAGGGGGAACTACACAAAAATTAGTTAAACAGAAATTAAAAGGTACAGCGCCAAAAGGGAAATCCCAGCAAGCTGAATGAAAACTTTATGAAGACACCATAATAGAGGATCAGCTTAAATGTGTACCCCAAATTAAAAAAAATAAAGTAAGAGAACCAAAAACGGGCCACTGTGACTAGACAGTAAAGTAGAAGAAGCAGTGAGAGATAAAAAGGCATCCTTTAAAAAGTGGAAGTTAAACCCTAGTGAGGAAAACAGAAAGGAGCAAAAACTCTGGCAAATGAAGTGTAAAAATATAATTAGGCCAAAAAAGAACTTGAAGAACAGCTAGCCAAAGACTCTAAAAGTAATAGGAAAATTTGCCAAGTACAACTGAAGCAGGAAGTCTGCTAAACAACCAGGGGGGCCATTGGATAATCGAGGTGCTAAGGGAGCACTCAAGGACGATAAGGCCATTGTGGAGAAACTAAATGAATTCTTTGCATCTATCTTCATGGTCGAGGATGTGAGGGAGATTCCCTAACCTGAGCCATTCTTTTTAGGTGACAGATCTGAGGAACTTTCCCAGATGGAGGGAGCATTAGAGGAGGTTTTGGAACAAATTGATCAGTTAAACAGTAGTAAGTCACCAGGACCAGATGGTATTCACCCAAGAGCGCATGTTGGGCTGCATTAGTAGAAGTACTGCCAGCAGATCAAGGGAAGTGATTCTATTTGGTACTGGTGAGGCCACATCTGGAGTTTTGTGTCCAGTTTTGGGCACCCAACAAGAGAGAGAATGTGGACAAATCGGAGAGAGTCCAGTGGAGGGCAACGAAAATTATCAGGGGACTGGGACACATCACTTGTGAGGAGAGGCTGAGGGAACTGAGCTTATTTAGTCCGCAGAAGAGAAGCGTGAGGAGGGATTTGATAGCTGCTTTCAACTACCTGAAAGGGGAGTTCCAAAGAGGATGGATCTAGACTGTTCTCAGTGGTAGCAGATGACAGAACAAGGAGTAATGGTCTCAAGTTGCAGTGGGGGAGGTTTAGGTTGGATATTAAGAAAATCTTTTTCCCTAGGAGGGTGGTGAAGCACTGGAAAGTGTTCTTTAGGGAGGTGGTGGAATCTCCTTCCTTAGAGGTTTTTAAGGCCATGCTTGATAAAGCCCTGGCTGGGATGATTTAGTTGGGGATTGGTCCTGCTTTGAGCAGGGGATTGGACTAGATACCTCCTGAGGTCCCTTCCAACCCTAATCTATGATTCTATGAAGAGTTCTGAAAGAACTCAAATGTGAAATTGCAGAACTACTTACTGTGGTTTGTAGCCTATCATCTAAATCAGCTTCTGCACCAGATGACTGGAAGATAGCTAATGTGATGCCAATCTTTAAAAAGGGCTCCAGAGGCAATCCTGGCAATTACAGGCCAGGAAGCCTGGCTTCAGTCCTGGGCAAATTGGTTGAAATTACCATAAAGAACAAAATAGTCAGACCCATAGATGAACATGATTTGTTGGGGGAAGAGTCAACACGGTTTTTGTAAAGGGAAATTATGCCTCACCAATCTACTAGAATTCTTTGAGGGGGTCAACAAGCATGTGGATAAGGGGGATCCAGTGGATAATAGTGTACTTAGTTTTTGAGAGAGCCTTTGACAAAGTCTCTCACCACGGGCTCTTAAGCAAAGTAAGCTGTCATGGGATAAGAGGGAAGCTCCTCTCGTGGATCAGTAACTGGTTAAAATGTAAGAAACAAAGGGTAGGAATTAATGGTCAGTTTTCAGAATGGAGAGAGATAAATAGTGGTGTCCCCCCGAGGTCTGCACTGGGACCAGTCCTAGTCAACATATTCATAAATGATCTGGAAAAAGGGGTGAACAGTGAAGTGGCAAAATTTGCAGATGATACAAAACTGCTCAAGATCATTAAGTCCAAAGCAGACTGTGAAGAGCTACAAAGGGATCTCACAAAACTGAGTGACAAAGTGACAGATGAAATTCAATGTTGATAAATGCAAAGTAATGTACATTGGAAAACATAGTCTCAACTATACATATACAATGATGGTGTCTAAATTAGCTGTTACCACTCGAGAGAGAGATCTTCGTGTCATTGTGGATAGTTCTCTGCAAACATCCACTCAATGTACAGTGGCCGTCAAAAAGCGAACACAATGTTAGGAACTGTTTGGAAAGGGAGAGATAAGATAAAATACCATATTGCCTCTATATAAATTCATGGTACACCCACATCTTGAATACTGCTTGCAGATAAGATCGCCGCTCCTCAAAAAAGAGATATTGGAATTTCAAAAGGTTCAGAAAATGGCAACAAAAATGATTATGGGTATGGAACAGTTTTCATATGAGGAGAGAATAAGACTGGGACTTTTCAGCTTGGAAAAATGACTAATGGGGGATATGACAGAAGTCTATAACATCATATGTGGAGAAAGTAACTAAGTAAGTGTTGTTTACTCCTCCGAATACAAAAATTAGGGGTCACCAAGTGAAATTAATAGGCAGCAGATTTAAAACAAATGTGTGTTTTCACACAATGCACGATCACAACCTGTGGAACTCCTTGCCAGAGGATGTGAAGGCCAAGACTCTAACAGGGTTCAAAAAAGAACTAGATAAGTTCATGGAGGACAGGTCCATCAATGGCTATTAGCCAGGATGGACAGGGATGGTGTCCCTGGCCTCTGTTTGCCAGATCCTGGGAATGGGTGACAGGGGACTGGTCACTGGATGATTCCCTGTTCTGTCCATTCCCTCTGGGGCACCTGGCATTGGCCACCGTTGGAAGACGGGATGCTGGGCTAGAGAGACCTTTGTATGGTGGTCTCATAACAACAAAGTAAAAATTATGAATGAATATAAAACTATATAAATGTGTGTAGATATAGTCTATCCTGGTTAGCAAAAAGAAGCACCAAATTTCATATAAATGTTTTTAGTTGCAAATGTACATATCTTAATGATTACCAATCAACCATTCTTTAGGAAAATAATTAAAGTTCAGTGCAAAGCAGGATTAAAATCAGTTATTTCAATTAAGATTTCCTGCTTGCTGATTAAAATCAGTGACTTAGGTCAATTCACCCAGATGTTCATAAACCATTAAGGGGCAAGTTTTCAGCATCCTGGTTCTTAAGGACTGAATTCTGTTCACCTATTGTAAGGTCAATGGGTAAATCGAACCCAGCAGGATTGGGCCCTTACATTGCTAAATCCTCTGGCTGCTTGCCTACCACTTCTGAAAATTAAATGTTCCAGCTGGTCTTACTGGTCTTAAGTGTTGCTTTAACTCCTAGGTAAATATCCCTCCCCCCTCCCTGCTCTAGATATCAGCTTTCAAGGTAGCGTGCAGTGGGGAAACATAAGCCCAGTAACAGATGTTCTCCATATGGCTGTATTGAACGGGATCAAAGCTAAGGTGAGCCAGGCGGGGGTTTGATCAGGGGAGCCCTGCTTTTCTGTCCCAGCACCGAGCGCTGGTTTCCTCTGGCATTTAGGAAAACGACCTTCTTAAAAACAATTCATTTGTTTTCTCTCTCTTCACATCTGAGCTCCCTGTGCAGGTCCAGGGCCGTGTGAGGCGATGAGCCCGAAGCTGCGTAGGCAGCTGAGCCGGGAAAGGGGGCTCCCCCGGTTCTTACTGCTCCTCCTATAGCACCCTTCACCCAAAGACCTCGCTGGTTACAACCGAGCCTCCCAACTAGCCGAAGAACAGGCATCAGGGCTGGTGGGTGGGGCTCGGGCGGTCCAAGGACCTCTGGAGAACAGAAGGGAGAGTCCTTATGTCCATTTCACAGGTGGAAAGGGGAAGGGATGTGTGCAGTCACCCAGTGAGTCTGTGTCCTAGGCAGGGATAGAATCCAGGAGTCTTGCCAACAGGCCCCTCTTCTACCCCAGCATGACGCCCTTCCCCAGGCAGTCAGCCGCTGCCGACCTCCTGAGGCAGCCAGTCCGCCTGCTGTGGTTTGTGTCCGTGTGCATTAGTTGTGTGTGATGAGATGAGTAAACACTGTGGGCACCAGTTCAGCTTATGAAACATCTGGTGTGAATGTCTCTTAATTGCTCCTGCTTCCTTAGGCAGAACTCTGCGTCCGGGTTTACCTAGGAACCTGTTTCATGAACAACGTTCATTGTCACACTAACCCCCAGGTCCCGCCAAGGTAAACACGCCGCTTTCACAAGGCAGGGAGCACTGCCCAGGCAGCTCGCTAAGTTCATGCAACTCCCGGCTTTGGAAAGCTGCCAAGCAAACCGGAGCCCATGGTTTCAATTCAACTGTACGGGAAACTGAAGGCTAGTGGAAACGTTGCTGGGTTTGGGGTTTTTTGTAACATTAAAGTTTATAAGGCTCAGAAATGCCAGACTCTGTCCAGCCCTGCCGGGGAGCAGCAACCCCCCCAGGCCAGAGGGGCTTGGATTATTGGGGCAGCAGCAGTGTGAAAGGCCTGTTATCCAACCCCACAGAAAAGTGACAGACCCTGCCCCAATCGAGCTTACAATCGAAGTCCAAGAGAAGAGACCAGCAGATACAACAAACCTATACGGGGGAGGCAGCGCATGACAGCAGTGAGATGATTCGGGCCAGTATAAGTGATTCCGTTGTTTCTGTGCTCCCCCAGGGGCGGTCTGGCTGTATCTGCCTGTTGTCTCTTGTCTTCTGCTGATGGGGGTAGGGACTCTCCTCTTGTTCTGTGATTGTACAGCACCTAGCACAAGAGCTCTGTGCTACTTAACGTTTTGATCAATGGCCTGGAGGAAAACACAAAACCTTCACTGCTGAAGTTTGCCGATGTCACAAAACTGGGGAAAGGGGTAAATAGTAAAGAGGACAGGTCACTGATACAGCGTGACCTGGGCACAAGCAAACAATATGTGTTCGTAATAGGGTTGAATGGAAACGTCTCCATCCAGCAACAAGGAATGCAGGCCACACTTCGAGGACTGGGGACTCTACCCTGGGGCGCAGGAACTCTAAAAAAGATTTGGGGGTTGTGGTGGATAATCTGCTGAACGTGAGCATCCAATGTGATGTATTGGCCAAAAGAGCCGATGCCAGCCTGGGATGCATATGCCGGGGAATCTCTAGATCTGGCCCTGGTGCGATCGGTGCTGGAATACTGTGTCCGGGGTTCAAGGAGGATGTGGGTAAACTGGAGAGGGTTCAGAGATGAGCCAGGCGACCGACTCCAGGATTAGGAAATGTGCCTTAGAGAGCTCAGTCTCTTTATCTTAATGAAGAAAAGGTTAAGGGGGGACGTGATCAATATGTAAGTCCCTGCATATTTAATAATGGGCTATTCAATCACATGATCCAATGGCTGGAAGGTGAAGCTAGACAAATTCAGACTGGAAATGAGAGGTAATTGGTGAGGGTAATTAACCACTGGAGCCATTTACCAGTGTTTCGAGGGGGGATTCTCTATCACTGACTCAAGACGGGCTGGTTTTCTCAAAGCTCTGATGGGGGGCAGTTTCCTGGCCCGTGCCATGCCGGAGGTGAGACTGGGTGAGCACCCTGGAATCGGTGAATCTGACCGTATGAAACAACGGGCTCCTCATCCTTGAGTGGGGCTCTCTGGTGCTGCCAGCGTACAAGGATCGGTGACCCTATACCCATCCTCCTGCCCCGGTGTTGACAAAGCTCAGTGTTCAGCCCACATCTTCTCTGGGAGTGGTCTCTGGAGAAGCCCTGGCCCTTGGCCCATCTCCCTGGCTCCTGGTCGGCACAAGTCCGTTGCGTGGCTTTGGTTGGATGACTCTGGCCAGGGACGCCCCCAGCAAGGGCCTCGGTCAGGTTAGGATGGCAGCTTAGCCCAAGCGGCAGTTGTCTGAGGTTGAAGTGATCTGTGCGGTCGCTGCTCTGTGCAGCATGGAGAGCCCCCAGGGGGAGGGTTGGTGAAATGAGCACAGCCAGAACTTGCAGGCCGGCAGGTTCGGATCTAGTGAGGTCCTGGGTTCAGCCTCTCCCCATAGGCACCGAGCCTGGGGAAGGGCTCGTGGCCCCCCTGCAATGCATCTTCACGGTGAGATTCCCAAAATCTCAGTGCCCCGATGGGGCAGATGGACAGCAAAGCTCAGCTCCCATGTAGCACCCAGATAAGGGCTGACTTGTCACTCAGCACCCACCTGCCAGCCCAGATTGTCACCAGGGTTGGGGGTGGGGCTTGGAAAGGGACCCGCCCCCTCCTCACGCTGAGCCTTGGTTGCTCGTGGTTAGGTAACTACTAAGCCAGCCACACTTGCGGGTCAGATTCATGGGCCTGATCTTGCTCTCTCAACAGCAGGTTAATTAATAGCTGTAATTCTGTTGAGTGTGATGGATTTACTCCTGATTCCCCTGGGGGGTGAGTGGGATCAGGATCAGGCCCTCTCTGTGCAGCCCCGTCACCCGTCGGATTTGCTGCTGGTCCTTCAGGGAGCATGGTTCCAGGGAAAGGTGCGGGCACTTTCTCTGCCAGCGCTGTCATTGGGACCGCATGCTCCAGCGAGCCGCCTCACTGATCTCACCCGACGGGAAGTGGATCCTCTGTTTCCGCCAGCCCGGGGCCGAGACCCCCCCGTGCCGTGAGGCAGGCTGTTTCTCGGGGACCTTGGTGTGTTGGGTCCCCACAAGCCACATGTATGTGGGGTGGGCTGCTTTGCTTTGGGCGTGACAAGGCCCTAGCTAATCCCAGCCTGCCACGCTGACACATGGACAGCGGTGCCTTCCCGGCTGGCACGGCCTCATTGACTTACTCTGTTTGCTCAGCAGGGGCTAGAGGCGAGTTTCCCGGTATGGAAGAGGGTGTGTAACACAGGGGGCTCCGAGGGGCCCTGAACGTACACTCGTATCTGTCCAGGTGTGATCCTGCAGGCGAGCCCCCGTTCAGTGTGCATACGGCCTGTCTCGTGCCCGGACGGGGGAAGGGGGCATCAGAAGCATGGAGAGGAGGGGTGGCCGAGGTACCCTGGCACCTTGGAGACCTGGGTTCGTGTCCCCGCTTCCCTAGAGACTCCAGGGGAACTGGGCACAACACTGAGTACGGCTACACTGCAGTGGGGAGCGAGCCCCTGGAGCCGAGTTGGGGGCCAGCCTGCATCTCCTCCTGGCTGGCTCCTCTCTGGGCACTGGAGCAGCCAGGCTTCCTCCCAGCTGCAGTGTAGATGGACTCTCCAGGTCTGCGCTGGGGCTCAGAGCATGGCCCCGCTGCGCAGGGCGGCTATGCTGATGGAACGACTGAGGCACTCCGACCCTGCGGTACTGGGGGCCAGCAAAGTACCACAGACGGGCCCCAGGCACCTCGATTCTGCGCTTCCCCAGCTGTGCCAGAAGCCCTGGTGGCAGAATCTTGGAGATGAGGGCGTTGTCAGCCTCCGACATCGGAATCGTTCCCAGGGACCCCTTTTCTCCCAGGGGCTGTCGGGCGAGTGAGGCTTAGATGGGTTTGAAAATAAAGCTTTAAAGAATCTGGATATCCATTGCTTCCCAGCTCTGTGACTCAGTTTCCCCTTCCATAGTTCTGCAATAGCATGATCCCTCCTCTCTCCAGTAACCCGGAGAGCTGGCAACGCACCAAACTGGGGCTCAGGGGAGCTGGGGTCTGTTCCTGGCTCTGCACTGGCCTGCTGGGAGTTCTCAGGCAGGATTCGCAGAAGAGCTGGGCTGGCATTTGTGCATCTCAACCGTGGGGTCCCCTGGAAACTGGGTCCCTTGGGCTTCTCCTCCTTCAGCTGCAGTTGTTCCCCTGCAGCGTCCTGTGCTCTGTCGCGGCCGTGACTCCTGCTTGCACCCTCCACAGCCTGGACCTGTAACTTACCCCATTTCCGCCCGGGCAAGAGGAGTGTGAATGTGAGACCTTATCTGTCCCGACAGCCCCTGGAAACACAGGTCTTGTTCCGCACGTGATCCCAGTAGTAGCATGTGCCAGCTCACAGCAGGAACAAAGCGGGCATAGATAATCACGGCTCAGACTTGGGTACAATCAACAGTGGTGTAATTAACACATGCCCATATCAGGGAAGAACAAAGAAAAGGGCATAACAGAGCCCTGGATAGACCAAACACGGATAAACTTAACTGGTGCCCATGTGGGCTGGGAACAACTCGCTCTCACGTGGGAAGACTGATAGAAATTCTGTGGGCTCCTGTGTCCAGCGGCTCAGGGAAGTGGTAACAGCTGGAGACCAACCTCGTCGGGCAGCATTGTTGCAGGAGTGGGTGTTGAGCTCAGTTCTTCTCTCATCCCCACTGTAACTCCCCAGGCCTCGTGATGGAAGAGGGAGGAGAGTGGGGCCCATGGTTCAGTGTGTGCCCAGGCCCGGACCAGCCTGACCCCTAAAGAGGTTTTGTCAAAGCCCCTGAGCAGGTTAGGCCCCGACTCCATGGAAAGTCGACTCTCCTAGGCACTGTGAAATCCTCCTGTGTCTGTCTGCATCCTTGGGCCCCTAGATCCCAGGGCCTGGTGTACACTGGGGACCCAGCCCTGGTCCGTTCACCGACCCCTGCCAGCATGAGGAACACTGTTGAAGCTCCTCTTGGCAGAGGGTCCCCAGCTACGGCCAAGGGGGTCGGGAGCGAAAGGCCGTCCTCACGCGCGTGTTGGACCCTGTGGTGATGAGACTACAGCTGCCCGACTCTGATCTCCGTTACACTAGTATAACTGGGAGTAACTCCAGTAACGACAGGCCAGCGTGCCCGTGTTACACGGGGCGCCTGGAATCAGCCTGGCCCAGGGGTGGGGTCTGTGCCGCGGGTCCAGCGTGGCATCAGGAGGCAGAGTCACGGCCGGTGCTACGCGGGCCTCGCTCTAGCTCTCCTCTGTGTTTTCTCTTCCAGTCTGAATACCACTACGAATACACGGCGTGCGACAGCCTGGGCTCACGGTGGAGGGTGGCCGTGCCGCACACCCCGGGACTCTGCACCGGCCTGCCGGACCCCATCAAGGGCACGGAATGCTGTAAGCTACTAGCCTGCCCCAGTGACTCGTGCTCACGGTGCAGGCGGTGACAGGGGAGGCTGGATTTTTCACGTCTCCTCTGTGCCCCTGGCTTCTGAAACGCCCCCACCAGGCTATTAAAGGGCCCAGGCCTGCTCCTGCTCCCTGGGCACCTGGGGGAACTTTGCCCCTCGCTTCCCGAGCAGCAGGCCAGCAACTATTAACCCTGATTCTGCTCATGTAAATGAGGAGTAACCCCCTGAAGCCTCATTCTCCTCTGAGTAACTCCACTGAGGTCAGGGTAGCTCAACGGAGGCGGCACCCGTGTGAGTGAGAGCGGACTCGGGTCTCATCTCTCCGGGGTTGTGGAGTATATTCCATGCAGAGAAAGCGAGTGTTTCATCTGCTACGTTCCTTGACAGGAACCCACCGAACCTGTCTGCGGAGAGCAGCAGGCATCCAGTAACCACGGCTCAGCTTCTCTTCCATTCCTGGGGGAGACTAGGAAGACAGGACTGTAGCAAGGGAGACCTTTAAAGCAGGGATGGGCAAACCACGGCCTGCGGGCCACAGCCAGCCCACGGGACCGTCCAGCCCGGCAACTGAGCTCCTGGCCAGGGAGGCTAACCCCCAGTCCCTCCCCCACTGCCCTCCTCCCTGCAGCCTCAGTGCGCCACGCTGACAGTACTCTGGCCTGCCGCTTCTGCCGAGCAGCTCGGGTGGCCAGGCTGTGAGCTCCTACCGCTCTGAGTGGCATGGTAAGGGGACCGAGGAGCGGGGTGGTTGGATAAGGGGCAGGAGGTCCTGGGGGGCAGTCAGGGGACAGGGATCAGGGCAAGGGGGCGTTGGATGGGACAGAGGTTCGGGGAGGGTGGTCATGGTATGGGGAATGGAGGGGTTGAGTAGGCGTGGAAATCCCAGGGAGCCTGTCAGAGGGTGGGGCTATAGATAAGGGTCAGGGCAGTCAGAGGACAGGGAGTGGGGGGGGCGGTTGGGTGGGGGGATTGGGAGGGGGTGGTCAGGGTACAAGGAGCAGGGAGGAGGGTGTTGGATGGGTTGAGAGTTCTGAGGGGTTCAGTCGGGGGCAGGAAGTGGAAGGGAGCTGGGGCCAAGCTGTTTGGGGAGAGACAGCCTTCCCTACCCAGCCCTCCATACAGTTTCCGTTGTGACCCTCAGGCCAAAAAGTTTGCCCCCCCCACCCTGCTTTAAAGTTGCATCAGAAGAAATGGGTTTTTTCCGCATGAAAGCTTATGCCCAAATCAATGTTAGTCTGTAAGGTGCCCCCGGACTCCTCGCGATTTTCAAAGTGAGCTGCCTATCAGTTCGGTCAGATAAAATGGGGATAACAAATCACATGACAGCCCCGCGCTGGGAGACTGTGACCTGGTGCTCCAGATGCAATACAAATGCTGAGGGTGGTTGGCTAAACCTGGTTCGGTGTCCCGCTCTCTCCTCTGAGCTCCGTCCGGGGGGTTCTGTGTTACAGCTTTCTCCTGCAAAGCGGGGCAGTTCCTCGACATGAAGGACCAGTCGTGCAAGCCGTGTGCCGAGGGCAGGTATTCCCTGGGCACTGGCATCCGCTTCGATGAGTGGGACGAGCTGCCCCACGGCTTCGCCAGCGTTGCAACCAATCTGGAGGTCGACAACAGCTTGTCGGAGTCCCTGGAGAACTGCACCACGTGAGTTGGTTGTTGAATGGAGCCCCGGGCAGCAGCCAGCCCCCTCGGCCTTTCGTGCTGGCGCCTGGCTTCCAGGACCACTGATCCCCACTCTCCCGCTGCAGGCCACCGGCGCCTGGCAACCCGGCTTATGCCATCATTGGACAAATCCGATTGGTTCTGCTCTCGCTTGCCCAATCTCTCTCACGTGTCTTTCCAGTGACCGTGACGCTACTCCTGATTTACACCGGGGCAGGGAGGGGAATCAGGCCCCTTGAGGTTATACCTGTGTCACACTGGGCTGGCCCCAAAAGTGAAGGAGAGCACTGTCGCTAACTGCAGCTGCTGAAGGAAACGAAGGCCTTGTCTCTGTTCAGTTGCATTACTACTAATTTAAGCTGGGTTTATATTGATTTAGCTTAATTGGGCAAATAATTGACTTAAGCGTGGTTTAAATCTAATTAAGAGCATCCCCGGAAACCGTTCCATACCCTGCCTTTAGTTAAACCAGGGCAGCTCTGAGTGTAGACAGGGCTCGGGTGGGTTTTAGTCTTTGCGCACTGCGGCTGGGTTTGTCCCACTCGCTCTCCTTCGTGGGAGCCGCTCCCGGATGCTGGGTGCGTTCTGCGGTCCTGCACAGCTCCGGTTCCCTCCGGCCTTTGATCGCTTCCCGCGCCGAGAAGGCACTCAGCCGCTCCAACGGGAAAACGGGCTTTTCACGAGTAACTGTCCCTGGAAGACTGCGAAATGGCGCTACTGGGAGCGTTCAAGCAACTTGCAAATGTAACCTACTTCTAGCGTCGCTTGAATTATTCATCCCACTCCCAGGCGTTCTCCGAGCAGAGGCAGCTCCGCAGAGCCTCGTCCCCTTTCTTCCCAGTAGGGCCGGATCAGGCTGTTCGACTCAGAGCAACGACCCACGGGGGGGCAGGAAGGAAGGTCCCTGACCGTGCTGCTTTCCCGGAGATAAGGGGAGTCACGGTGGGGCTCCAGGCGTAGCTGCGTGATCAGTGCGCAGGGCGGGGCCTGTCTAGTCCTCTGGGCTGTTCTGAGCAGGTCTGCAAATCCCTGGCGATGCCAGTGACGGCACTGACCTGGCTGAGAGCACAGTCTGGCCTGGGTGCTCCACCGGAGCAGGCTGGGAATGTCTCACCCCAGGGCCTTGACTCCCCTGCCCCTGGCGGGCGATGCTGTCCCTCCCCTGGCCGTGCTCTCTGCCATGCTGTTCTCGCTGTTCCAGCTCAACGTGGGTGCCCCTGGGAGACTACGTGGCCTCCAACACGGACGAGTGCACGGCCACCCTGATGTACGCCGTCAACCTGAAGCAGTCTGGCTCCGTCTCCTTCGAGTACATCTACCCAGACAGCAGCATCGTCTTTGAGTTCTTCGTACGTCCCCTCGCGTTGCTGCTCCCCGTTGCAGTTCTCCGGGACGCGTCCCCGTATCGGTCTCCAAGGGCTGTGCAGCAGAGAGGCGACCCTGCTGGCCGGTGTCCCACTTGCTGCTGGTCCTATGTCCCTCCCGGTGCCCTCTTCCCTAGCCCCACAGGTCTTAGGGTCTGCCCTGCCCGGGGAACCCCCGCCCCCTATCCCCCCCTTGCCTCAGTCTAGGCCGGCAGTTCTCAAACTTGCAGGGGCAGTGGCCCCTTTTTCCCATCCCCGTGGGCCGCCGCGACCTCTGTGTCTGCCGAAATGCCGCCGGATGGAACGCTTCCGGTTTCGGCGGCATTTCGACGGCCATGCTGAGCCCTTCACAGCGTCCACCCAAACCGGAAACTTTCCCTTCGGCGGGTTTTCGGGCGGACGCTTTGAAGCGCACGGCGTGTTCGCCGAAATGCCGCCGAAAGCGTTGGGCTCGGCGGCACTTCGGCGGAGGGAGCTCGCGACCCGCAATTTGAGAGCTGCTGGTCTGGGCAACTGCCAGTCACCGCTTCCCGCCGTCCGCTGGGGCAAACTGTAGTATCATTGCCACTCATCACCGGCAAGACGGGTTTGGCCTGATGCCTCTAGAGCCATGGGCTGCCCCCTGCAACCTCACTACCCCGTTTGGGGCCGTCCCCTAGGCCCTGCAGCCTGGGGGTCTCCAGGCCGGGGCTCCCTCCGCTCCTCTTGCCTTGCCCCAGCCCTGCTCTATTCTAGGTACCTTGTCAAGCTCCCCAGCAGCCAGACCAGTCTGCCCCCATAGACAGAGGAGACACTATTTGTTTAAGCTCCTGGCTTCCCTGGCCTTTATGTAGCCAGCTGGGTCTGTTTGTGGCATGGCCCCGAGCTGAGCTGCCTCCCAATCGGCCCAGCTTTTCCCTAACCAGCCTGGGAACTGCTTGCCCCCAGCCACAGCCCTTCCCAGGGCTGCTTTAACCCACTTTGTGCTGGAGTGGGGCAGCCGCCCCACTGCAGGCTGGTCTGACGCACGCCCGGGGAGGGTCAGGAGGGATTGAACCTGGGACCTAAACGCGTGAGCCTCTACTGCAGGGATGGGCAAGCCCACAAGCCTCACCATGCACCTCCCGGAAGCCACAGCATGTCCCCGCTCCGGCTCCTGCGCGCTCTGATGGGAGCTGCGCCTGCGAATGGGGCCTCGTGTGGGGTCGCCTGGCTGTGCCTCCGCATAGGAGACAGGGTGGGGGACATGCGCTGCTCCTGGGAGCCGCTTGAGGTAAGTGCCACTCGGAGCCTGCACCCCCTGACTCTTTCCCATGCCCCAACCCTGATCCTCCTCCCACCCTCCCAACCCCTCAGTCCTAGCCTGGAGCACCCTCCTGCTCCCCAAACCTCTCAGCCCCATCTCCGAGTCTGCACCCGTAGCTGGAACTTGCACCCCTTCCCAAGCCCTGATCCCCCCTCCCTACCCCTCGGTCCCAGCCTAGAGCACCTCCTACACCCCAAACTCATCCTCAGCCTCACCCCAGAGTCTGCACCCCAATCCCAATCTCCTGAGCATTCATGGCCCTCCATATAGGTTTTGTTCCCTGATGTGGCCCACCCCTGCTCTTCTGCCTGAGCTAACCGACCCAGTTGTGTTAGCCGTGGCTGGGGCAGGCTCCTGACCCCTCATGGGTCTGTCCAGTGGCTGTCGCAGCCCGGGGAGGAAATGTGCATTGAGGGGTCCCTGCCCATCCCTCTGGCTCAGCAGGAGGTGGCTCAAGGTTGCCCTTAGGATTCTCTTGGTGCCAGCTCCAAGGAGCTGCTGGGAGTGCCGCCTGCTTGCACCGTCCCGGAGGGCAGGATGGACAAAGTGTAGCTGAGTTGCCCTCCGTGTTAATGAATGAACACTCCAGGTCCCAGCATGCATTGCTCCATCACAATCTGCTGGTGGAGCACTGCATGCTGGGACACGGAGTCTCTCTGGGTGGTCTCTACGGTTGATGCCAGTCCTTCCTGGGAGGCTCTAGGGCTTGTGCGTGTTACCCATCTCCCAGAGCCCAGTTTGAGGGCTTTGCCCTGGGGCAGGGGGCTGGGAGGGCAGTGAAGGGTCCATTCGAAAACATCCAGTGGGGTGAGAAACTGCACTAAGAACCAGGGCCAGTGCAACCCACTAGGCAAACTACACGGTCGCCTTGGGCGCCAAGATTTGGGGGGCTCCAAAATGCGGTGCACCCAATTTTTTTTTAAGCGTTCCTGGGCTGGGCGGGGCTGGGCTGGGCTGCCCGCTGCACACTGACATCTGCGGCCCTCAGACTCCCTCTCCCAGCACAGGTGAAGCCGCTCTAGGCTGAAACTGGCATTGCCAGGGAAGGGGAGGGCAGGGGGCTGCCACCCTCAAAGCTCCCTAGGCAGGGAGCTGCCGCAGGGCTCCTGAGCGGTGGGGAGGCGCAGGGTGGAAGTTTCGCCTAGGGCGCAAAATATCCTCGCACTGGCCCTGCTAAGAACCCAGCAGAGAACCGATCCGCAGCCCGAGTTCCATGTGCCCTAGGTTCAGAACGATCAGTGCCAGCCAGCGGTGGAGGAGTCCCGGTGGATGAGAACCACGGAGAAGGGATGGGAGTTACACAGCGTAAGTCAGAGCCAACTGCAAGATCTTCCATCTCCCCGGCACGGCGGGACGCAGCTGGGGGCATGGCTGGTGGGCTGTGGGGACCCACACTGGCACTCACAGCCAGTGAGCTAACCTTGTGTCCCGGAGCTGCTGGAGATGGGGTGTTGGGCCAAGGTCCCTCCTCCCTGTCCCTGGAGGGTGAGCCGTTAAAATCCAACCAATAGCTGCTGGGGAGTCACACTCCGTGCCCCAGACTGACTGGTCACGGGAGACAATCGTGGTCACAGGGGATCTCCCCGGTGTCCCAGTCCCCGTTCCCTCCGTCGGCACAGCTGGTTTGAAGGCCCAGGCTGACAGGTGATCTGTTGCCGAGAGCAACAGAGCTGGGTCCCTGCTCTAACCACTGGGTATCACCCCATCCCTGCATCAGCCAGCACCTCTTTGGACCCTGCACTGAGTTTGCTGGAGCAAAGGGCCCGGGCAAAGCAAAGTCCCATCTCCTGGCAGGATTTGACCTACCCCCAGGGGGTTCTGTTTGCTCTCGCAGGTGGAACTGAGTCGCGGTAACAATGTGCTGTACTGGAGAACCACGGCCTTCTCCGTGTGGGGCAAGGTCCCGAAGCCCGTGCTGGTGCGGAACATCGGCATCACAGGTACCCGCTGGCCCCCAGCACGATCGCACCGGCCCTGCCCGGCCAGCCCCGGGCTGAGCTGATTTTTGTCTCCTTCCCTCCTGCCCCAGGGGTGGCCTACACTTCGGAATGCTTCCCCTGCAAAGCGGGCACCTACGCCGCCACCTCGGGATCTTCCTTCTGCAAGCTGTGCCCAGCTAACTCCTACTCCAGCAAGGGCGCTACCTCCTGCCAGCCGTGCGAGCCAGACGCCTACTCGGGTAATGGGCTGCGTGTTCCCACGTCAGCACCCCAGGGCCTTCGGACGCAGCCTGGCCCGGCTGTGCTGATCTCGCTCCGCTACAAACCCGCCCCGAGCTGCAGGGGGCTGCTGGTGCAGTGTGGTGCAACCCGCCGGACTCGGCCTCCTCCCAGGAGGTCAGGGTGTGGAATGGGCTCACTGGGAGGGCCTGACACAGGCCAGGCAGCGCCATCAGTGTCTCCCTGACTGTCCGCGTCACTTCCTGTTCCCTGCCCACCTGTGGGATCTCCTGGCTGCACCTGCCTTGCCCCAGCAGGGTCCCCCGGAGGCTGACCTAGACCCTGGACATTCCCATCCCCTCCCCCCACCCCCTTACTGCCAGCGTCACCAGAGATGTCCACGGAGCCCTGCCCAGAGAGAGGGGATCCGACCCCCAAACTATGGGGCAAGGGGTGAGATAAAGGGGGACCAGGTCAAAGCTGGGGGGAGGAGGGGGCGGGTCTGGTTTTACAAAAGAAAACTCTGATCAGGTGTTTAAAATCCCCCGCCAGCCCCCTTCTGCTTGCTTGGAAGCAGTTTATCCCCAAAGATTCCAGTTTTTCAGGCCTGATTTAAAGGGAAGCGATTTTGTTGCACCATTCCAGCGCAGGAATGTTGTATTTACCAGCAACTTCCACCTCTGGAGAATGTGACGCAGCCAGTCACTCGAAGGCGAGGAGACTTCTCGCGGGTGTCCCGTTGAAATAAAAGCACCCACCTGCGGGAACCAGGCACAAGTGTAATACCGTCCCTCGCTCCCATAGCACTTTACAAAAGAGGTCGGTATCAGTATCCCCAGTTGGGGAAACCGAGGCACAGAAAAGGGACGTGACCTGTCCAAGGTCATGCAGCCATTCAGTGGCAGAGCCAAGAATAGAACCCCGGGGTCCTGGTCCAACGCTCTGTCCACTAGGCCGGCCAGAGGGTGAACCCGTTGCTGGCTCTGTTTCGGACCTGCCATTTTACAGCCCCCAGCGACTGCCTCCTGCGGCGCCTGGGGTCTCTTACCCACTGGATCCCCCCAGCCCCGCTGCTGGCCGTTGTTGTGCGAGGCTCTGCCAGGAAGCCCAGGCCCCAAGGGTGTCACCGTCACACTGCACAAATATTTGAAGAGGGAAGCACATGCTAGTTTCCACCCTAGATGTCTCCCAGCGATTGCTGTAGGCTTGGCGGAGCCATTTGACTCCGGGCAGGGCACGGGCTGCCCCACGTTGGCCCCCTAACGGCTCTCTGGGAGCGGTGCAGAGCGATGGAGCTGCGAGGAGCAGTGCCGAGGGTCCGTGCCCTACAGCAATGTATTGGCCCGGCTGGGCTGGCCTGTAAGGGAGGTGGGGCTGACACATCCCAAAGAGCTAAGTTACAACTCGCTCTAACCGCGGTTAATTCTCCCCGGCACCTCCAGGGCGGAGTCTGCACCGTGGTCCCTGGGAGCTGTCAGTCATATAGCCAACTCCAGGGAGGATGGTGCAGTGGTTAGAGCGCCGGCCTGGGACAGAGCTGGGTTCGGTTCCCACCCTGCCACAGTCCCCCATGTGACCCTGGGAAAGTCACTTACTCTTGCTGTGCCATGGTCCTCCTGTCCGACAGGGATAGCGGCCCTGCCCTGCGTTGCTCGGGGGGTGAGAAGAAACCCACCAAACGCTACTCCAGCAACAGGAAACACACAGCCCAGAGTGACTCTGGTGGGGAATACACACCATTAGACCCCGGCAGGGTTAATCGGCGAGCAGCAGCTATTCTGTGCACTGTGAACACAGCCCCACGTCACGGGAGGGACCCGGGACGCACTAGCGGGAGGGTGTGAATGCGGAGAGAAAGCCAGGATCTTCTCTCCCGGCACTTGCTACGTGGGCTGCCCTGCTCTCATTGCTGGGTTTTAACCACAGTCTTTTTCTTTCTCTTTACAACAAAGACCAAGGCTCCAGTTCTTGCAAACCTCGCCCGCCCTGCACAGATCAGGATTATTTCTACACGCACACGGCCTGCGATGCCAATGGAGAGGTACGTGCCAGCCAGTCTGCGTTCCTGTCTCAGGGCTGCCTTGATGGCCACGAGTTTCTATTGTTTAGCACCGCGGTGACACCGTGCTCTTCTGTTCATGGTCAAAGCATTGGCCGGCATTCGCTAGTGGAAGGACACGGTTGACTTAAGTCATGCCCCCGTCTGCAAACCTTGCCTTGCCTTTGTTACGCCCGCTCCTGTCTGCAAACCTTGCCTTGCCTTTGTTCCGCCCGGCCCCGTAAGAGCCGTGTGTTTGCTTTGTGTGTCCGGCAGCGCTCTGTCTCGGATTGGTCGGGGAGCTAGGCAGCTTCCCCCCGTCGGGTGTGTCTTTTGCACCCACAGCCGGGGAAAGCAGACTGACTCCCTGGGAGCAAATCCACTCTGGCCCGGTGGTTAGGGTTGTCTCTCTTTATATAAGAAGGGTGCAGTGGGTCTGAACAACCGTGTGACTAAGTGTAGGCAGTGCACAGGCCTCACGACACCCACGCTGAACGGTTCGGGGGTTTCCTGCGACGCAGAATGCAGCGAGGGCCATGGGAAGTCTCACTCAGTGCTTAAAGGGTCCCCCGCAATCCCTCTACACTACCGTTGGGGTTCACATGCTCCCAGGAGTTGTCCTGCTTTAAATCCAGAGGCTCGGCTAGCGGGAGACAGCCCGTGATCCAGGAAGGGGAGTAAGCTAGACTGGGCGAAGGCTCCTGCATGAATCCCTGCACGCGGGCTGGAGCCCCGTACTGCCGCGGGACCCGCCGGCACACCTGGCTCTTGGAAATGGAGTCTCTTCTCCACTCAGTTTAGTTTGCTCCCTGGGAACGCAGGTTTGCAGTCCAGGGGCCGGCGTGGGGTTTGATAACAACACCCACCTGAATGGTTGCCAGGAACCCAGCCTCTTCTCCGCACAACTCCGCTCCGGCCGGACGACCTCGGCGGTGCGGAAGGAGCCATGACACAATTCTTCAGCCTGCTCTAGTGCTGAGCTGTCCTGAGCCCTCGCCTCTGAACACTCAGCCGTTGCCCAGCGCCCTTCGGTACTATGGGGTCTGAGCAGCTCCCAGTCTTGCCCCATTTCTCTCCACACACCCCTGGGGGGCAGGGCGAGGCTGCTATCCCACACACAGCTGGGCCCTGAGGGCTGAAGTAACTTGTCCTGTCACTCAGGAGTCTCTAGCGGAGCTGGGAAATGAACCCACGTCTCTCAGGTGCTACGCTGGGGCCCTGAGCACTGAGCCATCTCCCAAGGTCAGGGACCGGTCCAACATAGCACTTCTCATCTCCCCTTGGGAGCATTCATGTAAAAACTGCCCCAGATCCTCAGTCCAGACGGAGTCTGGAGCTCCTGGCGGCGTGGCGGGGACTGGAGAAGCCAGTCTGGAATGTGCAGTGCTATGGGGAGGAGATGGAGTATACCAGTGCAAGCTAGAGCAGCCAAAGGGCTGCTCTACCTTCCATTGCCCCACCAGCTCCCAGCAGCCCGGGATCAAGCTCCCTGGCTCTGTTTAAAGCCCTGCCCCAATGCCCAGTCCTGGGAGTGGGAGCAGAGCTCTGGGAGTCTGAACTGCTGGCTCCTGGTCCCAGCTCTGCTCTCCCTTGCCAGGTGGCCGTGGGAAAACCCTCAGCTGGGTGCAGTGCGCATCCCAGGCCCCTGGTTGGGGGGGTGGTTAACAACTTGGCGTGAAGCTTGGAGATCTTCCAGTGCTAAGGACGGAGAACTGAAGAGCCCTGGCACGGCAGCTCCTGCATCCTGTCAACAGCCGACTCTGCTGCCTGCCAGCCCGGGGGGCGGGGGGTGGGGTTCCCCTTCAGGATCAGGGGGGTTTCTGGTGCGGAAGAAATCTTTCCTCCCCTCCCCTCCCCCCGGTCGTGGAGTGTGCTGAGCAGAGTGTAGAGTAGCAGTCGGGAGTGTGAACACACTGACTCCCCAAGGCTGCATCCCCACCCTGCCCCCTCCTGCATGGGACACGTTCCCTCCCCTCTCCCCCCGGCCACATGCGTCATCCTGTGGGGCCTTCCTCAGCCCAGCTGTGATGCTGTTATTGCCCACTGCTGAGGTGGGCCCATGGACAACAGCGCCTCCTTGTGGAGGTGCTTCCTTTTCTGTCCTCACACCAGCTGCCCGGGCCCAAGCTGGGCAGTGCCCCCTCTCACCTGCTTTCTGTGCTCTTCCAGACTCAGTTAATGTTCAAGTGGGCTGAACCCAAAATCTGCAGCGAGGATCTGCCTGCGGCCGTGCAACTGCCCCCCTCAAGGGTGAAAACCACGTGCCCACCCTGCAACCCTGGGTTCTTCAAAACCAACTCCAGCGCCTGTGAGCCCTGCCCGCCCGGCTCGTACTCCAACGGCTCCGGTAATGCCACCCTGTCTGCTACGTCTGCCCAGTCCGGTGGGGCCAGAGCTCCCCTCTCCCAGCAATTTGTTCCCCAATAGCCGTGCTCCGGGGACCAGGGAGTCAGGGCGAGTCCCCAGCCCAGCCGTCCCATCCCTGCCAGGGCCTGGGCTGGGTGTCCGGTATGGAGACAGGATCCCTGCACTGAAAGAGGCCGCATGTTGTCAGGGAAGAAGGAGCATTTGACTCACCTGCCTCGCACAGGGCAGAGAACCAGGGATGCCGCATCCCACTTGTAGCACGTGGATGAGCCAGAGGCTGGATTTGGGACCCAGTCCCTTCATCCTTCCATTGAGTAATTGCCCTCACTTAAAATCTGCCCCTGATCTCTAGCCTGAACTTCTCCAGCTTCAGCTTCTGGCCCCTGGGACTCCCTTGACGCCTCCTCTGACCCATCCTCCGCTCGTTCCCTGTGTGCTTCCCACGCACACAGCTCGGGAGCGCAGCGTGCCCTGAAACCGTCCCGCTCCACGGCCTGGGAGGGAGACCGCTGGGGATGGCACCTCCCTGCTCCTGCTGCGTGGACTCCCCGGCCCAAGCGCCGAGCTCCCCACCCGCTCCCAAAGCGGAGCTAGAGGAACACGGTTTCCCTCTGCTCCCAGGCTGCGTCAGCTGCGCGGCGGGGACCGAGCCGGCGCTGGGCTTCGAATACAAGTGGTGGAACACCCTGCCGGCGAACATGGAGACCACCGTCCTTAGCGGAATCAACTTCGAATATAAAGGGATCACAGGTACCGGGGCGGGGGGCTCGATTAGCTGGCCCCCCAGTGGGCAGCGCTGCACCCAGGTCTTAGGGGCATGGGCAGCAGGTGTAATAGGCCAGACCCCCAGTTGCTGAGTTGTGGGGGGAGGTTTTATTGTATTTTGCCGTATGCAGGATCCAGGGCGGCTGAGGAGATGGTATGTGCTGTCCAGATTCCTGGGCTCCAGGGAGAACACTGATAAGCCCTGGAAGCTGAATAGCAAATACCGCCACCTTGGCCGCCCTGGAACCTGCATGGGGCATAGCAAATGCTTCTGCCAGAGGAGAGTCTGAGAGACGCTTTTCTCGGGTCAGCTTGGGGGTCTCGGGAGGGGGACGCGACACAGCTGCAGCTGGCCCTGGACTCCTCCAGGCAGATGGGGCGGGGCCCCTCTGGGAAGGTGTGAGGGGCTTGGGGTTCGGCCAGCCCAGGGCTTCTCTGGCCAAGGGTGGGGGTGTGTTTCGGGGCTTCTGCTGCATGGGGGAAGAGGGGGTCTCGGGGCTCTAGGTGTGTAGGGGAGGGAGTGTCGGGGCTCTGGCCGTGGGGGGTGGGAAAGGCGAAAGGGGCAGAGCCAGGGCTAACCTCTCCAAAGGGGGCTCCACCCGCCGCCCAGGCCTGCTGGGCTATGTCCAGAAGGGGGCGCTTGTCCCGGCAACAGCTATCCAGGTACCAGCCCTCAGATGGTTTCCCCCGACCCCGGGTGCGGGACTAGCCATGTCAGTGCGGGCTGTTGGCGCCCCACACCAGAGGGTGGCCCTGTGTGCGCTGGCAGCACTAAAGCAGCCAGGTGGTGGGCGCGACTCTCCCAGGCTCCGCCAATGCCCGATGTGGCTCCCACCCGTCGGGGGCAGATGAGAATCCTTCCCTTGCCCTCCCCGCCAAGGGCATCACTCCCCCGGCTCTGGCCAGTGGGAAGTGGCCGCACCAGGCCCCAGATGGGAGGGTGACGCCCTCCAGTGTGAGCCGTCCTGGTGAGGTCGTGCCCTGGGGGTCCGGAGAGGCCCTGGCTGACTCTTGGCTCTGCTGTTCCAGGGTGGGAGGTGGCTGGCGACTACATCTATACAGTGGCCGGCGCCTCCGATAACGACTTCATGATCCTGACCATGGTGGTGCCGGGGTTCAGGTGAGAGCGGGGGCCCGGGGTTCCTGGGCGGCTCCCTGCCCCACAGGCACAGATGGGCTGCCCCCGCTCCCAGCGTGGGAAGCTGGGGGTATTAATCATACGCGTCCGGCAATGCCTACGGGCTGGCCAGGACTAGGCGTTGGCGTGCAGGGCGCTGCACAGACAGTCCCTAAGGGGGGAGAACACGCCGGCGGGGCAGCCAGCTTGGTGCCAGGACTCTGAGGGAGGCGGGTTTAGTGAGGAGGGGATAAGTGACGGGGAGAGGGAGGTGGAAGGGAAGCGGGGTCTGGGCAGGAGAGCCGAGGGGCAGAGCCCAAGGGAGGAGGTTGGTTGTTCACACCCATCAGCACAGAGCAGGGAAAGCCCAGTCAGAGCTGTAGGAAGGACCCTGCCTTGGCCATGGCTCCAGCCCCGCTCTGGCTGGCTCCTCCCTGTGGTTTTTTCCACAAGTCCACGTGATCAGGGGAGGGATGGGGGGAGTCCTGGAGCCCCGTAGGCAAGACGTCTCCCCTGCACAGTATCTGGCCCAGAAGGGTGCTGGGGAGGGGGAAAGGCCCATTTTTACCCCTTCTCCCTGCTCTGGCTGCTCCCACGGGCCAGGGTCTCTGGCTCGGTCTCAGACACACGTACTGAGGCCCGGACTCCGTCACTGGGGTAAATCTGGAGTCAACCCGTTGAGCAGAACCTGCCTCCCGGCACCGGTCACCCTGCGCTCCCTGCACATCCCTCGCCGGTGCCGACGCAGCAGGACGCAGCCTGAGGTCGGCTCTGTGTCCGCAGGCCCCCGCAGGCCGTGATGGAGGACGGCGAGAACAAAGAGGTGGCAAGAATCACCTTCGTCTTTGAGACCGTCTGCAGCGTGAGCTGCGAGCTGTACTTCATGGTGGTAGGTCCCGTTCCCGCAAAGCGTCGCCCTCTCCGCCGCCTGCGTGAGGGGCCTCCCCTGGCCCCTTCGCCCCCTACCCAGTGCTGTGGGCTCGCTGGGGGGCAGACCTGCAGGGTTCCGGTCTGAGTCGAGTCCAGCCCGGAGAGCAGGGGCCATTGGTGGGCAAAGATCTGGGTGACGGGAACCTCCAGTGCTGCTGGCCCAGTGGAGAGGCCCAGGGCTGAGCTGGGGACTGGGTTCCCCTTTGACCCACACTTGGTGGTGGTGGGAGAAGCTTATCCAGCCGCTGCCCATGCTGTACCCACTCTGGCTTAGGGACCCTCTGTCTCCAGGGCTGTCACTCCAGCACTTCCCCTTAACCCTGAAAAGGCCTGTCCCCAAAGGGGCTGGAAGAAGGACCCCCTAGTGCCCACCCCTCCACCCAGCCCACTCCTCTCCTGGCTCCCCTGCCATGCTCGGGCCTCCCTCCCAGCTGCTGCAGCTCCCCACCCCTCTGCCTCCGTGTCCTGCCCTCACTGCCATGTCCCCTGCTGCCCACCGGTCTGCCAGTCAGCGCCGTCCCTCTGCATTGCCGTGTGTGCCCGCAGAGCACCGGGTCCCCTCCCAACCCGGTCCTGGCAGAGAGGCTGGGTGAGATGAGCAGGGTCTGGGGATCTGGATGGGGTTTCTAACCAGCTACGTGCACCACGTGGTCCCTGCCGCGAGAGGAAGGGAAGGGAGATGGTTGAACTACTATGGGCAAGTGTCTGGGTCCGTGCCCAGGGGGCGTCCGAGTGCGCCACCCGAACGGCCCGGGGGTCACGTAGAGTTACCATATTTGAACTTTCAAAAGAGAGGACACTCCATGGTGGGTAGCCCTGCCCCCTATCCACTCCCTCCCACTTCTCACCCCCTGACAGCCCCCCACAGAACCCCCAACCTATCCAACCCCCTGCCCCCAACCGCCCCTCGGGACCCCGGCCCCTATCTAAGCCTCCCTTCTCCATGTCTCTGACTGCCCCCTCCTGAGACCCCCCCAACTGCTCCCCTTGGACCTCATCCCCTACCTGTCCCCTGACCCCTAGCCACACCCCTGCCCCCTGACAGACCCCTGGGACTCCCACGCCTATCCAACCGCTCCCTGTCCCCTAGCTGCCCCCCCTGAACCGCAACCCATCTAATCCCCCTGCTCCCTGTCCCTTGACTGCCCCCCGGGACCCCCTGCCCCTACTCCAACCCCCCGGTCCCCTTACTATGCCGCTCAGAACAGCACGTCTGGCTCCGCTGCCGCAGACATTCTCCCTCGCAGAACACACAGCTCGCCCCCCCCCCCACCCCAGAGTGCTGCCGGCGCGGCGCATTGGGCCACAGGGGAGTGGGGAGAGGAGGGGAGGCCCCGATATGAGCAGCTGAGGCTGCAGGATTTGGGGAGAGCAGGGGAGGGGCTCTGGCTGCCAGAGGCCCTGATGCGAGCAGCTCAATCCAGCATGGGCGCCCTGCCAGCCACGCCGCGCTCTGCACTGGTGGGGGGGAAATCCCAGACCTTTTTAGAGTTTCACAAATTCCCCCCGGGCGCTATTTTTAACCCAAAACGACAGACATGTCCAGGAGAATCCGGACGTATGGTAACCCTACGTCACAGCACCTGAGTGACTCACTCAAGTCCCCGGGGCGATGTCTTGAACTGCTCCCCACGAAGCCAGTCAGGACTCTGGGGAAGCATCTTGTCTCCAGGGCAAGAGGCTTCCACAGCTTTGACCTTCCTGGGTCCAGCCTTGGAGCATTCAGCATCGTCTGCCCCTCCGTGCACTTCCCACAGCGAGCCCGCCCGGGTGGGGCCCTGGGGAAGCCCGTGGGTCCTGCCCCCCAACTCCGCAGTCAGACGTGACTCTCAGCCAGCCAGTAAAATAGAGGTTTATTAGAGACGACAGGAAGACAGTCCAAACCAGAGCTTGTAGGTACAGCGAACAGGACCCCTCAGTCAGGTCCCTCTTGGGGGTCAGGGAGGGCAGACCATCACATCTGCGCCTCCCTCCATTTCCTCAGCCAGCCCCAAACTGAAACCCTCCAGTCCCTCCTGTGCCTTTGTCTCTTTCGGGGGCGGGGGGGTCACCTGATCCCTTTGTTCTCCAACACCTTTAGTTGGCACCTTGCAGGGGAGGGGCCCAGGCCATTAGTTGCCAGGCGACAGGGTGTCAGCCATTCCTTTACACTGGCCCTCTGCTCTGCAACAATCACACACCCTTATCCCCTCACCTAGATACTTAAGAAATGCACAGGGGAAACTGAGGCACCTACACAGTATCTAGAACATTAAGAACAGCCCCACTTTGTCACACTCATGCTCTGAATTCCAGCTGCAAAAGCTAGTGCCCAAGTGGCTTTTGGAGCTGGAATCTAACAGTCCCCCATCTCCAAGGTGCTTTGAAAGCCGCTGCCCAGCTGGGCAGCGGGAGGGGACTTGAGGGTGGGGTAATAAAACCCTACTGGGTAGAAGTGACCAGCTGCTCTGGTGTCCGCTGACCAGCCCCTTTCGTGTCTTCCCCCCGCCGCCCCAGCAGGGCGTGAACTCGCGGCCCAGCGCGCCCGTGGAGACCTGGAAAGGCTCCAAAGGGAAACAGTCCTACACATACATCATTGAGAAGAACGCCACCATGAGCTTCACCTGGGCCTTCCAGCGCACGGCGGATCACGAGGCGGTAAGCGGGCGGTGGCCCGGTCCCAGAGCTCCTGGCTCCTCTCCTGGGATTTCCCTGCAATCCGTTCTGGTTAGCAGTGTCCCGTCAGCAGAGGCTGGGCAGCCATGGGGCTGGAGAGACCCAGCTTCGGTTCCTTCCTTGGGCAAGTCCCTTAGCATCTCTGCCTGAGCTCCTGTCCGTGCAGTGGGGATGGTAGTTCCACCCTCCCTCCCAGGGTCACCACGTCAGTGCTTGCGAGGGGCTCGGACGCTGCGGGTAGGGAGCCAGGAACTGTCCCTTCACGTTCCTCCTGCGCAGTCCCTGCGTTCCCGGCGCCCCTGGGGGCAGCGCTGCTGGTGCCGCGGGTTCACGGGGACCCCTCTGTTTCAGGGGCGAAAGTACACGAACGACGTGGCCAAGCTCTACTCGATCAACGTGACCAACGTGATGGACGGGGTGGCCTCTTACTGCCGGCCTTGCGCCCTGGAGTCCTCGGGCTCCTGCACCTCCTGCCCGCCTGGGAACTACATCGACCGAGGCTCTGGCGCCTGCTACCCGTGCCCGCCCAACACTTACCTGAGAGCCCACCAGCCCTATGGCAGCCAGGCCTGCGTCCCCTGTGGCCCTGGCACAAAGAGCAACAAGGTGCTGTCCCCTCCTCCTCCTCCCCCTTACCCCCGATGCACCAGGTGCTGCACAGACACCCAGGCTGAATCAGCCCCGCCCTGAGCAGCCTCATGGGCAGAAGGGCCGGACCACTTGGATCCGCCTGCAGGATCCTGGCCTGGCCCCTGGTAAGGGAGGTCTCCCCCTCTCTGTTCAAACAACACTGACTGCACAAACGCTGCGGCTGGGGTCCCTGAAGTCTCTTTCCCGCGGGGCTGACGGGTTTGTAAAGTGTGATCCCGAGTTCGAGTTCCGCTCGCCTGCTCAGAATCCAGGCTGCCCCGCCGTTGGCGGCCTGCCTGTTGGTGGCGGCAGGGGAGGGCTGGGTGTGCAAAGGGGATTTTTTTCTGTGTGTGCTGGCCATGGATGTTCTGTGGTCCCAGACCTGCTGGGGCCGTCTCTTGCCTGGGTCCCCACGCAGGGTCTCCAAGGCCCGTATCACTCCTGCTGACCATGCTCCAGTTGTCCTGCCGGGAGTTACACTGACAAATCCAGCAACTGTTGACTTCACGACTTATCCTTGTGTGGGACTGACGGAATTCCCAGCAGAACGGGGCCTCCCCAGACTTAGTTCCTTAGACTGTTTTCTCTCTCCTCTCCGCTCCCCGTTTTTTCCTGCCTTGAACTTGGATCCTGTAACATGGGGGTGGGTGGAATTTCGGGCTCAGAATTACACGAAGCACATGTGCACATCCCGAGATAAAACCGCTTCATTGCCACCGAGCCCTCATGGCAGGTGGGGCGACACGGAGAGCGTGCCCACAGCAACTGTGGCCCCATGCTGAGTGCGCAGGTCGGGCTGGGGGACACTTGGGGTCAGTCCCCCGCTCTGTTCCTAAGTCTGCGAAATAGGAAATGGCTCTGTCCCGAGGGGTGCAGATTCTGAGCTGCCAGATCACGGTGATGTGGGCCATGTAAGTACCTTAAACAGACGGAGAGATTACTTGTAGAAATGCCCACGTCCTTCCGTGTGCCAGGGATGCTGCTGCCTTCAAACACAGCCCAGCCAGAGGCCATGTTTTTAGAGTGTCCTGAGCTGGCAGCGGCTGTCTGGCACGCTCTGGACAGCCTCGTCCTGGCTGACTGGGCCGTTCCTCCCCCCAGATCCATTCGCTGTGCTACAACGACTGCCGCTTCTCACTTGACAAGGACGGCAGGACCCTGGAGTACGACTTCTCCGCGCTGGCCAACAGCACGTCCTTCGCCGGCAGGCCAAGCTTCACCTCCAAGGGGCTGAAATATTTCCATCACTTCCGCATCAGCCTGTGTGGGAACCACGTGAGTGCACAGGGGCGGTCCCGTATCCTCTGCTGACCCCTGCCGCCGGGGGCGGCTGGGGCTGGGATTTCGGCCAATGCCAATGCTAAACCTGGCTGCTCTTGTCTGCTTGATGGAGTGGCCCCATCAGCCAGAATGGGAATGGTGTTGAGATCTGCACGCACTCACCACTCGGGTTGACACGTCTAGGGTTGTTCTGCAGAGCTGAACCAGAGGCATGGTACGTTGGCAGCCGCCCCAGCTGGCATTAGGCCAGGGCACCACTACTAACACCCAGATTCCTATGAAAAGTGCCAGAGGACCTTGAATGACCACAAGCATCTAGGTGTTGTGCATTTAGATGAGAACATAAGAAAGGCCCTACTGGGTCTGACTAATGGTCCATCTAGCCCAGTATCCTGTCTTCCAATACCAGTAGCCTCAGAAGAAGTGAGCAGAACAGGCAATCATTGAATGATCCATCCCCTGTTGTCCACTCCCAGCTTCTGACCGGATCCCCCTTGTCCACATGCTTGTTGACCCCCTCAAAGAATTCTAATAGCTTGGTGAGGTGTGATTTCCCTTTACAAAAGCTGTGTTGACACTTCCCCAATACATTGTTCATCTGTGTGTCTGGTAATTCTGTTTTTGACTGTAGCTTCAACCAATTTGCCTAGTCCTGAAGTCAGACTTACCGGCTTGTAATTGCCAGGATCACCCCTGGAGCTTTTTTTAAAAATTAGTGTCACATTAACTATCCTCCAGTCACCTGGTTCAGCTGATTTAAACAATAGGTTATTATACCCCAGTTAGTAGTTCTGGAATTTCATATTTGAGTTATTTCAGAACTCTTGGGTGAATGCTAACTGATCCTGGTGTCTTATTACTGTTTAATTTATCAATTTGTTTCAAATCATCCTCTACTGACACCTCAGTCTGGGACAGTTTCTCAGATTTATCACCTAAAAAGCATGGCTCAGATGTGGGAATCTCTCACATCTGATGCAAAGAATTAATTTAGCTTCTTCGCAATGTCCTTGTCTTCCTTGAGTGCTCCTTTAACACCTCGACCATCCAGTGGCTCCACTGATTGTTTGGTAGGCTTCCTGCTTATGGACTTTACAACATTTTCATTTTTTTGTGTCTTTTGCTTGATGCTCTTCAAATTCCTTTTGGCCTGCCTAATTATACTTGACTCAGGAGGATTTGACTTCCACTTTTGAAAGGATGCCTTTTTGCCTCCAAGCACTTTTATTTTATTTTTTTGGCTTTGTTGTGTAGCCACAGTGGCATTTTTTGGGTCCTCTTACTATGGGTTTTGTATTTGGGGCATACATTTAATGTAAGACTGTATTATGGTGTTTTTAAAAAGTTCCTATGCAGTTTGCAGGCATTTCACTTTTGTGACTATTCCTTTTAATTTCCATTTAAGTAACTTCCTCATTTTTGTGCAGTTCCCCGTTTTGAAGTGAAATGCTCCTGTGGTGGGCTCGTTTGCTGTTCCCACCCCACCACAAGGATGTTAAATTTAATTATATTCTGACCGCTGTTATTCACCTCTTGGACCCAGATACTGTGCTCCACTTAGGACTAAGGCTATGTCTACAGAGTTACAGAGTTAAGTCAACTTAAATTATGTCAACAATCATAAGTCGCTTTAATAATGCTGATCACATCCACACAACCCTTCTTGTGTCAGCTGAGCCCATCCACAGTCGTCACTCTTGCATTGCCAGGGAGGGAGAGCGTTGCATTGTGGGTAGCTATCCCACTATGCAACTCTGCACCCTTGGTCACCCTCTGCTGCTGGAGCTCTGGGAATGGATCACGGTGCATCGTGAGGACATGTTCTCTGTCCCATAATGCAGTTCTTTCCGTCCCATCATTCCATGGGCTTCTTAATTTGTTTTGGGCTGTTTCTCAGCAGCCCTTGTAAACTGTGCACCCACAATCTCTGCCTGTCAGCCTGGATCCTGAGCTGCTGACCGGTCTGGTGATGAGCGTTAGGAACACAGCACGGCTGGTCCTGCAGTACTTCATGGGCTGTGAAACAGAGTGTGAATCGGTGACGCCTGCTCTGCTCTCTGCCATGGAAACAAACCATTCAAGAGTGCTGCTCCCATTCACAGCACAGCCTGTCACTGGGGACCGTTGGTCCTGGGCTTGGGAAATGAGTGGTGGGATCGCATCATGATGCACGTACGGGATGACGAGCTACAGAATGTTCCGATGTGCCAAGCCACCTTCCAAGGACTGTGCGGAGCTCGCCCCGGCCCTGCAGCGTGAGGACACCAGAATGAGAACTGCCCTCACCGTGGAAAAGCAAGTGGCGATTGCTGTGTGGACTGTTACCAACTCCCGACTTTGACCAGTCAATTGTGAATCAGTTTGGAGTTGGAGAGTCCACTGTTGCGGTGATACAAGTGTGCAGGGCCATTAATCGCCTCCTGTTAAGAAGGACTGGGACTGGGGGTAATGTGTGGGAAATAACTGATGGTTTTGACACAATGGGATTACCTAACTGCGGCGGAGCGATAGATGGAACACACATTCCAATTTTGGATAGAAAGCTGGCTGGATCGTCGGGCTCAACGGGTCGTGATCAATGGCTCCATGTCTAGTTGGCAGCCGGTATCAAGCGAAGTGCCCTAAGGGTCGGTCCTGGGGCCAGTTTTGTTCAATATCTTTATCAGTGATCTGGAGGATGGTGTGAACTGCACCCTCAGCAAGTTTGCAGATGATACTAAACTGGGAGGAGTGGTAGATATGCTGGAGGGTAGGGACAGGATACAGAGGGACCTAGAGAAATTAGAGGATTGGGCCAAAAGAAATCTGATGAGGTGAAACAAGGAAAGTGCAGAGTCCTGCACTTAGGACAGAAGAATCCCATGTACTGCTACAGACTAGGGACCGAATGGCTCGGCAGCAGTTCTGCAGAAAAGGACCTAGGGGTTACAGTGGATGAGAAGCTGGATATGAGCCAACAGTGTGTCCTTGTTGACAAGAAGGCTAACGGCATTTTGGGTTGTATAAGTAGGGGCATTGCGAGCAGATCAAGGAACATGATCGTTCCCCTCTATTCAACGTTGGTGAGGCCTCATCTGGAGTACTGTGTCCAGTTTTGGGGTCCACACTACAAGAAGGATGTGGAAAAATTGGAAAGAGTCCAGCGGAGGGCAACAAAAATGATTAGGGGGCTGGAGCACATGACTTCTGAGGAGAGGCTGAGGGAACTGGGATTGTTTAGTCTGCAGAGGAGCTAATGAGGGGGGCTTTGATAGTTTTTAATGAGCTCACCTGTGCGCCACTCTGGCGCCTGGAGAAATGTTGCCAGGTGGCGCTGTACAGTTCCCTATAATGGGGGAAGGGGAAAACAGGGCAGCTCTCCCAAGGAAACTTCAGCAGAGGATTGCCGAATACCCGCAGGAAAGGTTCCTAGAGATCTCTGTGGAGGATTCCCGGCACATCCCCTGTATGTTAACGAACATCTCCACCATGGCCCCACTGTGCAGATGGACAGGCTCTGTTAATTTCTGTCATAGACTCATAGATTTTAAGGTCAGAAGGGACCATTACGATCGTATTCTGACCTACCGCACAACACAGGCCACAGAATCTCACCCACCCACTCCTGTAATAAACCTCTCAATTATGTCTGAGCTATTGAAGTCCTCAAATCATGGTTTAAAGACTTCAAGGGGCAGAGAATCCTCCAGCAAGTGACCCGTGACCCACACTACAGAGGAAGCGAAAACTCCCTCAGGGCCTCTTCCAATCTGCCCTGGCGGAAAATTCCTTCCCGACCCCAAATATGGCGATCAGCTGAACCCTGAACATGTGGGCAAGACTCATCAGCCAGACACTACAGAGAATTCTTTCCTGGGTAACTCAGATCCCACCCCAGCTAACATCCCATCACAGGCAACCGGGCCCATCTACCATTAATAGTCAAAGATCAAGTCATTGCCAAAATCCCATCACACCATCTCCTCCATAAACCTATCGAGCTTAGTCTTGAAGCCAGATAGGTCTTTTGCCCCCCACTGCTCCTGTTGGAAAGTTGTACCAGAACTTCACTCCTCTGATGGTTAAAAACCTTCATCTAATTTCAAGTCTAAACTTCCTGATGGCCAGTTTATATCCATTTCTCTCTTATACCTCATCTACCATATTACAAAGTGCACGAGAGCGCAGTCTCCTCTCACTGTGCACTTACCGGAGGTCTCCTCTCCGGCATCCTGAGTGCTAGAGCTGTAGTGCAGGGCTGGCTAGACCCCTCTGGAATGAAAAGAGGTCCTGACTTGACTTGCCACGCCATCGGACAACCCTGCCATGTGCTCCACATCATCCTGGCAATGACCTTTCTACCTACTGGAGATCCTATGTCACAGTTTGATTCAGAGTTTGACTCTGTTGGACCCTCTGCCGCTTTCCCATATGGTGCGCCCCCCACCCCTTCCAGCGCGACCCGCTTGGTCAGTTCTGAATATTTTGTACCCTGGAATTACCATGTGCCGCTGATTTTCATCGGTCCACCAGATTTCTGGGATCCCTGTTTTATCAGTCGTCTCATTTAATAACAGACTCATGTTCACCCATCTTAGTATTCAGGCTTGTAGCGTTTGTGGACAAGCACTTATAAAACATGCCCCTGGTTAGCTGTCTGCCCCCATGTGATGTAATTGAACGGGACTCCCTTGCGTTTGACTTTCCTTTCGGTTCCTACGTGTACTTTGACATCTTCTCTCATCTCCTCTTTACTAGGATATTGAGAATCCTCGTTAATAGATCCAGTCACAGCCCCTCCGCACTCATCTTTTGGCATGAATTGAAGGATCCCAAAGCACTTGGAAAAAGACAGACATTTTGCAGACATTTTGCTGAGATGCAGCCACCTTTGGTGCGTAGGGGTAGTAAGCAGTGGACAGAAACACGGGACGACTGATTGAGAATGAAGAGAATCTTTATTTTGACTCCTAATGGCCAGAATCTTGTAACCCTGTAATGAGTCATTTGGAAATGTGAATGACTTGGGGTGAAATTTGGCCCATACAAAGCGAGGCACCGTGCCGGGCACCCACAGACAGGACGGGTGGGCTCTCTCCAGGGGCGCTAGGTGGCGCCCTGAACACACACATTTTTCATTTAGAATAGGGTGGGTTCAGACAAGCGGGATGAGTCTGTGTTTGTGGGGTGCTTGCTGCTTGTGCTCCGTGTGTTTCCGGGGCCGTGTGCTCATCAGGGGTGTGCTGAGCCTAGCAGCCTGCTAGGCAAAGCTGAGAGCTTCTTAATGAGGCTGGGATCCCTAAGCCTTTTAGCCTTAACCCGGGGGCAGGGCTACTCAGGAAGACCAGGGCTTTAACAAACCCGCTCCTAAGTGCCCAGTGTGAGTAGGGGCCAGAACGCGACACTCTTTGAACTTAAAAGCCCAAAACACCCCTTGAGATAAACAAAACAACCACCAAGGAACGAGCTGCAGGAGTAAAAAGAGAACGCAGGCAGAAGTCCAGGAACAGAGTGCGGGATACCCAGTTTATTGCACCCAGGGAAGCATGTAACAAAAATGATTAGGGGCTGAGGCACATGACTTACGAGGAGAGGCTGAGGGAACTGGGATTGTTTAGTCTACAGATGAAAAGAATGAGGGGGGATTTGATAGCTGCTTTCAACTACCTGAAAGGGGGTTCCAAAGAGGATGGATCTAGACTGTTCTCAGTGGTACCAGATGACAGAACAAGGAGTAATGGTCTCAAGTTGCAGCGGGGAAGATTTAGGTTGGATATTAGGAAAAACTTTTTCACTGGGAGGATGGTGAAGCACTGGAATGGGTTCCCTAGGGAGGTGGTGGAATCTCCTTCCTTCGAGGTTTTTAAGGTCAGGCTTGACAAAGCCCTGGCTGGGATGATTTATTTGTGGGTTGGTCCTGCTTTGATCAGGGGGTTGGACTAGATACCTCCTGGGGTCCCTTCCAACCCTAATATTCTGAGTATGATGATCTGCCCTATGGGCAGATGATGTATGTGTACATTCGGCACAAGGAACTCCTGGCCCTCAGAGACCATGTACGGGTTTTGGAGACCAGAGGGGCTGAGCTGGAGGAGCTAAGGGAGACCGAGAGGGACATAGATGAAACTTTCCAGGACACTGTAGAACGGTCCCACCCCTGGTCTGACAGCCTCTGTGCTGCTGAGGAGCATGGAAGTCTCAGGGAAGGAGAACATCCAACTGGAGCAGAGAGAAAATGATCCCTCCTTTCAGATGATGTCTGGATACTCCTCTGGGGGAGGGAATTCCGGTTATTAGGAACAGACAGGTGTTAGTAATGGGCGATTCGATCATTAGAAACAGATAGTTGGGTTTGCGATGACCAGGAGAACCGCATGGTGACTTGCCTGCCTGGTGCAAAGGTTGCGGATCTCTCGAGACATCTGGATAGACTTATGAGTAGTGCTGGCGAGGAGCTGGTGGTCGTGGTACATGTAGGTACCAATAACATAGGGAAGGGTAGGAGAGAGGTCCTGGAGGCCAAACTTAAACTGCTAGGTAAGAGATTGAAGTCGAGGACCTCCATGGTAGCATTCTCTGAGATGCTCCCAGTTCTACGCACAGGGCAGGTAGGCAAAACTACAGGGTCTCAATGTGTGGATGAAACGATGGTGTAGGGAGGAGGGGTTTAGATTTATTAGGAATTCGGGCACCTTTTGGGAAAGAGGGAGCCCTATACAGGAAGGATGGGCTCCACCTAAACCAAAAGGGAACCAGATTGCTGGCACTTAACATTAAAAAGGTCATAGAGCAGTTTTTAAACTAAGGACAGGGGAAAGCCAACAGGTGCGGAGGAGCACGTGGTTCGGACAGAGACATCCCTTAGGGGAGGATCCATTAATAGAGAATCTCTATATTCTAGTGAGGACGAGAGATGGAAAATGATAAAATAGCGGCAGGGTCTGATCAGAAACAGTCAAATAAAGAAGCGTCCCATTCAGCTCTATCATGTAATGGCAGACAGCTAAAAGGAGACAGTTTTAAAGTGCTTATATACCAATACCAGAAATCTAAATAATAAAATGGGTGAACTAGATGTCTTGTATTAAATGAGGAGACTGATATAATAGGCATTGCAGAAACTTGGTGGAATAAGGGGACACAGTAGTACCAGGGTACAAAATATATCGGAAGGAGAGAACAGGTCGTACTGGTGGGGGAGTGGCAGTATCTGTGAAAGAAAGCATAGACTCAAATGAAGTAAAAATCGTAAATGAACCAAATTGTACCGTAGAATCTCTGGATAGAAATTCCGTGCTCTAATAATAAGAATATCACGGTAAGGATATATCACCGTCCACCTGACCAGGATGGTGATAGTGACTGTGATATGCTCAGGGAAATTAGAGAGACTATAAAAATAAAAAATCTCAATAATAATGGGGGATTTCAGTTATCCCCATGTCAGCTGGGTACGTCACCTCAGGACAGGATGCAGAGAGAAAATTTCTTGACACCTTAAATGACTGCTTCTTGGAGCAGCTAGTCCTGGAACCCACAAGAGGAGAAGCGATTCTTGATTTAGTCCTAAGTGGAGCACAGAATCTGGTCCAAGAAGTGAATATAGCTGGACCGCTTGGTAATAATGACCATAATATAATTAAATTTAATATCCCTGTAATAGGAAAAACACCACAGTGGCCCAACACTCTAGCATTTAATTTCAGAAGGGGGAACTACACAAAAATGAAGAGGTTAGTGAAACAGAAATTAAAGGGTACAGTGCAAAAAGTGAAATCCCTGTAAGCTGCATGGAAACTTTTTAAAGACACCATAATAGAGGCTCAACTTAAATGTATACTCCAATTAAAAAACATAGTTAGAGAACCAGAAAAGTACCAGTGTGGCTAAACAACAAAGTAAGAGAAGCAGAGAGAGGGGGAAAAAGGCATCCCTTAAAATGTGGAAGTTAAACCCTAGTAAGGAAAATAGAAAGGAGGATAAACACTGACAAGTGAAGTGTAAAAATACAATTAGGAAGGCCAAAACAGAACTTGAGGAACAGTTAGCCAAAGACTCAAAAAATAATAATAAAAAAAATTGCTAAGTACATCAGAAGCAGGAAGCCTGCTAAACAACCAGGGGGGCCATTGGACAATCGAGGTGCTAAGGGAGCACTCAAGGATGATAAGGCCATTGTGGAGAAACTAAATGAATTATTTGCATCAGTCTTCATGGCTGAGGTGATTCTCAGACTTGAGCCATTCTTTTTAGGTGACAGATCTGAGGAACTGTCCCAGATGGAGGGGGCATTAGAAGAGACTTTGGAACAGATTTATCAGTTAAACAGTAGTAAGTCACCAGGACCAGATGGTATTCACCCAAGAGTTCTAAAAGAATTCAAATATGAAATTGCAGAACTACTAAGGGTACGTCTACACTACACGCCGGATTGGTGGGTAGTGATCGATCCATTGGGGGTCAATTTATTTCATCTAGATTAGATGTGATAAATCGATCCCCGAGCACTCTCCCGTGACTCCTGTACTCCACCGCCGCGAGAGGTACAGGCAGAATCGACAGGGGAGCGGCAGTTGACTCAGCATCATGAAAATGCCACGGTAAGTGGATCTAGGTACGTCGATTTCAGCTACGTTATTCTCGTAGCTGACGTTGAATATGTTAGATCAATCCTCCTCCGAGTGTAGACCAGGACTAACTGTAGTCTGTAACTTATCATTTAAATCAGCTTCTGTACCAGATGACTGGAGGATAGCTAATGTGACGCCAATCTTTAAAAAGGGCTCCAGAGGTGATCCTGGCAATTACAGGCCCGTAAACCTGACTTCAGTACTGGGCAAATGGATTGAAACTATAATAAAGAACAATATTGTCAGATACATAGATGAACATAATTTATTGATGGGGGGAGGGATAGCTCAGAGGTTTGAGCACTGGCCTGCTAAGCCTAGGGTTGTGAGTTCACTCCTTCAGGGGGCCATTTAGGGATCTGGGGCAAAAAATCTGTCAGGGGACAGTATTTGGTGCTGCTAGTGTTGGCAGGGGACTGGACTTGATGACCTTTCTAGCTCTATGAGATAGGATAGGTATAAGGGAGTATTGCACAACTTTAAATGAGTATGTTCCCTAATTGGTCAACAACATTAACTGGGATGACTTTAAATGAGCAGTTACTGTACATATAAAATAATGGAGTCTAAATTAAATGTTAGAACTCAAGAAAGAGATTTTGGATAGTTTTCTGCAAACATCCACTCAACGTGCAGCAGCAGTCAAAAAAGCAAAGAGAATGCTGGGAAAAATAAAGAAAGGGCTAAATAATAGGAAAGAAAATATCATGTTGCCTCTCTAGAAATCCATGGTACACCCACATCTTGAATACTGTGGGCAGATGTGGTCAACCCATCACAAAAAAAGATATATTGGAATTGGAAAAGGTTCAGAAAAGGGCAACCAAAATGATTAGAGGTAGGGAACTGCTTCCATATGAGGAGATATTAATAAGACTAGGACTTTTCAGCTTGGAAAAGAATTGGCTTGGGGGGGTTATGACAGAGGTTTATAAAATCAGGACTGGTGTAGAGAAAGTAGATAAGGAAGTGTTATTTACTACTTCTTATGGGGGAGGGATAGCTCAGTGGTTTGAGCACTGGCCTGCCTAAAGGCAGGGTTGTGAGTTTAATCCTTGAGGGGGCCATTTAGGGATCTGGGGCAAAAAAAAATTCTGTCAGGGAACAGTACTTGGTCCCTACTAGTACAGGCAGGGGACTGGACTCTATGACCTTCCAAGGTTTTTCCAGCTCTGTGAGATAGTATCTCCATATTTATTCATAACACAAGAACTAGGAGTCACCAAATGAAATTAACAGGCAGTAGGTTTAGAACTAACACAAGGAAGTATTTCTTCACACAATGCATAGTCAACCTGTGGAACTCCTTGCCAGAGGATGTGAAGGCCAAGACTATCACAGGGTTCAAAAAAGAACTAGATAAGTTCATGGCGGACAGGTCCATCAATGGCTATTAGCCAGGCTGGGCAGGGATGGTGTCCCTAAATTCTGTTTGCCAGAAGCTGGGAATGGGTGACAGGGGATGGATCAGTTGATGATTCCCTGCTCTGTTCATTCCCTCTGGGGCACCTGCCATTGGCCACTGTCAGAAGACAGGAGACTGGGCTGGATGGACCTTTGTTCTGACTCAGTAGGGCCGTTCTTACATTCTTATGAGTTTGCTGGTCATGCAGGGCCTTAGCAGGTGGGTTTTACCTAGAAATCTCCAGAGCCCCAAGCTGCACGGCCTGTTGCAGCTGTGGAGAGGCCCAGGACAGTAATGGAGTCTCACGGGTCTGGGCCGAGAGGTGTTGTGAGAGCCGGATGGAGACATTCACCTCAAATCCCCACCGTGCCTGGCTCGGCCCCCTCCCCCAGAACACAGAGTGCTGGCGCCGGACGGGGGCTGACTGCTTTGCTCTTCACCCCAGGGAAGGAAGATGGCCACCTGTACAGACAACGTCACCGACATGCGGGTCCCCGACAGGGAGGCAGAGTTCTCGAAATCGGTCACCTCCTACGTGTGCCAGTCCATCGTCGTCCCCTCTGACGTGATGGGCTACAAAACCATCGTGTCCTCCCAGCCTGTGAGCCTGGCCGACCGCATCGTAGGTAGGTGCTGCTTCCCCTGGTCTGGGGATGGGGAGTGGCCTTTCAGGGTCTGATCCAGCACCTGGGCACAGTGCAGTGACCTGCACCTGCTGTCATGGGGGGAGAACTGAGGCTGGGCAGTGTTTTGCGCTGGGGTCAGTGACTCCACTCAGGGCAGGGCGGGGAGGATCGGGCCTGCAGCCTCTGGGTCAGGCCCAGAGTCTGGAAACTGCCTCCTGCCCCGCTCCACGGAGCGGCACCTTCTCGGTGTAAGGCCAAGGACGTGCTGCAACTGCTTCAAGTTGTGTCCGTGTGCCCCCCTCTCGGTTCTTTTCACTCGAGGTGCCTTTGCGCCCCACGCGCCTCAGATCAGAGATTTGAGGCAGCAGTCCCTGTTCGGCCGGCCCATGCGCCCTCCCCGCCTCACGCCCCGCACCAGGGCTGTATAGCGCTAGGTGGTCAAACCATCTCCGTTCCTTCTCAGCCGCCTGGGCGTGAAGCGGGGCCTCAGCAGCATCCGAGCTGAGATGACCAGACTGTAGCTTTCTCTTGCTCGTGATCGTTGGCGTTCGTTCCTAGAGTTTCCTGTAGTTAGTGTCAGGAATCCCTTTCCTCTCTTTAGTGAGCAAAAAACAATATTTCTTACTGGGATAGCGGCGGTTGCCCATCCATGTATTTTTTTCCTTACTTTGTCCCCTCAGGGGAAGGGAAACCTGGGAAGGGTATGCCCGGTTCCCCCAGGTTTAAAGATTGCCTTTCAGGCTGGGCTGCTCTCCCGGCCAGTCACAGACATCCCCGCTGTATGTGCTGTCGCGGGAGTCACGTGTTCCTCAGAAGTGTAATTTCTGCCTCAAATTAAAGTTGAGGGCCAGAAAGAACCAGGAACTAAAATTGCGTCTCCGTACGATGGAGCTCTTGCTCCCACTGGCCTCTGCCCCCCAGCCCAGGGCGTCCCCGACCAGGCCAACCACAGCAACTTCCTTGGGAAAGCACACCCCGAGAGCTTCGAAGAGGAAATAGGTGAAATCCTGTCAAAACATCTCTAGGAAGCAGTTTCAGGTGCATGGTAGATAATTTACCGCAAAGAGATGGTCCCCAGCCAGGTCGACCTCCTCAGCACCCACGGTTCTGGGACTCGATACCCACGAGGCTGCAGGCTCCCCAAGTACTGTCACCACCAGCGAGCCTAAGGACTTTAAGAGCTCCGGCTCTGGAAGATTGGTCCTGTCAGGTGAAGGGAGCGGTACAGAGAAGACCAGCTCTTCTGCACCAGTGCTGGCGGAGTCCCCTAGGGCCTCGGAACCTGGTACTTCGGCTCCATACAACACCAGACCTGCACCAACTTCTGGTACCGTCAACACCTTGTGACACAGCTGCCGCTGCAATCTCACGTCATCAGTCCTGCCCATCCCAGTACCACAGGAGTTTCCTTTCCTAGAGACGTGGTGGTTTCAGAAACGCCTGAATCTCCCCTGCTTGGCCCCAACACGTTCCTGGTTCCGCTCTGTGGAGATGCACACGGCACCGACGGAGTCTCCCTTGACTCCCAGGACTGGTCCTCTACTGCCCGGCGATGAAGAGGAAGACAATGGTGGGGATTTTTCATCGGTTTCCCGTATTCTGTCCAAGGCTCTCCTTTCGGCTACCAGTGAGCCTGCCCTCATGAGAGACAAGCCCCACTCACTTTGTATGGACACCCTTGGGTGCCCCCATCCATGGCTTTTGCGCCACCTCAGTGGCCCTACTTGGACCCTTGGGTGGCTTATTGTCAGCAGTTTTTGAGGGCTCCTAATGGTTCTCGGCAGGAGAAGAGAAGAGACTTGCCACTAGCATCTGTCTCTCTCTCGGGCTCCTGATCCACAGGACAAGACCCGTGAGGACCAGGAAGCGAGACTGGACAAGAGATTCCCCCTCACAACCAACATTTCTCCATCTTCCCCGACGAACCCGCCACCGTGTCCTGGGCTGCTGATTTTAAACCATTTCAGGACCCTCTTAAGGTTAAGGAGTCGCAGCATAAACAACTTGACAACTGCGTACGACCTCCCCTGCCCGGGTCACGTTACCCATCCACCAGGCCAGGTGGACCCAGCAGAAATAACATGGCCCGGCACGGTCACTGTAAGAGACTAGACACAAAACACAACGTTCCCTCCAAGGACTCAAGCTTTTAATTTTACATCCCCTGGAAACTCCCGTGAGCTCAGTGCTGTGAACAAACGTGGCAGCCAGCACCACCCCAAGCCCACGCCACACCTCTTCATGGATCTGGCTGTAAATTGTGCTCAGTGTTGGATCACCCGTTACCAAGCCCTCATGGCAAAGTATAGCCCTACTAGGATGCCTTTACTGAGCAATCATTGCTAAGGGCCAGCTGCTTGCAAGGACGTCCCTACAGGCTTCTTTGGACGCCGCTGACGCGGCTGCTTGTTCCAGCTCCACGGCAGTGGTCATGAGGAGGGCTTCCTAGCGTCAGCTGTCGGGATTTCTGAGGGAAGTTGAACTATGCTGGAGGACCTTCCGTTCCAGGGACGAAACCAAGTTTGCCCAGAAAACTGAGAAATCCCTCCACACCTTAAGAGACTCTAGAGCAGGGTCGGCAACCTTTCAAAGAAGAGCCATTTTTTGTGTGTTTGTCTTTGACCCAAATATTCCAAGAGCTGCATCACCTACAAAATGTTGGGGTGCAGGAGAGGGTGAGGGGTGTGGGCTATGGGAGGGAGTTCGGTGCAGGAGGGGGTACTGGGGTGGGGCAGGAGATTGGGGTGCAGGAGGGGGTGCGAGGTTCAGGCTCCGGCCAGGAGGCACTCACCACAGGTGGCTCCCGGCCGGCGGCGGCACTGCAGGGCTCAGGCAGGCTGCCTGTCTGCCCTGGCCCCACGCCGCTCCCAGAAGCAGTTGGCTGCTGGCACGTCTCTGTGCCCCATATGGGGAGAGGGACAGTGGAGTCTTCCCCGCCGTGCCTGGGCACTGAGCCCCCACCAGCAGCACTAGCCTGTGTGCCAGGCTTGGCAGGGGCAGGCTGGGCAGCTGCACCCCCGGTGCTGTGACCACACTGGGGCAGAGCATCTCCTGGTGCTCACACGCCAGCCGTAAGGAGCCGGCGCAGCTCCTGATCTAGGCTGAGTACGCGGGGGAGGCCAGCAGGGTCCGGCCCACTGTGCGTGTCTCTCGCCAGTTGCTGGGAGCCCACCCTGCTTCCCCAGGACCCAGTGCAAGCGCTGGGAGCGGAGCCTCTCTGTGCTAGGATCCTCATCCGCTTGGGTGTCATTTCAGGCGTGACGACAGACACAACCCTGGATAACATCACCTCCCTGCCCGAGCACTTCGCCCCCGAGAACGTGGGGCTGGCCGACGTGATCTTCTTCTCCAGGTACCAGGGCCTCACATGCCGGGGGGGCGGGCGCATGGCTCAGCGTTGTCATGCGCAGCTCCCCTCAGAGAACAGTCCAGGGCCTCCCTTGCCCACCCCAGGGAGCAAGGGAACCACGGTCACATCCACGGTCCCCTGGAGCTGGGGGGGAGAGGCCTCCACCCCCACTGGGTGACTGGTTCCTAGCCAGGTCCCGCCGGACCAGGGGCCTTGCTAAGTGGGTGTATTTGCCTAACCTGCAGGTCCAATGATGTGACTCAGTCCTGCAGGTCCGGGCGGGCTACAGCCATCCGCCTGCGATGTGACCCCCTGAAGACAGGCTCCGGGGTCCTGTCTGTGCCAAGGTAAGTGCTGTGGGCCCCAAGCCACTCCCCAGGCAGGCTGCCAGGTCCTGGGCTGTTTGCAGCACAGGGGATTGATCTGTTCGGTGCCCGTAGTTTGCCCAGTGACAGGTTGCAGCCCAGCTCCCAGACACGGGTAGTGTCTGGTGCTTGCCGGGCACCAAACTCACAGTTCCTCTCCAAACCCGCCACCCTGGGATCTCGCCACCCGTAGAAACAGCTGCATTTTCACAAATGGCTGCTGAGTTTAGGTGGCCAAACTGAGACCCTTGGGCCTGTTTCTCAGAAGCCCTGAGCATCCCCTGAAGCTGTGGGCACCCGCACCTCCGTGCCTGGGCACTGAGAACCAGAGCCAGCCCAGCTCAGTGGCCGCACTTGGAGACGTGGGCCCTGGTTCCCGGGCTATCTGGATGTGCACAAGGATTTGGGAGGCTGTTTCTGTGCCAGGTTCTGTAACTAATCTAGAGCCGGGTTTGCAGAACGTGGCCGAGCCTGTGCCAATCTGCTGTCGCAGCAGGGAGCTTCCCCCCCAGCTCTGCCCCCTTCCTGGGGTGCTGAGGTGTCCCTGCGTGCCAGCTCCTTCAGCGAGTGGGTCCGAGCTGCCAGCCAAGGGAGGGGCTCCAGCCAGTTCTCTTTGCTCTTCGCTCTGTTACCCCCCAGCCGGGGTCATTCCAGCGTCACGTTCGAGCACTAGCGCTGGGAGTGCAGAGTTGCACCACGGCCTCGGCTAGCCTGGTGCGCCGCCAGGCTGTGGCTGGTGGTGGAAAGGGGCTGGCAGGGTCGGTGTGGCTGGGGGTGGTGCCCAAGCTGGAGAGAGCCCAGCTTAGCGGCCAGCCAGGCCCCGGGGCTTGGACACTGAGCGCACCGGCTGGTCATGCGGTGCTGCAGGCTCAGGATCTTCCTCGTTTCCCCTGACAGTAAGTGCCCCGACGGGACGTGTGACGGGTGCACGTTCCACTTCCTGTGGGAGAGCGCCGAAGCCTGTCCCCTGTGTTCCGCCTCCGACTACCACGCCATCGTCAGCGCTTGCCTTGGCGGGATCCAGGTGAGCTCTCCCGCCGGAGGCTGGGCGGGGAGGGGTGTGTCCAGCTGACGGGAGACGCAAGCTGATGGGCCCCTCCCTCCTTGCGCTGTTCCCAGCAGTAGCCAGGCCCTGTGTCCAAACTAGCTGCACACAGCTTTGCAGTGATGCTGCCACGGGGTTCTTAGCCCCCAATGCCCTAAAGCATTCTGGGAGAGTTTGTAGCAGAGGCCAGACTCCCAGAATTCCATGGGAAATTCCCACAAGTCCCTGGGAATCGGTGCCCTTTCCCAGTCCTCATCTCCAAGTGGAGACCAGCGTGAATCGGGAGCTGCTGAGGCGGTGGGCAAGGGCCTGAAGGGAGCGCGGAGCAAGCCCAGAGCTTCTGGGTGTGTTCCTGCCAGGTCTGCCCTTTGGCACAGTGGTGGCCACACGGAGTGCTGCTTGTGGGGCCTGGCTGCCCCCCACACTTCTGGGACGTTGTGTGGGGCTGAAGGAAGGGCTTGGCCGTTTGCCCCCTGCAGAGAACCACGTACGTGTGGCGGGAGCCGAAGCTGTGCGCGGGCGGCGTCCCACTCCCAGAGCAGAAAGTCAGCATCTGCAAGACCATGGACTTCTGGCTCAAGGTGGGGATCTCGGCCGGGACCTGCGCGGCCGTCCTGCTGACCGTCATGACCTGCTACTTCTGGAAGAAAAACCAAAAGTGAGTAGCTCCCTCCCGGTTAGAGGGCTGCCGCCTGGCTCTTCCCCTGGGGTTAGTCCTGCCCCGCAGGGAGGAGTGTCCCCTGCTGGCCAGCACCTCCTCTGGGGATGTCCCATCCAGGTGATTCCCTGCTCGTCCTGTGGGTGGGAGAGGAAAGGTGGGTCCTGGGGTACCTAGCACAGGGAACTGCCTCTTCGTTGCACGGTTTGATACCTAGGTCAGTCTGTAGGACACGGGGCCCCGTCTCAGACCCGCTTGCTGCGGGCTGGACCCCTCCTGCCGTTGAGCTGCCAGACAACACTGCCACTGCAGAGAGGGGTAGCCCGCCTGTCCCCGGGGAGATCTGCCTCTGCATCCCCCATTTTTACTGCGCCCCACTTTTACCAGCCCACACCCTCTGAACCAGGGCCTTACAGTACAGGGATCCCTTTGTGTACAGCTCTGGGGGGCCCACACAAAGTGCCCGTCCCATCCACTCTGCTCTCCCTTCCCCTGAAGGTTGGAGTATAAATACTCCAAGCTAGTGATGAACTCGACTGCCAAGGACAGTGAGCTGCCAGCCGCCGACAGCTGTGCCATTATGGAGGGGGAAGACGTGGAAGATGATCTGATATTCACCAGCAAGAAGTCTCTCTTTGGCAAGATAAAGTCCTTCACTTCCAAGGTGGGTGCCCATCCCCTGTGCCGTCACCAGCTCTCCAGATCACAGGGGAGCCTTTGAGCCCCCTTTGCTTTGGGAGATGGACAGAAACCCTGCAGGGGTGCGCATGGAGTGGCAGAGGGGACGCTGGTCTTGTGCTTATGGCACAGGCCTCGGAGTCCGGACTCCTGGGTTCCTTTCCCAGTTTAGATTCAGGCCATTTGCAAGCCACCAGCCCCTCCGGGCCCCACTTTCCCAACCCAGTTTGCCAGCGGGGATTTGGAGGAGCCGCTAATGTTTCTACGAGCCCTTTGCTGCTCTCACACCCACACTCCTTGCATGCCTGTCCCCAGAGCTGCTGTGAGCAAAGGGCTGGAGGACAGACGGGGCCTAGTGCTCTGGTGAAGGATGGGAACTCTACGCCCACCCTGGGGGTGATCAGGGACTTCTGGCCTGCTCTGAACAGGGCCTTGTGCAGACTTACCCCAGTCTTGGAGTTTAGCTCTCTTGGAAGCTCTCCCCAAGTTTGGCTGGTCATGGGATTTTCCCTGCAAGGCCTCCCATCCCAGCCCCTGTGTCTCCCTGCTTCGGGCATATCAACCACCGGGGCTTTGCAAACTGAATTGGGGGCCGTTGTCCCAAGCTGAGCAGCTCCTCCCTCTAGCCAGTGGGGAAGCAGTTACACCGGGAATCTTCCCTGACGCCTGGCACCCAAGGCTGTGTGGTGTCAACTGGCAGCCCTGGCGCCCTTCCGCACCTGGGCTAATGCCCCTAGCCCCGCCGGCTGCACCCCCTGCCTTGCTGATGTTGGATTGCGGGGTTGAGCCGCTTTGCAGTCCCCAGTAATGTGCTGAAGTACAAATAAACTCCACGGTTCTGCCTGTTCCCCCGGCCTGGGCCTAGCACCTCTGGAAATGAGCCCAGAACACTCCAGGCCTGGAGTGCCCACCCCCCCCACTTCTCCTTCCCCACTGCCCTGCCCCCGGCGCCCCTCCTGACTGGCTCCGGCTGCAGGGATCAGGCCCTGGGGCGTCAGCACTCCTAGACACAATGCAGAGACATGCGGGGAGGGCCCAGCTATCCCCTCTCTGTCCAGTGGGGCAGGTCCCGAGGGCGTGGGAGGTGGGTCGCCTATTTCCACCTGCACGGCTCCGCTCACACAGGCAGGGTTGGAACCCCCAGTCTACACCCCCACGCCCCCTCCCCCACACACCCATACACCAACACCCCCGAGGCTGGCGGGGGGCACTCAGCAGTGGGGAAAGCAGCTGCAGAGCTGGAGCGGTGGACTGCAGTGGCCGCTGGAGGGAAAGACATAGTAGCCTCACACACGGGGCCGGCTCGCTGCCTGTGACTTTGCTGGCTGTTGAGAGATTCTGTCTAACCCAGGGCCCTCAGCCTAGGGGCGCGACCCCCTGGGGGTCACCAACAGGTGCCAGGTGGTCACAACCATCCTGCCCTTCCCAGACTGCTCTTGGGACCGGGATCACCTTTGTGTTCTGTGTTTGTACAGCGCCTAGCACCACAGGTCCTGCTCCAGCAGCGGGCTCCTAGGCACTGTGGGTGTATAAGTCAATGGGAGGCGCTCCTGGACGCAGGGTGAAATGCGCTGACCGGAGCCTATTGACAGCTGCTCTCTGTTCCTGTTTCCAGAGGACGTCGGACGGGTTCGATTCTGTCCCCCTGAAGACCTCGTCGGGCAGCACAGACATGGACCTCTAGGGAGTCTCAGCCCCACTGCCTTTGCTGCAGGATACCTCACCGCCCCCTCCGGTGAACCCTGCACCCCGACAACTCCTTGTGGCCTTATCAGATACACTTTTAACTTGAGCTCTTGTTGCTTTTTTAAACAAACTCTGATGTTAACGTTCCCTCCAAAAGAAATTGCCAAATACAGGTGTGTTTTTAAACAAGGCCTTTGCCTGTTTTCTGTGTCCGGGCTGGCTGACCCGCCTCTCAGTGTTTCCACATGGTCTGTATCTCACCAAACGTCTGTGTCCAAACTCGGTCACAGGGGTTTGTGCTTTCCCCTTTCTAAGCCCCCTGAAATTGATCAGCTTCCCGTCTGCATCCACGCCCGGGAGGGAGCCTGTTAGCCACAGCCTGCTTTGACCTTGCCCACGCGCCCGGGGCCTGCAGCCGAGGCCGGTGGATTAATGCAGAGGGTCTGATTCTCACAGGAGCCTGTCAGCAGCTACATTAACCTGCTGGAGTCGGGAGTTTTCTACACCACGTAGGCAGTGCCAGGCGAGAGCTGATCTGATGTGTGCCTGTGGCAGGGAAACAAGGGGCTTGGAAAGACCAAGAAAGCGAGTTCCTTGCCAAACTCTGGGCCTTGTGATCACGGCTTCCCAGAGAGAAAGGCCTCCCGGAAGCAACAGCATGTCCCCCCTCCGGCTCCTATGCACAGGAGCCGCCAGGGGGCTCCATGCGCTGCCCCCACCCACTCTCACAGCTCCCATTGGCCAGGAACCACCACATAGGAGCTCAAGGGGAGACCTGCTGCTGCTTCCCAGAGCTGCCAGAGGGAAGTTCCGTCTGGAGCCTGAACCTCAGACCCCCGCCCGCACCCCAATTCCAGCCCTGATCCACTTCCCACCCTTCAAACCCCTCGGTCCCAGCCCAGAGCATCCTCCTACACTCCAAACCCTTCATGCCCAGTTCTATCCCGGAGCCTGCACCTCCAGCCAGAGCCCCCTCATAGAATACCAGGGTTGGAAGGGACCTCAGGAGGTATCTAGTCCAACCCCCTGCTCAAAGCAGAACCAACCCCAACTAAATCATCCCAGCCAGGGCTTTGTCAATCCTGACCTTAAAAACCTCTAAGGAAGGAGATTCCATCACCTCCCTAGGGAACCCATTCCAGAGCTTCACCACCCTCTGAGGGAAATAGTGTTTCCTAATACCCAGCCTAAATCTCCCGCACTGTAACTTGAGACCATTACTCCTTGTTCTGTCATCTGTTTCTGGATGAGAACAGAGTAATCAGATGGATCAGACAGAAGCTGAATGGTCTTTCAGAACAGGCAGGAAGTGCTGCTATCAAGGGACTCCGCTCCTCTAGTTCAGGGGTGGGCAAACTTTTTGGCTGAGTGCCACATCAAGGTTCCAAATTGTACGGAGGGCAGGGTAGGGAAGGCTGTGCCTCCCCAAACAGCCTGCCCCTGCCCCCTCTCTGACTCCTGCACACTTCCAGCCCCCCCCCGAGATCCATCGACCCATCCAAACCCCCCTGCTCCTTGTCCCCTGACCACCCCCTCCAGAGACCCCCTCACCCCTAACCACACCCCAGACCCTATCCAAACCCTCTCCACTCCTTGTCCCCTGACTGCCCCCTCCCTAGACCCTCCACCGTAACTGCTCCCCCAGGATCCCACCTCCTACCCAACACCCCGCTCCCTGTCCCCTGACTGCCCCATCCCCTGACTGCCCCCCAGGACCGCCTGCCCCTTATCCAACCCCCCTGCCCCTGCCCACCCTTCCAGAACCTTTGCCTCCCCC
>ML677412.1:2856182-2878821 GCA_007922305.1 Dermatemys mawii
GTGGGGGAGGGGAGGGGTCCCCGCGCCCTGGGGGCGGCCCCCCCTGCAGTGGGGGAGGGGTCCCCGCGCCCTGGGGGCGGCCCCCCCATGCAGTGGAAGGTTTCAGCCTTTGCATCTCCATCGCCCTGTCCAGTCCCCTCCCCCCACTTTTGCCGGCTGTGAGGGTGACAGCGGCTGTCAGAGCAGGATCGTGCCCCTAGTGCCCGTAGCCAGGCAGGGCTGTCGTGGGTCCCTTTGTCCTCAGGGTGACCCAGCAGCTGAGAGCCCTTTGGGGCTGGGCACGGTGTCTCCCGAGCCAGCAAAGCTGCGCGGTGCTTGGGCCCTCCATGACCTGGGCGCTGCCTTTGGTGGGGCCCATTGACTTTGTAAGGGTGCGGAGCCGGCGCTCAGGTCTCCGGCTGGTTACCTGACCTTGAAATCCAGTCTGCACACTGACAGTTTTGTTGTGTTGCACCCCGCTTCAGTTCCACATGATTTCTGCAGCCAGTCAAACCAGCGCTACAGCCCCCGAGTCCTGTAGTAATAAATAATTGCAAATATCTGACAGCCTGGAACCTAAAGCCTCGACTTCGGACTTTAGCGGTTCCTGAGATCACTGGTGGCTATGTCATAAGTGAAGTTTGGGGTGGGAAGATAATAGTAAGAACAGTAATAATTAGGTGACTTTTAGGGCTGTGGTTCTCAGCTAGGAGTCTGGGGCCATGAGCAGGTTTCAGGGGAGCCCCCAGGCATGGTTGGCATTAGACTCACTATGGCCCAGGTTGAAAAGCCGAAGTTCAGCCATGCAGGACTGGATTAATGCACATTGTCAGGCACACTGTTGCTGTCAGTGTGCACTGTATTAATATCTTGCATGTCTTGGCAGTGCTGTTTAAATGCAGACAGTGAGGCAGGAGGTTGCTATAGTGAAGTTCTGGGCTTAAGGCAGTGTCGCAGTGGCTGTCCTATGCTTTTGGGAGTGAGCACTTGGATGCAAGAGAAGCCTTGCTGCTTTCGGTAGCTGTGCTGTGAATGTGTGTTGGCATTTAAATCAGGAGAGCACTATTTGGCAGGATGCTGCTTGGGGATTGGTGATTCATGCTGTCTGATGCAATCCAGCTGCAATTAGCGTAGAAACTGATTCATTCCACAGATCAAAAGTAGTCACTATTGGATCAGGTTGCACTGTCAGGTCTCTGGGAATGTAACTTTGTATTTGGGAGAAAAGGGCTGGAGGAATTTGCTCAGTTTCGCTGTTGATGTTCCTGGCATTCAGAGCAGCCTTGAGGGCGTATCATTCACAGACACCACTTTGAATCCACTTTTTTTTTTACTAGTGTGTGTGTGTGTGCATATGTATATAAAATATATATAATATTATTTATTTATTTATTTAAAATCAGCTGCCAATATAAATCTGAGCTTCCTTGTTGAATGATCTCAAACCACATCACACATCTGTTAAGCTGCCTCCTCCCCTCCCCCCCACTCCCTTTGCGTAAGTGTTACCAGTATTTGCAAGGTGTGAACTAGACCTCCATTCTCTACATACAGTACTAGACAGACCTGCCCGAGACTGATAGAGGAAGGTGCCCACCAGTGCAGTCCAGGACGGCGCTGTTAAACAGTGGCTCTCAACCTTTCCAGAGTACTGTACCCCTTTCAGGAGTCTGATATGTCTTGTGTACCCCAAGTTTCACCTCACTTAAAAACTACTTGCTTACAAAATCAGACATAAATGTATAAGCATCACAGCCACTAGTACTGAATAAGTGCCGACTTTCTCATTTTTACCATATAATTATAAAATAAATCAATTGGAGTATAAATCTTGTACTTCCATGTCAGTGTATAGTACATAGAGTAGTACGAACCAGTCTGTATGAATTTTTAATTTGTACTGACTTGGTTAGTGCTTTTTTGTGTAGCCTGTTGTAAAATGAGGCAAATCTCTAGATGAGTTGATGTACCCTTAGTCAGCCCAGCTGGGGCAGTGTGGTCTAGAGGAAAAGAATGGGACTAGGAGCTAAGAGACAGGGGTTCTGTTTCAGCGTCAGCCACTGACTTGCTCAATTAGTTTGGGCAGATCCCTTCCTATCTCTGTAATGTGGGAACAATAATACCCCTTTTGTGGAGGAGGTTTAGGTTGGATATCAGGAAAAACTATTTCACTCGGAGGGTGGTGAAGCACTGGAATGGGTTCCCTAGGGAGGTGGTGGAATCTCCTTCCTTAGAGGTTTTTAAGGTCAGGCTTGACAAAGCCCTGGCTGGGATGATTGAGTTGGGGATTGGTCCTGCTTTGAGCAGGGGGTTGGACTAGATACCTCCTGAGAATCCCTTCCATCCCTGATAGTCTATAATTCTATGTGTGCCCCCAGGGGGTACGTGTACCCCTGGTTGAGAACAACTGCTCTAGAGCAGCATTTTTCAGATGTGGCCACGAGAGGCTTTTCTTGCAGTCATAGTCTCCTGGGCTGAGAGTCGGGGATGGAGGGGGCGAAGTAGCAGCCCCTCCCTGTTGCTTCTGGTGCACCGCCTTGGTGTCAGTTGCTGGGGTGCCAACAGGGATTGGGATCTGTCCCCCTCTGGATACATCTGCAGCACAACACTGGAGGAACAGGCAGCTGGTGAATCCCCCACCTCCACCCTTCCCAGGAGCAGTGGAGCTTAGGCTTTGGGCTTCAGCCCTGGAGTGGCAGGCTATGGCCGTGGGGCTCTGGGTACCAGTTCCAGGCTCTGGCTGTGCGGCAACAGGCCCCAGGCTCTGGCAGCAGGGATTCAGCCACCAGCCCCCCACTGCCGTCCCCAGCCCCCCAGCCAGGGCTTAATTTGTCCCCAGGCTTGGCAGAGCTGAGTAAGTCTGCTGTGAAAAGTGATACTTGTATGTTTGTTAATATCACTTTTCACAAGGGACTGATGAGCTAGGAGAAAACAAATTACAGTGATTTGGACGTATGTGCGTATTTATTTGGTTTTCCTAAAGCTAAAGAAGTATTTTAGGAAAAACTGTGAATGCGGCCAGCAGCAAAAATTACCACCAATTTTTTTCCCCTGAGAACCCCTGCTCTAGAGTCTAGTGACAAGTCTGATCCTGTTCTATCTCCTGTGCTTGGGTTCCAGCCAAGATGCTATTCCTGAATGCATTAGTACCTGACTCTAATTAACAGGTTTCTGATCAGTTTCAAGCCTCCCTCTCTACTTCCCTGGCTGGAAGGGAGAAGGCACTTTGTAGTCTTCCTGTGCTTCAGAGCCTCCTGGCTAAGGGGGTGGAGTGATGGAGTGCGGTTCCCCTTCCCCTTTTCCCATGCCCCTGACGCCAAGGTGGCTAGGTCTCTGCTGTTCTAATTGGCCCCAGATCTTCATGTTTATGAGCCCTCCATTGTAGTTCCTGCATCTGCTGTTGCTGCTTCCAGCTTTCCCAAGCAGTACCAGAGGAGGAAAATGAGCTAATTCTTGTCTGTTTCTCCTGTCTGAATATCTTTGGTGAAACTGACCTGGCTCTTGTCAGTTTCACTCTGCTGCTTCTTGGGAGAGCTGAACAGAGGCCATGGTGCTGTCTCTGTAGACTCTGGTACATGGTAACATTTGGGAGACTGTCTTAGCCCCCATAAGAGGTCAAGTTGGACCTTGCAAAGGGAATTAAAACCAATAGTAAAAGGTTCTATAGCCATATAAATCGGAAGAAAGAAGTAGTAGGGTCGTTGAACACTGAGTATGGAGTGGAGGTTAAGGATAATCTAGACATGGCCTAATATCTAAACAGATACTTTGCCTCTATCTTTAATGAGGCTATTGAGGAGCTTAAGGATAATGGTAGGATGACAAATGGGAATGAGGATATTGAGGTAGTTATTGCCACATCCGAGGTAGAAGCTAACTTTGAACAGTTTAATGGAACTAAATTGGGGGGCCCAGATAATCTTCATCCATGAATATTAAAGGAACTAGCACATGAAATCGCAAGCCCATTAGCAAGAATTTTTAATGAATCTGTAAATTCAGGGGTTGTACTGTATGACTGGAGAATTGCTAACATAGTTCCTATTTTTAAGAAAGGAAAAAAAAGTGATCCAGGGAACTACAGGCCTGTTAATTTGCATACTACAGATGTCAAGGTCTTAGAAAAAAATTTGAAGGAGAAAGTAGTTAAGGACATTAAGGTCAGTAATAATTGGGACAAAACACAACATAGTTTTACAAAAGGTAGATCGTGCCAAACCGACCTGATCTCCTTCTTTGAGAAGGTAAAAGATTTTTTAAACAAAGGAAATGCAGTAGATCTAATTTACCTAGATTTGAGTAAGGCATTTGATGCGGTTCCACATGGGGAACTATTAGTTAAATGGGAAAAGAAGCAGAATGCAGGACTGTGTCCACTGAAAAGCCACCGAGTGGAACACTTCCGCTGCCTGTCTGCCGAAATGCCGCCGAAACTGGAAGTGTTCAATTTGGCAGCTTTTCGGCGAACATACACAGGGGTCGGCAGCAAACGCTGCACAACTAAAAGGGGTCTCAAACCAGCAAAGTTTGAGAACCCATGTGCTAGCAAATGTGTAGTTTCACTATGGAGATCACTGGTTTATTTTTTCCTCCAATCCTTCCTTTCCAGGCAGATTTCGTGCAGACAACTTGAACAAACTGAAGAACCTGTGCAGCAAAACGATAGGTGAGAAAATGAAGGTAAGAGAGATGAGTGCTAGGAAATCATAGCGGCTGTGTTCCCTGGTAATATGGTGCTAGTGCAGTGCTGATGTGGTACTATTTGTGGTACTAGTCTTATTAAAAAGCAGTGTAATCTGTCTAATCTTCCTGCACTTGATGACCTCTAGTGGGAAGAAGTTTGCTTAATGAACGACCTGAAAAAGTCCATAGAAATTGTTGACAATGTCAAATTAAGGTTGTTGCCTGAGAAAATTGTTCACATGTCGAATTTGCTGCCAAAGCATATAGCTAGTTGGAAGAATCCACTACCCTGCACAATGATTTTCATTCTGTGTCATACTATGGATCACTTCGTAAGATGAAGTTTGAGATCCTCGCCTTCCAGTCCTGATTCCACACGGTGCAGCAGCTGTAGTGCATATCCTTGTCACTGGTTACAACCTATGTTCTTAGCACGCTCCTTGTTCTTCTTGATTCTTCCCTTTGCAGAAAAAAGAGCCCGTGGGCAATGATGAGTCAGTACCAGAACATGCACAAAATCTCGATGGCCTCACTGCCGACATCTTAGCGGTGAGTTACACCCCCCGGCTTTCACCGGGCTGTGGGCACTCTGAAAAGTGACCACTGACCACCTGCCTTTTCTTTTCTTCCTGTTTATCTCACCGTCTGCCAGGCTGAAGTCTGACTGTTCTGTACTTCTGCGTCAGAGACCTCCCGCCAAATCACTCTGTGCTGTGAACCTCTTAGATCTTGTTAACTAGGCAGGGTCAGGCTGAGAGAGTACTTTAATAGGACACCTCTGAGGTGCTAATTGGCGACTCAGCGGTGGTTCCCTTTCCTCAGTCTGAACCAGTGTCCCTGCCTGCAGACGAGGAGCACTGTGCTGCTGGAGGTGCCATTTCTCAGCTGAAATGTGAATACAGGAATTGTCAGACTAATTCAGTATCTTGCTTGCCAGCAGTGGCCAGCACCAGATGTTTTAGGGGTGGGTACAAGAAACGCTCAAGCACGAGGTATATTATTGTGTCCAAAATTCAGTAGTATCCGCTATTAGAGCCAGATGTTCTTATCCATATAGAAATGAATTCAGTCCTTTTTTTAATCTTAAGATTTTGGCCTCCATGTCCTTTGGCAATGAGTTCCACAGTTCAGTCACACATGTGAAAAGGTATTTCCTTCTAATAGGTGCAGATTTACCACCTCTCCGTTTCTTTGCAAGTCTCTTTGTTCTTGTGTTGTGAGACAGGGAGAACAGAAGCTTTCGATCTCTCTTCTCTAAACCAGTCGTCAGTTTTATAGACTTGTATCATGGCTCCTCTTATTCCCCCCTTCCTAAGGTAACAATTCTAGTCTCATCAATCTCTCTTCAGATCAGTTTTATCATTGCCTTAATCGTTTTTGTTGTCGTTCTCTGAATCCCTTTAATTCTCCTTTTGGAGATGGGGTGGCCAGAACTGTGCAGGGTTTTCTAAATGAGGCACATTTGATTTATGTAATGGCATCACAATATTTCCCATATGATTCCCTGTTCCTTTCCTTTTGCGTCTTAAGGATTTATTTGCTTTTTAACCCCAGCTGCACATTGAGCAGAGGTCTCCATTGAGTGGGTTACACTGATGCCCAAGTCCCTTTTCTGAGTTGATCTAGTGAATTTAGAACCTTGTAAGGTTTGAGTAGAAGACAGAGGGGAGATTTGATAGCTAAAGAGGATGGATCTAGACTGTTCTCAGTGGTACCAGATGACAGAACAAGGAGTAATGGTCTCAAGTTGCAGTGTGGGTGGTCTAGTTTGGATATTAGGAAAAACCTTTTCACTAGGAGGGTGGTGAAGCACTGGAATGGGTTCCCTAGGGAGGTGGTGGAATCTCCATCCTTAGAGGTTTTTAAGGTCAGCTACGACAAAGCCCTGTCGGGGATGATTTAGTTGGGGATTGGTCCTGCTTTGATCAGGAGGTTGGACTAGATACCTCCTGAGGTTCCTTCCTCCAACCCTGATATTCTGTGATTCTATGACTTATCAACATTTAGCTTCATCTGCCTTTGTGCTGGTCATTCCCTTATCTTGATTAAGTCCCTCCAAAGTTCCTCACAGTTTCTCTCTGGGTTGGACTGACCTAACTAACTTTGTGTCATCTGCCCCTCACTGCTCACCCCCATTACCAGATCACTAGTAAATACATGAAGTAACGGTGGGCCTAATGAGAAACTTTGAGGCACCCTCTCTTCATCTTCTGAAAACTGACAGTTTATTCCTACTCTGATTCCTGCCTCTTCACTGGTTTTTGATTTATGACGGTACTTTGCCTCTCACTCTGTGATGACTTAGCTTCTGTAATAGCCTTTGACAGTCTAAATAAATTGTTAACTGGTTTTCCTTTATTCAATACTTCATTGACATTCAGCAAAGTCTGTTTGATTAGTGAAATGTGATTTACCTCTGCAAAAGCCAAGCTGGTTAGGCAAAGATCAGAGTGGTTTGCACTACTTAAAAAACCTCTCTGGCCCTTTTCACAAGCATAGCGCTTTTCCCTGTTGTTTAAGCTGTGTAGTGACCTGCCGAGTGATTTGTGTGTAACAGGGTCTTCAGGTAACCCAGATTAAGAAAGTCCGTGTTCTCATTGACGAAGCCATCCTGAAGTGCGATGCTGAGCGTGTGAAATTGGAAGCGGAGCGGTTTGAAAGCCTCCGAGAAATCGGAAACCTCCTCCACCCCTCTGTGCCCATCAGCAATGACGAGGTAGGAGCCAATCGCATCCCCTCTGTGTGATGTCTCTGGCAAGTTTTGGGAAGTACTGTACTGTCCGCTTGAAACAGCACATCAAAGTGACCGCAGACACAGTCAGTGAGGTCCCTGTTGAGAGGGGTGGCTGAGATCGGGTAGGGTGTGAATGAAATCTGCATCACAAGACAGAGTGTCCTGCAGCGAAGGAGCTCGCTGAACACAAAGACCCGCTCAGACCAAGTGGAACTCTCCCCCATTGTTTAGTACATCCATGGGAAACTGATGCAGAGCCAAATGCTGAGATCTGCCCTTGCCCGTTACATTCACCCAGCAAGAGTATTTAACTCCAGGAATACAATGGGGCTGGGCCAGCAGCCAAGTGACATCATCATATGCTGCCAGCAGGGATCAGCATTAGGGTTCCAAGCTGTGTCTGTCGGTTGCCTGGATTTAGTCACTATGGAGACTGCAGAGCCAATCCCAAGGTGGGGGAGCCCTTGGGGTGAGGCCAGGAACAGCTGTGGCAAGCGCTCAGACAAGTATTGGTGCTCTCCACTGAGAGATTCCTGAGGCCTGGGCAGTGACCCTTGTGGGGGAAGGGGGCGTGAGAGGAATGAGGGCCTAATCACACCCTCGTCACACCTTCCCTGCCTTCCTCAGGACACACTGACCTGGGGTTCCTCACGCTGCACGGGCCGGGCCTGGCCGGGTGTGAGAGGAGACTTCCAAGGGAGCCCTTAAGAAGACAAGGAAGACTTTGTAGCATCTTAGAGACTAACCAGTTTATTTCAGCATAAGCTTTCATGGGCCATAGCCCACTTCATTGGATAAATAAATAAACTGGTTAGTCTCTAAGGTGCTACAAAGTCTTCCTCGTCTTATTTACGGGTACAAACTAACACGGCTGCTAATCTTAAACCTGTCACGAAGGGAGCCCTTGTTTTCCTACTCTCCCCTTGCATGCAGGATGCAGATAACCGAGTGGAGAGGATCTGGGGAGACTGCGCGGTGAGGAAGAAGTACTCCCACGTGGACTTGGTGGTGATGGTGGATGGCTACGAGGGAGAAAAGGGAGCCATAGTAGCTGGAAGCAGAGGGTACTTCCTGAAGGTGAGAGCCCCAAACCCTCCTGGTCCTGAGATGCAGGAAAAGGAATCGGCCAGGCAGAGAACAAGCCGCCTGGCTTTGTGGCAGAGGTCTGCTGCTTTCCTGCCCTGTGTGCTGTACCTCCCACTAATCCTGCATGGGGCACAAGGACATTTTCTGGTGCTGAATTTGATTGTGGATCGTGGACTAGGCAGAGGGAGTTTTCCCCTCTTTAGGGAGGGCGCAAAGGGTGAAGTTCAGCCGTGCATTAGCTTTTTAAAGACAGCTACACGGGTGTCCGAGTGGGGTAGTGGTAGTATGACTAGCACTCCTCTTGCTAAGGGTGTTTTCAGCCCAAGACGCTCATGTCATGGCTGTGTATAAAACAGTTTGGACCAAGACTTCCGAGCCCATCCCCTGCAGTACCATCCCTTTGGAATCCTTTTTCTGTCCAAGTGCTTGGCTCCGTTCCCTAAGCTGAGCCCTTCTGGCCTGGTCGTCAGAGGAGCTCAGCTCGCATGCGCTCGGCCCCTCTGGAATCCGAGCCATTAGTCCTTCGTGTGACCGGAGAGGCTTGTCTTGTGTTCGTAGGGTGCCCTGGTTTTCCTGGAGCAGGCGTTGATCCAGTACGCGCTGCAGACCCTGCTCAGCAAGGGCTACACCCCGATCTACACACCCTTCTTCATGAGGAAGGAAGTGATGCAGGAGGTTGCTCAGCTCAGTCAGTTTGATGAGGAGCTTTACAAGGTAAGCTGCGGGGAAGGGCTTGTGCGTCCCAATGCCAGCAAACCAAGTACGTTTTCCATTAGCGTTTGCCATGGCAAAGGATCCTTCTAGCCTGTGGCTCTTGCTATCCCTGGGGCCCAGGTCTGCGTGGGAGTCTGTTGCCCGTATCCATAGACGGGTGTTCTGCTCTGGTATGCTGAGTGCTATTTGACCCCCAGGTCATTGGCAAGGGCAGCGAGAAATCAGATGACAGCTCCGTCGATGAGAAGTACCTGATTGCCACCTCTGAGCAGCCAATTGCAGCTCTGCACAGGGATGAGTGGCTGAAGCCAGAGGATCTGCCCATCAGATACGCCGGGCTGTCCACCTGCTTTAGGCAGGAAGTTGGCTCGCACGGCCGAGACACCAGAGGCATCTTCCGGGTGCACCAGTTTGAAAAGGTAAAAGGCCGTGCTGTAGCCAGTTAGCTGGGAAATGTTTGCAGGATGCTAGTAGATAAGAATGGGCTTGGGGTCTTTCCCCCAGGTGTAGGATATTTGAAGGGAAAATGAGTCATTAATACCCTGGAGCAGAGGGGTGTTGGAGAGCCCCCTTGCTGCGTGATCGGGGAGGGACAGATTGCACATTCAACACCCGAGTTATTCCAGAAAGCCCCCCTCTGGGGGCTGCTGCTGGCCTCTTTTGAGTAAAGTAGTTACAGATTTGCGAGACTGCAAAGGTCGTTTTTGCTCCTTTGTGGATCTGTCAGTAGAAATTGCTAGCAGTTTCCAGGCCTGCTGTCATTTCCCGTCACCATCAGTTTGTTACACTGGGATTCCGTGACACGGACTTCGGAGAAAACATTCCCTACCGCAATCATCTCCTTGTCTTCTGGTTCCCGTTCTCTGAATCCACCATTCCTTGGCCTTGTCCCATCTCTGAGCAGAGCAGACTAAGACGTGCAGTCCGACCCCCTGCATGTGATTAGTTGCTTTTCTCTCTCGCCGCCCCCCAGATTGAGCAGTTTGTCTACGCGTCGCCTCATGACAACAAGTCGTGGGAGATGTTTGATGAAATGATCGGGACTGCTGAGGAGTTCTACCAGTCGCTAGGCATTCCTTACCACATCGTCAATATCGTCTCAGGTACGGGACTCGGCTCTGCTGGCCCTGGGCCCACGCGGATAATGGGACAGGCCCAGCCTGCCGTCCAAGGACAGGGGCCAAGACAGGAGTCGAGTGGGCAGGGCAGTGTTGGAGGAGCCAGTCCTGGCTCAGCTTTTGGCCTGCGGGTGAGCCTGGGCAAGCCCTGCCCCTCTCTGTGCCCCTGGTTATACTGTACAGCACCCTGCGCACTGGTGCCTTACAGATAGAGCAGCCCTGCCTCCGTTGGCCTACGGCCTGCTCAGGACTGTGGCTGGCATGGTCGGAAAGGGGCCCAAAGAGACCCATTTCCTTGGTGGTCGCTGTGCAGGAACATACCCCCGCTCCAGGTAGTGCCCTGCCTAGCCATGATCAGAGCAATCTTGGGGGGATGGAGAGCTCACTTGGGCTTCATAGGAAAAGATTAATCATTGACTTGTATTGAGTCTCAATTGACTCGTCCCTTCTCTAGGGAAGGAACTGCTGTGACCTGCTAGCAAAACCCACTTGTGGGCCATGCCGGGGAGTGTGGGGCAGGCCCCTCTGAAAGCTGTGTGAATGTTGGTTAGGCACTGCTGGGCTGAGACTCGGTTTGACCCCGTGTAAGCGACTTTGGGCAGGAACACTCTGAGCAGGTGCTGTGCTAACACACAGCAATGGGGCCTTGACTGGGCTGCTACGTGCTTCAGGGGTACGAGTGCCGGGGGGTTGGTTTCTGGCCCTGTCTCCTCCCCAGGCCAGTGGGGGGTGAGGGGCACAGAGATGGCAGGTTGGTGCCCACGAGAGGAGGAAGTGCCGCGTGCTCCATGTCCCCTTCTGGCTGGTGTAGAGACGAGCCGAGCGACAGCAGGGCGGGGAGAGATGTCTTCAGTGCCGAAGAACCCCTTAAAATCGAACGCTCAGGACGTGGCTTGAACCAGCCTTAGCTGGGAGTCGGAGCCTGAAGCTCCTCTTGCTAAAGCCGTGTCTACGCTGGGGGGTTCTGAGACGTACAGGAGGCCACACTAGACGATTTAGTGGCCCCTTCTGCCCATTAGCGCTGGCGGATGTTTGCCTGGTGGCTCTGTGCTCGCAAATGGACAAGCCAGGTTTGGGAGTTTTTCCATTGGCATAGTGACACCAGCTCCCCAAGGGGGCCAGCAGAAGCCTGCTGGGCGGAGGTTCCCATCGTAGCTTTGCTGGACAGAACCACGGCCCCCCCCCCCCCCCCGCATGACACAGCCGGGCAGTGTAGATCCGGCCTCCATCATCTTGCTGTGCCTCAATATGGCGGCGCACCTGGCTTCTCAGAAGGCCAAAGGCCTTCTAACCCCGTAGGAGCGGGAAGTGCTGGGCGAGAGTCGGGCACGACACGCCTGGCTCTTGGAAGGCTTGGCGCGTGGGCTTGGTGTTGCCTTTGTTGTTAGCAATGGCGGCTCCCCTTGGCGGGCGGCAGTGTGGAGCGGACGTCGCCTGGCAGATCCTGGAGGATGCTGTGCAGCGGTTGGGTCCTGAGGCTCCTGCTCATGTTTCACTTACTCAGCTGTCATCCCCCTTTCAAACAAGGGACCGAGAGGGGAGGGCTCGATGCATTCTCTGCATGGGCCCTGTGCTCCGGAGCGGCTGAACTGCACTGGGGTGTGGGGAGGGGAGCTGCTAAAAGTACATCCTGAGCAGGAATGGCATTTGAGTCCGGTAGGTCTGATCACCTGTCTGGTCCCTGCTCCCTGGCCAGGCATCAGGACTGGCTCCTTCTCCCCTCAGGAGCTGGCCTAGGAAGGGGAGAACAGAGAAGCCCAGCCCAGGAGCCGGCTCCTAGCAGAAGATGGGCCAAAGGGTCATCCAGCAGGAATTGACAGTCCAAGCCTCACCCCGAAGCAGTGGCAGAGAATCAGCCCTAGATCCTCCTCTCCCAGGAGAATCCCCATTGCCTAGCTCCTGCAGAGCCCTAAGGTCTCATCTGCGCTGTGTCTTGGGGGTTTCTAAGGTGCCCATCACCAGGGTCTCTAGGCCCTGTGATCAGTTGTGAGGAAACCCAAGCACAGCATTTGGGCAGGTAACCTAGTAGGGAGGGCTTTGCCCTCGGTCTCTGCAAAGCCACTGCTGGGTCGGAGGAAGCATTCGGCACATTCTCCCTGCTGCCTTGCCAGCCAGCCCGGGTAACTGCCTCCTGCTGTTGCAGGCTCGCTGAACCACGCTGCCAGTAAGAAGCTGGACCTCGAGGCTTGGTTCCCAGGGTCGGGCGCCTTCCGGGAGCTGGTCTCCTGCTCCAACTGCACAGACTACCAGGCCCGTCGCCTGCGGATCCGCTACGGGCAGACCAAGAAAATGATGGACAAAGTAGGTGGCATTTCAGTTCCTCCCTTTTACTCTTCGTGTGCATCCCGGGGCAGCTGGGTAACGATCTCAGAGCGGTTACCTCCCAGGCGTCTGCCGCTGCTGCGGCACGCGCCGTGTGTGCCTGGCTAGCTGCTCTCCCCGCTGGGATCGTTCCTCCAGCGCTCCCCGCTCTCCCTCTCCCTGGGCTGCGCGGCGTTCCCTCCTGGGACAGCACATCCGTCCTTCCCAAGGGCCAGATCCCGGCTGAGCAGCCCTGGGCACCAGCCCCCCCGACCCTCGCAGCTGGGGCCCGGTTAGAGCCGGTCAGAAAACTGCGGGGTCTTCTGTGGAAAATGTTGATGGGGTGGGGAGAGAAGGTCTCCCCCCTTCAGTTTTCACCCCCTTGTACCAAGGACAAGTCTGGGCGGGTTGGGACGGAAATTCAGAGCTGTAAATACTTGGCCCCCAGCTGAAATCGGGATTTGGAAATGCTGCTGGGATGCCCCCCATTGGGCTCCTGGTCAACGATGCTTCAGTCTCCCCCGTGGGGGAGGGGAAGCAGCGCCATAGCCTGATGGTGTGTCTGTGGGGTGCGCCCTGCGCCCCTGTTCGCGGGGTCACTGGCTTTGTCCTTGCAGGTGGAGTTTGTTCACATGCTAAATGCCACCATGTGTGCCACGACCCGCACCATCTGTGCCATCCTGGAGAACTACCAGACACAGGACGGCATCGTCGTGCCAGAGAAGCTGAGGGGTTTCATGCCACCAGGTACAACTCGGAAAGCCCTTCACGTGGCACCCCTGCTCTGAGTTCTGACCCCCACCCCCGTCTGCTGTCTCCTCCCCCCAGTAGCGTAGGAGAGGGGGACTCTGGCCTGGAGCAAGTCTGCTGATTCCTTCCCAGCGCTGATACCTCTCTGGGATTTCTCCCCCGAGCCCCACTGCTCCCCATGGGACCTCTGCAAGTTCCCAACCCAGCCCTCTGAGCAGGGAGCCATGGCATGAGAAGGGGGAGGGAGTGGAGGGCGTCTGGGCAGACTTTTCTTGATGAAGTGAAGGGGAGTGGTTCTTGGGGTAACTGCCCGTGTCTCTCGGCAGGGCTGCAGGAAATGATCCCCTTTGTGAAACCTGCTCCCATTGACCAGGAGCCTCTCAAGAAACAGAAGAAGCAGCATGAAGGAAGCAAAAAGAAAGTAGCCGGCGGCGATAGCGTCCTGGAAGGGCGAATGCAGAACATGGGCGTAAACGACGCCTAAACCCAGCTCCCCCGCTATCTCCCCGAGGCAGCGCGGTCTGGTGTGCAGAGCCCAGGGTTGGGAGCCGGGCTCCTGGGTTCCCGTCTCAGCTTGGTCACCAGCTGACTGCATGACCCGCGGCAAATCACTCCCCTCTGCTTCGTGTCCCCCGCTGGAGCGTGGGATGACACTTAACCTCCCCTGTCTCGTGGGGAGTTGAAGCACTCACGCTGCCCCCTTATTCTCTCCAGCAGCCACCTCCCTTAAATTATGTTGTGCAGCCTGTGGCGAGGGTGCCAGGAACCTGGGTGAGGTTCTCAGCGGCCCTGCCCCCCACCTCACCCCCAAGGGTAAGGAGAGGAGAAGGGAAACGCCAAGCTGGGCTCCCGTTACGTCTGTGACTTCTCAGGAGCCGTAGTCTCTTCGCATGGATGTGGGATTGTCTCTCAATCACGGCAATACAATAAAGCAATGTGGAGAGCCAGCCGCCCGGGGCTCCTCGCCACTCACTCTGTCCCCAGAGTTTAGAACTGTCTGCGCTGGTTCCCCTGTGGCGAGGGTGGCCATGGCCTTCAGGGCCTCACCTTAAATGGCCTAGCCCGGTCCCTGGGCACCTGCTCCTCACCAGGAGAGCGAGCCCCAGGCCAGGGGCACAACTCCTCTGGCCGCAGCGCTCTCCCTGGTGCATGAGAGCTGGAAATGCGGGTCGGGACATCCTCCAACCCCACGTCCGGTCCCACCTGCCCAGGAGCCGAGGGCGGGGGGAAGGAGAGCTGAGAACAAGGGCAGGACTCGGGGCCTGGAGCTGTTTCCTGCTCATGCTCTGAGCGAGGCGGGGCTCTGGTAGAGCGGTGGCTGTGGGGTGAAAGCGCCTCGGGGGGGATTCTCTGCATCGAAGTGCTGCTGTGAGGTGTTTGGGTAGGGTCTACTTTATTTACTTGAGAAGATGATGCACATGGTGCCAGCTTCATCACTTGTAGAACTCCATCCCTGTCAACTGGTGGTCCTCCCCTCCTGAGAAAGCAGGCCCTCCTTCCCCTCTCTGTCTATGGCCAAGGGGTGCCTCCGCCCACCCCCCCATTGCACCCCAACCCCTACCTCTGAACAGAAGCAGAGGGTTGGCTCTGGGAAAGCTGCTCTCCTAGGGTATGTGGGGCCCTTAATTACCTTGGCTGGTCCCTGGCCTCCCTGCGATCCTGCTGCTCTTCTCCCTCCTCGGGCATCTTCCCTCTCTCCTGCCCCTCCAGCTTCTCACCCGTCCCCCATGCAGTGAGGGTCTGAGAGGAGGCAACGGGGCACTGAATTCGCCACCGACCACAGGCTGCATGTCTGCCCCAGTGGGCCCTGCTTGTGTGCTCTAGGCACCTAGCATGTTGACGCAGTCGCTGTGAATCCCGCAGTGCCCTGCCCAATCCCCGGCCCGGTGCAGATCGTGCCGGTGGGAGCCGAGCAGAGATCAGCAACACACACATTTTGGGGCTCTGCCACATGGGGGTGCGTGCAAAATGATGGGCCTGACTCCGTAACCTGGACGTTACCCGGTTCTGGGAGCGTCAGCGTCTGCAGTGATCTGAACTAACCTGGGTTTGGCTGGCACCCAGTCTGCATGGCCCTGCCCAGCCGGAGAACCCAGCTTCCCTGCTGGAGGGCAGAGGGATTCCTCCTCCAGCCTGGATGGTTCTGTGGCTGCAAGCCAAGTGTGACTACAAGCCCCAGGCGCTGGATCCTGTGGGCACTGAGGCTGCATCTCCAGCCCTTGCTAGTGGCTGATTTCCTACTGACTGCCTGGCACTGCAAAGGTGCGATTTCCCCTCTCCAGGGTGGGCCCCCGGCTGCAGGCCAGCATCACCCTACATCAGCCAGCATCACAGCCATCTTCCTTCATGGACCCCTGGACCAGGCCCGTACCACTGGCATGGCATTCAGTAGCTCCAGGGCTCCTTCCCATTCCAGCCATGTGGGGCAAAACCCACCCTCCAGGGACCATCTCCTGCCATGCCCTTGGGCCAGGAGCATGGCAGAGGCTGGGCCAAGTGCTGAAGTGGATGTGGGAAGGTGAAGCAGATTCCCAGGAACTTCTTGCCTCAGTTTCCCCATAACACAGCTATGGGGATGGGGAAGGCGCTAGGACAGGGCCCGGAGTGAGGCAGAGGAAGGGGTGGGTTCAATCCCCCATGCTGCTACTGTCCTCCCAAGGCCAGTCCTCAGCGGGCAGCGCTTTCCCACGCTGCAGGCAGAGAGCAAAAGTGAATCCGCAGAGCAGGGGCTTTGCTGAATGGGGCTGGGGGTGTCGCTTTATGTGCTTTGCAGGATTGGGGCCTAGCTCCAGGGATGGGTTGTACCCAAGAGGGGCAATGCCAGGGGCAGGCTGACATGTTAGCCTGCGGGGGGGCTGCAAACCACCACCCATGGTGGTGGTCTGGCAGGGGTCCGTACTAGCCAGTCAGTAGTGACCAGCGGTGTGGTGCAAGGGGCAGGGTGTCAGCCTGGAGTACAGGCGACCCAGGTTCAATTCCCAGCCCCCAGCAAGCCCATAACTCCCACTGATATGGGGGAAATCTGGCATCTACATACCTCTAAACTGGGCCTTTATCTCTGGGTCTGTGCTTCTGGGATGGGGAGGTACATGCTGCCCAGCCTCCTGGGAAGGTGGAGAGTCAGTCCATTGCGGATGGAGGCGCTTGGAGAACCTGGTGATGGGGCTGGTGGCACCTTAGCTGGTTAGGACAGTTCCTGTTCCCCCCAGACAGGTAAGGCTTTGGCAGGCTGGCCTGAAGCTGATGGGGACACTAAAGGGCAGCCCTGATTGCTGCGTTGCCCCAAGGGAAGGGATTAAGGACTAGCTGGGACATGAAGCAACCTGCCAGCAGGACAGCTACGCAAATCAGCCTTCTGCTTTACCCTGCAGGCCCTGAGCTCCAGACCACAGCTGAGCTTGGTTCAGCTCTTAGCCAGTTAATATCTCTTGGGCCTTAGGGGTCTGCTGCCCTGCTATCCGGCGGGGCCTCTGCCTCCCGGGCATCCAACCCACAGCCGGGGGCAGTGGGGGAAATGCCTGGACTGCAGTCAGGAGAATGCGGGTGAAATCAGGGTTGCAGGGCCAGGCTGCAGGGCTGTGTCTGACCCCCTGTTTTGAAGTATCCTGCCAAAGGAAGGAAGTGGGGTCTGTCCCCCTTGTTTCACTGCTTTATGTGGGATAATATGGGAGTGCTAGGATGGAGCTGGTCATATCGTCTAATGCACAAACATCAGCCCCCCCCCCCATTTTTGTTTTATCTTCAGATTAGATATCCTGGGTGTTGCTGGGTTTGTGGAGGGGCTCCTTGGTGGATCTAGAGCTGGGGGGGTCAGAGCTTTTAATTGAAGGGGGGGAAGGCTCTTTAACACAGAGGCTTTTTCTCCCAAGTGCCTGGCAGGCATTTGAGTTCAATAAATCCCTTCCCCTCAGGCTCTGGTTTCACTCCCATAGTATCTGTGGTCCATGATTTAGCTAGTTCTCCAGCTGTCCATAGAATCCATTAAGAAAACGGGGGTAGATAACTGCATTTCTGGGGAGGAAGGGAGAATTAAAAATAAATAATCTTAAAACACCTCCCGCTTGGGGCATGTTTTATTCGCCCTTTAGAAAAGTGGGGAAACCCATTTGCTGTTTTCCCCTGAGGCTGAAAGTCTTTAAAGCAACCTGCAAACTCATGTCTGGTGTAAATCCCGGATGCCAGTTGAGTGAGAGCAGGATGAAGTGGGCCCAGGATGTTTATACAGACAACTGCCATCTGTTTACACACACACACACACACACACACACACACACACACACTGGCCCCGTTGGGTCCCAAATATCTGTGTGCACGGACTAGTCACAAACATGCAGAGCCTCGGTCCACTCTGCAGCACCGTGCACGCTGGGGCCGGGGGCACGGCCCGTTGGCTTCTGGTAACTTCCAAAGCCGGGAGCGTGGCTAGCAGGCTCCCAGCCTATTTCAAGGGATAGTGCCCAGTGCCCGCTGCCCATCTCAAAGGAGACAGGCAATGACACAAGCTGAGCCCCCCTGGCAGCCCAGCTCTCGCCCAGGTGCTGGGGGTCTGGCGCTGGGAGGCTGGTCTGGTTCCAGGTAGCGTGATCGGCTCGCTCTGCGCACTCTCCCCACGCGTGGGGATGTGTCTCCAGTGAGCTGCAAGGGGCCGGCCACCATCAGGGCGACAGATGCACCCCGGCCCATTGGAGTCTTGGGCCAGTCCGTGTGTTAGTCCAGGGGTCTGGCCAGGCTGCAGGTGGGACTGGAGTAAATTCACTCTGCTCCAAAGCTCGGCGTACCCCACTGTTTGGGGTGGGGGACCTCTGCGCGTCTCCTGGCCCCAGACAAGGGTGGGGGGTTATAGCCCCTGCCAAGGGGCTCTAGGCCCAGCTCCTCCCAGGGGGTTTAGTGAGGTGCCTAATCGGTGTGAGGCTCTGCCCTGGCCCCTAGTTCATTACCATCTCCTGGGCAGTCCAGGGCTGGCCCCACCAAGATGGCCGCCCTCTTAGGCTGCGGGTCTCTCCCCGCTCCCTGGGCGGCGGGCGCCCTGACACTGGTCACTACGGCTCTAATTGCAGAGTCGGGCACGGCCAGGGGGCTGGAGAAGCTGTTAATGGGTTTCCTGCAAAGCTCGTTAAACGCTCAAGTTCTTTGGGGTTTTATCCCATTAACTCGGGAGCTGCGCAAAAAAAGAAATATCTGGCCAAACTTTTTGCACATGAAAGAGCAGCTGGGCGGGGGGAGGGGGGGGCAGGCTCTCTCTCTTACACGCACACACACACTCACACACACACTGCCCCACAAAGGGACAATGCCCCACTGGAGGGAGACAAAGCGGACAGCTCCAATTTGTAATTCAAAAGGGGTTTGGAATTCACATTCCTGGCGTGGGGGGAAGGGAGCTTTGGGGGTCAGGAACTGGGCCAGCCCCAGTGGCTAGGGAGTGAGACACCCTGCCGCGGCCGGCGGGCGCTCAGGAAGCAAGGCTGGTGCTGAGGAGTTGGTGAATCCTGCCAGCAGGGCGATTCTGGGCTTGCCAGTGCCAGACGCCGTAATCTGGCAGGACTGGGACTAAGCCAGCGCGTCCCCTTAATCACCCGTCCACAAATACCAGAAATCAGGGGCGGGGGCTGCAGACAACAGATGCTCTGGGAGGAATAAGAATAGGAACGAAGCACAAAATCCAGCCTGGCTTTCTTAGGCCGTGTGTTCGCCAGTCGGGCACGGTCCACACGGCCCACCACAAAACAGTGTCCAAACATGGCCTCTGATCTGGGGGTCTGATCTGATCTGTGCTTACAGACAGCCCAGCAGGCCAGGGGATCTCGGCCAGGCCCTCCCCCTGGGACCGTCCTCAAAGCACTTCACCTCCCTTCCCCTGGGGCTCCGAGGGCTTTGAGATCTTGCAGGAGACGGGCTCCAGAGAGAGGCAAAGTACCAGCACAGGCCACGGCAGGTGCAGCTGGGGGCCTTTCGCTGACCATCTCCGCGCCAGGCACTTACTAGGGGGTCTCGACCCCACTCCATCCGTTGGATGAGCCCCGAGCCTGGCCGCCCAGGCCGCGCCTGTTCTGGGTGTTCACCCGTTAGCTACGCTGATCCCTGGCTCTGGTCTGAGCGCGGCACCCACCGGTGTCCTACAATCCATGCTCAGACAAGTAACATCTGCCCGCAGTTCCACAGCTCCTAGCGCAGGCCAGCCATGGGCGTCAAACGGCAGTGGAGACCCTGCCTGGCACTGGGCAAAGCCCCATGAACCTGCCTGTCCTGTTCCTGGTGTGGGCCCCTGTCACATTTTGGGCTGGTGGGCAGAGGGGGAAACTGGCCTAATTGGCACCCCAGTATTCTGAGGGTCACAAACGTTCGGATGAAAAGCATGAGACCCGAGCAGGCTCCCCGGGCATCCTGCCTGGTCCCGCTGGGCTGGTCGGATTCCCAGCATGACTGGGGCGCAGCGATTCCCAGGCTGAGTCCTGCCGACCCAAGAGACTCAGTAACCACATCTGGACCCTGAGTATTTGCCCAGGTCCTTTGCCCAAGGCTCCTGCCATCCAGGTTTCCCTGGGAAGCCCAGAGGTTGAGTGGGGGCAAGCGCGGACGGGAGGTGCTGAGGGCTGGGGGTTCCCTGTAACTAAAGGAAAAAGGGCTCCAGGACACTTAGCAAGAGGTGGGATGTTTGCTCCAAACCACCCTGCAGACCCCAGCTGCCTGGCCCTCGCTGGCCCTGCTCAGAGCACGAGGGGTCAGGACAGCCAGCAGAGCCGCCTCCCCGGGTCTCCCTCAAGCCCTTGCAGAACAGTAACACGCCCCAGAGGTGGCCTCAGGCCTCGCATCTGGATATGCCGGCAGCTCATGCTCATTGGCCAAGGAAGATCAGAGAGCTTAAGAGACTTGACCAGGGCCACAGGGTACATCAGTGCCTCAGCCAGGCGAAGCCCCCCAGGAGCCCTGGCTCCCACTCGATGCTGCCTGCCTGGAGCCTACCACATCTGCATTAGCCTGGGTGCCGACTAGCCCCTGGCAGCCCAGGTATGCCCCTGATTGTGCCTGGTACCACGGGGCCCTCAACATGGCACCGCTCTGCTGGCCTCCCAGCACCACCAGTTTAGTGAAATCCCACTTCCCTGCCCATTAGGAGCTGGGCCTGGCCACTGCTAAATGGGACCAGACAACTTCAGCGAGCCAAGCCGAGGGCTAATCCAGCAGCTTCTGATACGCTCCCAGGCCCGGCGTATTTATTCCCTTCCCGGCGCCAGCAAATGTTCAAAACCAGCCAGCTGGGCAAAGACTGGGCCTGGCAACCGCGTCCTCAGACTGAGTCATTGCCTGGCATGGAGCCCCGGGCCGCACTGAATCCACCCAGCCTGGCGCTCTCTGGGGCGTGGCTCTGGGCTGCTTCATTTTCCAAGGCAGCCTCCTGTTCGGTCCCAGGGCTCGGGGCCATGCAGAGAAGGGATCCCGGCCAGACTCGGCTCCTCAGCTGGGACCTGGAGCCGCGGGCGTCCGTAGGCTTCTCTGCGTCCCCCCGGCTGAGGCTCCGGCCTGGACACTCTGTTGCTCACACACTAACATTAGCCCCCAATCCCCATCCACTTTCTCAGCGCCGGGCGCTCGCCGCCCAGCCGGGATACAGACCATGGCCCAGCCGCTGCACAGGGCCTGGAAGCTGATCGGAGTGACTTGGCCCCACTTGGCAGTGGCAGTTCAGGGGTTCAGATGAGTTTGTCCCCAACCTGCCAGGCTGGCCTAGTCCTTTCCACGCGGCCTGATGACAGACCCCACCCCCGAACCACAGCCCCCCTCACACCCTGGGGTCAGTGTGAGCGGAACCCCGGCCTGCGGGGAGCTCAGCACAGGATGATGGGAACTGATTAGTCTGGGACCAGAGGGGACCTGGAAAAGCAGGGGGGACATTCTTCTCTCTGGCCCAGTTCACGAGCAGCCATCTGGGGGGGTGACTAGTCGTGTGAGCCCAACACAGAGCTGGGGTCAGGCAGCTGCTTTGCTGGAAAATGGGCAAGGAAGGGGGCGGGGGGTGTCGTATTTTCCCAGTTAACGCCAGCGTAATGGCCTGGCTGGCATCTGAGTCACCACGGCCGTGGCGCCTCCTGCAGGGTACAGAACAGCTGTGTGTCATGGGCCCTGTACTGTTAACTGCTCATGGAGATTTGGCACAGCACACTGTAGGCAGGGGCTGACCCCACTTGGGCACAATCGGCCAAGGCTGCAGGCGTCTCCAGCTCCCATGGTCCTCAGCTCCCAGCAGCCAGCCCATAGCTGCCCCCAGCCCAGGCGCTGAGGGCCGGGGAGCTCCGGCTGCTTGCGGGTGGGGGCCCAACTTCAGTGGCGTTTGTGTCTGTTCAGGACACTCAGTGTTTGCTGGCGGAGCCCGAGTCCCGGGAAATGCCCCTGACCTGGGCACCGACCCGCCGCACTCAGCAGTGGCCGGGAGCGGGGCCAGCTTCGCTCGGCCGGCCAGTTCGCGCCCCTGGTCCGGCCTGCGGCTGAATTCACGCACCCCGGGCCCGGCCAACGCAGCAGCCCCCTGGCTCGGGAGGGGCCGTGTGAGGAAGAATCGCCCGAGCCGCTGAGCGCGGCATCGCCCTTTTAAGAGGGCGCCGCCCCCGCCCGCTCCGAGCCGTGCGCAGGTGCCGCCAGGTTCGCATCGTTGGAAAATCCGGAGCGCGCTGCGCGTTTGGCGGTGCGGGGAGCGCGCGGGGGGTGCGGGGAGCGCGCGGGGGGGGAACCGGCCGGGGGTCTCTGGGCTGGGGGGGGGGCCCGGCTCGGGGCGGTGCGGTGGGGACAGTCACGGACTTTGGTCCGGAGCCAGCGGCAAAAACACAAGCCCGGTGCGGGAGAAACAGCCGCGCTCGGTCCGTGCGGGGCCGCGCTCGGATGTTCCCCGCACACCGGGGAAGTCTGTAGTTCGTTTCTGCCCCGAAGCGGGAGGACCCAGAGCCGGGCCCTTCTCAACGACAGATGCGGCTAAAGCGACTAACCAGATCTAGCTCCCCCTTCCCGCAGCCCGGTCTCAAAGCGGGGACCCCCCGCCCGCAGAATCCAGCTCGAGTCACCCCAGGGAAGGGGATGCTAAGAGGGAGAGAGAGTTTGAACCTGCCCTTTGCCCCCACCCCCGCCGCTCGCTGCCCACAGCGCAGTCAATGGCCCGGGGCCAAAGTCAGCTCCCAGTCAGGGCAACAGGCCAGTTCTTGGCCTGGCTAGACCCGACTTTCATCCCACTCGCCCCCGTGTAAATCAGGAGTAATCCCCTGGGCTCAGTTCCCCTCACACTCAC
>ML677412.1:2906097-2926730 GCA_007922305.1 Dermatemys mawii
CCCCCCACTCCCGACCTGCAGCCCCCTGCCATCCCAGCGCTGCGCACCCCGAACTCCGTGGGGCCTGGCACTCACCCGTCTGTCCGGCAGGTGCTGGAGGTCATCAGCAGCGAGCTGCAGGGGCTGAAGCTGCGGAACGTGAGCGTGGGCGGCCTGGCGGGCGCGGGGGGCCAGGTGCAGGAGGGATTCCGCGGCTGCATGCAGGTACCGAGGGGGCTGGGGGGGGGCGCCCCCTCATCTGGGGCTCAGGCGGGGTGGGGGGGGGGGGACGCAGGGAATGGCAGCGCCAGGACCAGACCTAGAGCCCCCGGCTCTCGGGCAGCCCCACCGTGTCCCCTGGGATAACGGCCCCTTCGACCCCCAAGTCCCAGAGTGAGACTGTGGCGCCCTCGAGTGGCCAGTCCTGGCGGCTACAGCCGGTCACACAGTTGGGCCCTTGGGGGCCGGTTTTCATCCCTCGCTGCTGGGTGCATGAAACACGCCAACGAGGGGGCTGAGGGGGGAACCCAGCCCTGATGGGGGGCTGCCAAGGGAGGCTCTGGGCCCGCTCTGAGGGGGGGTAGAGTGGGGCGGGGCCAACGCCAGGCTCACCGGGGCTCCGTGTGCCCTGGCAGGGGGTGCGGATGGGCGAGACGTCGGCCAGCGCTGTGGCCCTGAACGTGAACCAGGCCGAGCGGGTGAACGTGGAGCACGGCTGCAGCGTCCCCGACCCCTGCGACTCCAGCCCCTGCCCGGCCAACAGCTACTGCAACAACGACTGGGACAGCTTCTCCTGCAGCTGTGACCCAGGTGAGGGGCTGGAGCCGGCCGGGGGGCCGGGGGGGGGGGGAGCGTTCCCTGCCCTGCCCATTCTCAGCCTGCAGAGCTGGGGGGCCCGAGGGCGCCTCGGGCTCGGGCAGGGGGCCGCTGAACCTCCAGGCGTCTCCTCCTTCCTGCCCCAGGTTATTACGGAGACAGTTGTGCCCACGTGTGTGCCCTCAACCCCTGTGAGCACCGGGCCACGTGCACCCGCAAGCCCAGCGCCCCGCACGGCTACACCTGCGAGTGCCCCCCCAGCTACTTCGGCCCCTACTGCGAAAACAAGTGAGGTGCTGGGACGTCGGGGGGGCGGTCTGTAGTGCAGGTGTACGCTGGGTGTCCATGGGTGTGGTGTGCAGTGCAGGTGTATGCAGGGAGTGGGACTGTGCTGTGTTTCTCTGTGCGCAGTGAAGATGTAGCAGTGTGTGTGCATACAGTGCAGGTGTACGCTGGGTATACGTTGCGGGGTTTGCAGTGCAGGTGTATGCAGGGAGCGTGAGTGTGCAGTGTGTGTGTGTGTGCATGCAGTGCAGGTGTACACTCTGTGTGGGCATAGTGCCGCTGTGTGCACACCGTGTATGTGGGAGTTTGTGTGCACAGTGCGGGTGTACGCTCTGTGTGTGCATAGTGCCGTTGTGTGCACAACATGTATGTGGGAGTGTGTGTGCACAGTGCGGGTGTACGCTCTGTGTGTGCATAGTACCGTTGTGTGCACATGTATGTGGGAGTGTGTGTGCACAGTGCAGGTGTACGTACGTTGGGGGGTGTGCAGTGCAGGTGTATGCAGGGAGTGCGAGTGTGCAATGTGTGTGTGCGCGTGCAGTGCAGGTGTATGCAGGGAGCATGAGTGTGCAACGTGTGTGCGTGCAGTGCAGGTGTACACTCTGTGTGCGCATAGTACCGTTGTGTGCACACTGTGTATGTGTGGCGGGATGCACAGTGCAGGTATTATGCTGATACAAAGCACACAAGATCTTTTCAGGGGAAAAAGGCAAATATACCGCATTTATTGAAAACACAAGAGTTAGCATACGCATTCAATTACACAACACACACACACACACACACACACACACACACACACACACAAGTCTTGCAGATAGTCTTATAGTTACCAGGCTGTTGTAGCTCAAGTCAATCAAATGGCCAGTTCGACTGAGCACAAGTGAGGAGCTGGGCTCTGTTGGTCGTGATCCCGTGCTCCTGCTGCGGCAAGATGAACCCCAAGTCCAATGAAAAGCAGCCTGTTCTTACAGTCTTTTGTTGTTTTTGGATTTTGCTGTGTTAGTTTGTGCCCGGTTACTTCTTAATGGGTGCTATTCTTTAATGTTAACATTTCAAAACACCTCTAAGAGGGTCCGTCTGTCCTGGATTAATTTAATTAATTGTTTTTAGGGGAGCCAGCCTCAGGGTCGTCAATTTGCCCTTCCTCAATTATGGATGCGCATTGATAAGATCATAGAATCATAGAAGATCAGGGTTGGAAGGAACCTACGGAGGTATCTAGTCCAACCCCCTGATCAAAGCAGGACCAACCCCAACTAAATCATCCCAGCCAGGCCTTTGTCAAGCCTGACCTTAAAAACCTCTAAGGAAGGAGATTCCACCACCACCCTAGATAACCCATTCCAGTGCTTCACCACCCTCCTAGGGAAAAAGTGTTTCCTAATATCCAACCTAAACCTCCTCCACTGCAACTTGAGACCATTACTCCTTGTTCTGTCATCTGCTACCACTGAGAACAGTCTAGATCCATCCTCTTTGGAACCCCCTTTCAGGTAGTTGAAAGCAGCTATCAAATCCCCCCTCAGTCTTCTCTTCTGCAGACTAAACAATACCAGTTCTTTCAGCCTCTCCTCATAGCTCATGTGCTCCAGTCCCCTAATCATTTTTGTTGCCCTTCTCTGGACTCTTTCCAATTTTTCCACATCCTTCTTGTAGTGTGGGCCCCAAAACTGGACACAGTACTCCAGATGAGGCCTCACCAGTGTTGAATAAAGGGGAACAATCATGTCCTTCGATTTGCTGGCAACGCCCCTACTTATACAACCCAAAATGCCGTTAGCCTTCTTGGCAACAAGGGCACACTGTTGACTCATATCCGGCTTCTCCTCCACTGTAACCCCTAGGTCCTTTTCTGCAGAACTGCTGCCGAGCCATTCGGTCCCTAGTCTGTAGCAGTACATGGGATTCTTCCGTCCTAAGTGCAGGACTCTGCACTTGTCCTTGTTGAACCTCATCAGATTTCTTTCGGCCCAATCCTCTAATTTGTCCAGGTCCCTCTGTATCCTGTCCCTACCCTCCAGCGTATCTACCACTCCTCCCAGTTTAGTGTCATCTGCAAACTTGCTGAGGGTGCAGTCCACACCATCCTCCAGATCATTGATAAAGATATTGGACAAAACCGGCCCCAGGACCGACCCTTGGGGCATCCACTTGATACCGGCTGCCAACTAGACATGGAACCATTGATCATGACCCGTTGAGCCCGACTATTTACCAGCTTTCTATCCATCTTATGGTCCACTCATCCAGCCCATACTTCTTTAACTTGCTGGTAAGAATATTGTGGGAGACCGGATCAAAAGCTTTGCTAAAGTCAAGGAATAACAAACACATCCACTGCTTTCGCCTCATCCCTAGTGCCAGTTATCTCATCGTAGAAGGCAATTAGTTTAGTCGGGAATGACTTGCTCTTGGAGGATCCATGCTGACTGTTCCTGATCACTTTCCTCTCTTTTAAGTGCCTCAGAATTGATTCCTTGAGGACCTGCTCCATGATTTTTCCAAGGACTGAGCTGAGGCTGACTGGCCTGTAGTTCCCCGGATCCTCCTCCTTCCCTTTTTTAAAGATGGGCACTACATTAGCCTTTTTCCAGTCATCCGGGACCTCCCCCGATCGCCATGAGTTTTCAAAGATAATGGCCAATGGCTCTGCAATCACATCAGCCAACTCCTTCAGCACCCTCAGATGCAGCACATCCGACCCCATGGACTTGTGCTCCTCCAGCTTTTCTAAATAGTCCTGACCCACTTCTTTCTCCACAGAGGGCTGGTGACCTCCTCCCCATGCTGTGCTGCCCAGTGCACTAGTCTGGGAGCTGACCTTGTTTGTGAAGACACTGGCAAAAACAACACTGAGTACATTTGCTTTTTCCACATCCTCTGTCACTAGGTTGCCTCCCCCATTCAGTGAGGGGCCCACACTTTCCTTGACTTTCTTCTTGTTGCTGACATACCTGAGGAAACCCTTCTTGTTACACTTAACATCCCTTGCTAGTTGCAACTCCAAGTGTGATTCGGCCTTCCTGATTTCACTCCTGCACGCCTGAGCAATATTTTTATACTCCTCCCTGGGCATTTGTCCAATCTTCCACTTCTTGTGAGCTTCTTTTTTGCGTTTAAGATCAGCAAGAATTTCACTGTTCAGCCAAGCTGGTTGCCTGCCATATTTCCTATTCTTTCTACACATCAGGATGGTTTGTTCCTGCAACCTCAATAAGGATTCTTTAAAATCCAGCCGGCTCTCCTGGACTCCTTTCCCCTTCATGTTATTCTCCCAGGGGATCCTGCCCATCAGTTTCCTGAGGGAGTCAAAACCTGCTTTTCTGAAGTCCAGGGTCCGTATTCTGCTGCTCTCCTTTCCTCCCTGTGTCAGGATCCTGAACTTGACCATCTCATGGTCACTGCTGCCCAGGTGGCCACCCAACTGTACTTCCCCTACTAATTCTTCACAGTTTGTGAGCAGCAAGTCAAGAAAAGCTCTGCCCCTAGTTGGTTCCTCCAGCACTTGCACTAAGAAATTGTCCCCTACATTGTCCAAAAACTTCCTGGATTGTCTGTGCACCGCTGTGTGGCTCTCCCAGCAGATATCAGGGTGATTGAAGTCTCCCATGAGAACCACGGCTTGTGATCTTGTAACTTCTCTTAGTTGCTGGAAGAAAGCCTCATCCATCTCCTCCCACTGGTCTGCTGGTCTATAGCAGACTCCCACTACGACATCAGCCTTGTTGCTCACACTTCTAAACTTAATCCAGAGACTCTCAGGTTTTTCTGCAGTTTCATATCTGAGCTCTGAGCAGTCATACTGCTCTCTTACATACAGTGCAACTCCCCTACCCTTTCTGCCCTGCCTCTCCTTCCTGAACAGTTTCTATCCGTCCATGACAGTACTCCAGTCATGTGAGTTATCCCACCAAGTCTCTGTTATTTCAATCACGTCATAGTTCCTTGACTGCCAGGACTTCCAGTTCTCCCTGCTTGTTTCCCAGGCTTCTTGCATTTCTGTATAGGCACTTAAGATAACTCCCTGACCCTCCCGCTTGCACAATATGAGACAAGAGTCCTCCCCTCTTGCGCTCTCCTGGTTGTGCTATGTCCTGGTATCCCTTTTCCCCGCTTACCTCAGGGCTTTGGTCTCCTTCCCCCGCATATCTAGTTTAAAGCCCTCCTCGCTAGGTTAGCCATCCTGCTTGCAAAGATGCTCTTCCCTCTCCTCGTTAGGTGGAGCTTGTCTCTACCCAGTACTCCTCCTTCTCGGAATACCATCCCATGGTCAAAGAATCCAAAGCCCCAGATGAGGCTCATTAAACGTCTTTATTTTTCCTTTCTCGACCATTTGGTTAACAATGGCCTTTACACCTTATTTTTTTCTGATGCATGCGTTCTTCATTCACACAAACAGTCTTTTACAGAGACCTTCAAAGTTATACAGACAGCAGTGTTTTATATGGAGTAAAAGACCTTATCAATCAAGCCTTAAATTGGGGCTTCAGGCCTTTAATGTTTTTCTAATTTACTGATTATAGACACAACACAAAATTCTGTCTTTTACTAACTAAACCATGGAACAAAAACTAAAAGGGCCCAATAGGCCTTAATCGTAATGCATATGGGAAACCCTAGTAGAGATTATAACTTATCCTAAAACAGGGAATGACCATAATCCGCCATAAGGACTGGTTTTGCCTTTTAATCACTACAACCTTCAATACAAATATAAAATCCTACTTCTACACCAGTGTGTGCAGGGAGGATGAGTGTGCACAGTGAAGGTGTAGGGAGTACACGCATGTGCATGCAGTGTGGGGTGTACTCTGTGGGTGTGCTGTGTAGCTGTATGCAGTGTGTTGTGTGTGTGAGAGAGAGAGCACCATGCTGGTGTTCACTGTGTGTGTATGTGCATATGTATGCAGTGCAGGGATATGGAGTGAGTATGCAAGCCCCATGTGGGTATATTCAGTGAATATGTATGTGTGCGTGTTTGCAGTGTAAGTGTACACTCAGGGTGCGTTTGTGCATGCGTGCTGTACAGGCATATGCAGTGTGTGTGCCATACAGATGTACTTAGTGAGAGTGTGTTTGCACTGCATATGTATGCTGTATGTGTACACATAGTAGAGATTTATGCAGTATGTTTGTGTGTGCATGACATGTGGGTGTACTTAGTGATTTTGTGTGTGTGTGTGTGTGTATAGTGCAGGTGTATTCAGTCAGTCTGTGCGCACGTGCAGTGCAGGAGTACACAGCAGGTGTGTGTGCTGTGCAGGTGTTCACAGTGAATGTGTGTGCACTGTGTGTGTGCAATGCACATATACAGTGTGTGTGCAGTGCAGGTTATGCAGTAATTGTGAATGTGTGTACATGTGTATGAGTATGTGCAGTGCAAGCGTATGCTAGGTGTACGTGCAGATGTAAGCAGTGAGTGTGCAGTGTAGGTGTATGTTGGGGGTACATGCAGTTCAGGTGTACTCTGGGTGTATTTTGGATGTGTGCAGTGCATGTGAATACTGGGTCTACATTGGGGGTGCTTGAAGTACAGGTTGGGAGCATGTGCAGTGCAGGTGTACACTGGGCATATGCTGGGGGTTTGTGCAGTGCTGGGTGTACGTTGGGGGTGTCTGCAGTGAAGGTGTACATTGGAGGTGCATGCAATGCTGGTGTATTTTGGGAGTGTGCAGTGCAGGTGTATGCTGGTTGGACGTTGGAGGGGTGTGCAGTTCAGGTGTATGCTGGGTGTACGTTGGGGGTGTCTGCAGTGCAGGTGTATGCAATGAGTGTACTAGGCGTGTGTAGTAGTGGTGCCCAGCATGAGTGTGTAGGATGGGGGTGCAGTGGACGTGGGTGAGTGCTGGTGCCCAGCGGGCAGGGGCATATAACGACGCTGGGCCTGCTCTGCACAGGATCGACCAGCCCTGCCCGCGGGGGTGGTGGGGGCACCCCATGTGCGGCCCCTGCGACTGTGATGTCAGCAACGGCTTCGACCTGGACTGCAACCAAACCAGCGGGGAGTGTCACTGCAGGGTGAGTGAGGGAGATACCACTGCAGGGGGTGCCCGGGGGGTGCCTGGGTCAGTTCGGGGGAGATACCACTGCACAGAGACTGGAGGGCTGCCCAGGTCAGCTGGGGAGAGATACCACTGCAGGGGGTGCCTGGGTCAGCTGGGGGGAGATACCACTTCAGAGAGACTGGGGGGGGGTGTGCCCAGGTCAGTTGGGGGGAGATACCACTGCAGAGAGACTGGGGGGGGGGTGCCCAGGTCAGCTGGGGGGAGATACCACTGCAGAGAGACTGGAGGGGTGCCCAGGTCAGCTGGGGGGAGATACCACTGCAGGGGGATTGGCGGGGGAGCTCAGCCCAGCTGCAGGGGATATCGGTGCTTGGGGCTGCCAGTGACCCAGGGCTTAGCTCCAGGGCCTTCAGCTCCCTCTGGTCCTCGCTGCAGGCTGGTTGTGCTGCCGGTCCCCTGCCCCCCTGCTTGGCTTTGGGTCCTGCGTCCCCACCCCACGACAGGGTCCCAGAAGGGCTCCAGCATGGGGGCCCAGGGGCTCCCATGAGGCGGGTTGGGGGCGCAGGTGGATTGTGAGATTGGGCGCAGGCAGGTGGGCTCTGCCCCACGGAACGGCTCTGCCCACGGCCCGGGCAACAGGCAGCTGAGGGGTTGGCAGTGGGTCGGGGTCGGTGGCAGTGCCCGTTGGCTGCATGGTGGTCCATGCGTGAGCAGAGTTTGGCGGGTCTCAGTGAGTCAGTCCCTCCCCTACCAGCCAGGGCACTAACTAGGCCCTGCCAGCAGCCTTAGCTGGATGGGTTGGGGCTGTTCTCCCCCCTCCACCGAGAGGAGCTCCATGGGGCAGGCGCAATGGGGGGGGGGGATCCGGCCCCGCGGGGGCCTGTGAGCCGCCGGGTCGATAGATGGGGTTCGGCTGCCTTGGGCTGCCAGCTGCCCGCTGGGGCTAACGTCCTGTGTTCGGCCCCGCAGGAGAATCACTACCGCCCGCCAGCCAGCGACTCCTGTCTGCCGTGCGACTGCTACCCCACGGGCTCCCTGGCGCGGCTCTGTGACCCCGAGACGGGGCAGTGCCCCTGCAAGCCAGGCGTCATCGGGCGACGCTGCGACCGCTGTGATAACCCCTTTGCCGAGGTCACCACCAACGGCTGCGAAGGTCGGCCCAGCCCCTGTGGGTCTGCAGGCATGGCCCCCAGGGCGAGGCGGGGCCTGGCCCCCAGGGCGAGGCAGGGCCTGGCCCCCAGGGCGAGGCGGGGCATGGCCCCCAGGGCACGGCAGGGCACAGCTCCCAGGGCGAGGTGGGGCCCGGCCCCCAGGGCGAGGTGGGGCCTGGCCCCCAGGGCACAGCAGGGCCCACCACCACTCAGGATACCCGTGGGGGTGTGCCCAGGACACAGGATTGCAACTGGGTGCAGTGTGGGGGGCATGGCCCCCCCCCAACAGGAAAAAAAGGAGTCACTGGGGGGGGGTGTCATATTGGATATCTCCGCCCTGCCCTGGGATTGGAGGGTGGAGCTGTCTGTGATAGCAACCCCCCAACCCTGGGCTGTCCTGTGGCCCCTGTACCCCGCAGCCAGGTCTCCCCTGGGCACAGTGTGGTAAGCTGGTCCCCTAGACCTGCCCGGCTGGGGGCACCTGCCGGCCCCCCCCCCCGGGGCCCTCTCTCTGATTCGCCTCTTTGCCATGCAGTGAATTACGACAGCTGCCCCCGTGCCATCGAAGCCGACATCTGGTGGCCCCGCACCCGCTTCGGGCTGCCCGCCGCGTCGCCCTGCCCCCGAGGAGCCTTTGGTAACTATGCGCTCAATGCGCCCTGGTGCCACGGCTGCAGGACCATGCTCCGTCCCCGCCTGCCCAGGCCCCGGGGGCGCGGGATGGCGCTGCGTCCTTGGCCCCCGCTGGTGGCAGGGGGTGGGTGGGCAGGGTCGGGGTGCCCTGCGGTGACCCCCGATCTCTTCCCACAGGCACCGCGGTGCGGCACTGTGACGAGCACAAGGGCTGGCTGGCTCCCAACCTCTTCAACTGCACCTCGCTGCCCTTCGCCCGGCTCCGGAGCCTGGTGAGTGGCGTCTGCCCAGTGCCCGCAGAGCCGGGGAGCCCAGACCCGGCTCCCGCGGCAGCTCCCCACGCCCTGGCTGTGACTCGGGGCGGGGCCCAGCATGCACTGCTCCATCTGGCGCGGGGAGGCCTGGGGTGCAGCAGTGCATCCTGGGAATGCTGGGGGGTCCAGGACTTGGACCCCCCAGCGACAAGGTCGTGCTCCATCACCAGACTCCCCTCGCCCTGCCCCACGCTTCATCCTGGTCCCCCAGCTCTGTCCCCAGTCCCCCTCAGGCTTCACCTCCTCCCCCAGGCTGGGAGTGCTGGGGGCTCCTCTCCCCTGCCAGGTCAGTGGCATCTTCAGGGGTCTTCACCCCCTTTCTGCCTCTGCCCAGGCCAAGTAGGGGAAGCAAAACTGGATGGGAACCTGGGAGGCAGTGACCATGAGATGGTCGAGTTCAGGATCCTGACACAGGGAGAAAAGGGGAGCAGCAGAATACGGACCCTGGACTTCAGAAAAGCAGGTTTTGACTCCCTCAGGAAACTGATGGGCAGGATCCCCTGGGAGAATAATATGAAGGGGAAAGGAGTCCAGGAGAGCTGGCTGGATTTTAAAGAATCCTTATTGAGGTTGCAGGAACAAACCATCCCGATGTGTAGAAAGAATAGGAAATATGGCAGGCAACCAGCTTGGCTTAACAGTGAAATTCTTGCTGATCTGAAACACAAAAAAGAAGCTCACAAGAAGTGGAAGATTGGACAAATGCCCAGGGAGGAATATAAAAATATTGCTCAGGCGTGCAGGAGTGAAATCAGGAAGGCCGAATCACACTTGGAGTTGTAGCAGGCAGGAGATGTTAGGAGTAACAAGAAGAGTTTCTTCAGGTAGCAACAAGAAGAAAGTCAAGGAAAGTGTGGGCCCCTCACTAAATGAGGGAGGCAACCTAGAGACAGAGGATGTGGAAAAAGCAAATGTACTCAATGCTTTTTTTGCCTGTCTTCATGAACAAGGTCAGCTCCCAGACTAGTGCACTGGGCAGCACAGCATGGGGAGGAGGTCACCAGCCCTCTGTGGAGAAAGAAGTGGTTCAGGACTATTTAGAAAAGCTGGAGGAGCACAAGTCCATGGGGTCGGATGTGCTGAATCTGAGGGTGCTGAAGGAGTTGGCTGATGTGATTGCAGAGCCATTGGCCATTATCTTTGAAAACTCGTGACAATCGGGGAAGGTTCCGGATGACTGGAAAAAGGCTAATGTAGTGCCCATCTTTAAAAAAGGGAAGGAGGAGGATCTGGGGAACTACAGGCCAGTCAGCCTCACCTCAGTCCCTGGAAAAATCATGGAGCAGGTCCTCAAGGAATCAATTCTGAATCACTTAGAGGAGGGGAAAGTGATCAGGAACAGTCAGCATGGATTCACCAGGGGCAAGTCATGCCTGACTAACCTAATTGCCTTTTATGAGATAACTGGCTCTGTGGATGAGGGGAAAGCAGTGGGTGTGTTTGTTATTCCTTGACTTTAGCAAAGCTTATGATCCGGTCTCCCACAGTATTCGTGCCAGCTAATTAAAGAACCATGGGCTGGATGAATGGACTATAAGGTGGATAGAAAGCTGGCTGGATCATCGGGCTCAACGGGTCGTGATCAATGACTCCATGTCTAGTTGGCAGCCGGTATCAAGTGGATGCCCCAACGGTTGGTCCTGGGGCCGATTTTGTTCAATATCTTTATCAATGATCTGGAGGATGGTGTGAACTGCACCCTCAGCAAGTTCACAGATGACACTAAACTGGGAGGAGTGGTAGATATGCTGGAGGGTAGGGATAGGATACAGAGGGACCTGGACAAAATAGAGGATTGGACCAAAAGAAATTTGTTGAGGTTCAACAAGGACAAGTGCAGAGTCCTGCACTTAGGACAGAAGAATCCCATGCACTGCTACAGACTAGGGACCGAATGGCTCGGCAGCAGTTCTGCAGAAAAGGACCTAGGGGTTACAGTGGAGGAGAAGCTGGACATGAGTCAACAGTGTGTCCTTGTTGCCAAGAAGGCTAACGGCATTTGGGGCTGTATAAGTAGCGGCATTGCCAGCAGATTGAGGGATGTGATCGTTCCCCTCTATTCGACATTGGTGAGGCCTCATCTGGAGTACTGTGTCCAGTTTTGGAGCCCGCACTACAAGAAGGATGTTGGAAAATTGGAAAGAGTCCAGAGAAGGGCAACAAAAATGATTAGGGGACTGGAGCACGTGAGTTATGAGGAGAGGCTGAGAGAACTGGGATTGTTTAGTCTACAGAAGAGAAGACTGAGGAGGGATTTGATAGCTGCTTTCAACTATCTGAAAGGGGGTTCCAAAGAGGATGGATCTAGACTGTTCTCAGTGGTACCTGATGACAGAACAAGGAGTAATGGTCTCAAGTTGCAGTGGGGAAGGTTTAGGTTGAATAGCAGGAAAAGCTTTTTCACTAAGCGGGTGGTGAAGCACTGGAATGGGTTCCCTAGGGAGGTGATGGAATCTCCTTCCTTAGAGGTTTTTAAGGTCAAGCTTGACAAAGCCCTGGCTGGGATGATTTAGTTGGGGTTGGTCCTGCTTTGATCAGGGGGTTGGACTAGATACCTCCTGAGGTCCCTTCCCACCCTGATATTCTATGAGTCTAAGTGTGCGGGGGGCCGAGGAACTGCCCGTCACTCCCTGACCCGCTGGGCTGTTTAGCTCCCACCATGGGAACGGTATCTGTGCGGGAGGAGCGCTGCCCGCTTCCTGCTGTAGCTCTGATTGGCTGCTTTTCCCCAGGAGACGGGACAGAGGAGAAGGCAGCCAATCAGAAGACCCCTGACCCCTCCGGTGCCCCGGCGCTGAGCTCCCAGGCCCTATTCAGTCTGAGCCCCGCTGCCTCCCCTGTGCCCAGCCCTGAGCCCCCCAGGCCATGTTTGGTCTGTGGCCCCTCATGCCTGTCCCCCAAGTGCCTGGGCTGAGGCCCCCAGGCTGCATTCAGCCTGGGGTCCTCCTGCCCCCTCCGGTGCCCCAGCACTGAGCCCCCAGGCCTCCTTCCACATGGCCTCCCCCCGGTGCCCCTCCTCGGTGCCTGGCACTGATGTCTGCCTTGCCTGGCGCAGGTGGAGCAGCTGCTGCAGAACGAGTCATTCCTGGACCCGGGGCTGGCGCAGCAGGCGGCCCTGCAGCTGCACAATGCCACCCAGCACACAACCAGCTACTTCGGCAGCGACGTGCGGCTGGCGTACCGGCTCTGCGCCCGCCTCCTGCAGCACGAGAGCCACCAGCGGGGCTTCGGCCTGGCCGCCACGCAGGACGTCCACTTCACCGAGGTGCCCGCGGGGCAGCCCAGCGCTGGGGGCTTCAGCTGGCATTTGCCAGGGAGGGAGCTTGGGGCCCCTGCTCCTGGGCACAGGGGGCTGGTTGTGATCAGAGGACGCTCCTCTACTGGGGCCGTGCGTGAGCCCCATGGGGCAAGCTGGAGACTGACCATGAGCAAAGCAGCTAACACAGGGACCGGGGAAAAAATCCGGGCACTGCCATGCCTGTCCATGGGCACTGGGCGGCTTGGTGATGCCTTACAGGGCACTGGCTGGGCGTGGCTGGTGGCGGGTGCAGGGCAGGGGCTGAGGGGAAGGATGTGGGGCCCCAGGGGACTCCAGGGGTTCTTGTGGCCTGAGGCAGGTGATTCCCCCTCACACCTACAAGCAACACGCCCCGCAGGGGAGATGGGGCAGGGAGGGCCCCATGGGTCAGGCAGGTCCCCAGATACCCTGACCCCGCAGTGCTGGGCGCCAGCATCAGAGCCATGGGGCTGGATCCCCAGATGGCCTCACAGGGACCCAGGCGCTCGGTCACCATGGCAACCAGCCTGCAGTGGTGCCTAGCCAGGCCTGTGCTCTGGACCCCCACCGGGGGTGCCCCGTGTGTCGGCCCAGCCGGGCCCCCTGCTCACAGTGCCACCCCCCACCCCGCAGAACCTGCTGCAGGTGGGCAGTGCCCTGCTAGACCCCAGCAACAAGCGCCACTGGGAGCTGATCCAGCAGACGGAGGGCGGCACGGCCTGGCTGCTGAGGCACTATGAGGATTATGCCAGCACCCTGGCCCAGAACCTGCGCCAGACCTACCTGAGTCCCTTCACCCTCGTCACACCCAACATCGGTGAGGGCAGCGGGCTGGGGGCGTGGCTGCCATCTGGGGGTGTGGCTGTTGTGTGGGGGCGTGGCCATCTTGGGTGGGTGTGGCCTCTACGTGGGGGGTGTGGCCTCTACATGGGGGGTGTGGCCGTCTCGGGGTGGGTGTGGCCACCCCATGCAGGGGACTGTCTTTGAGCGGGGCCCGGCAGAGCCCATGTGCGAGGAGGACGGTGACTGTCCTGGGTCTGGTACCTGCACAGGGCCAGCCAGCTCTTGATGTGGCCCGTGAGGGCAGGAGCTGAGGGGGTGAGAGAGACCAGGTGGGGGGCTGAGGAGAATGAAGCTGGGCGGGCCGACCCCACTGCACCCTGTGCTGTCCCTAAGTGCCACTGCCCAGCCGTGGGGCAGGACAAGGGCAGGGATCTGATCAGCCCCACCTGCAGGCGTGGCACTGCCCATCGGGGGCGCGCCTGTCTCTGGCGGGGTGGGGGGGTTACCCTGGGATTCCCCCCTTCACCCCCCGGCTGCTCAGGGACGGGCAGAACCAGCTGGGGCCCAGCTTTCTCAGGGCTCCCTGGGTTCAGGCCAGGCAGCCCCCGCGCACAGCTCACAGCTCCGACGGGGCGAGGGGCTCTGTGGGCACCTCCCTGGGCCTATGCATCACAGGGGCGCAGGTTGCCCGGGAGCTGGAAGGGGAGCCCTGGCGTGTGAGGGAGCCCAGCCTCATCCACCCCAAGGCCCGTCTGGGGAGGGCGGGCACACAGTGCCCCCGTGGCTGGGCCCAGGAGTCTCCAGGGCTCCCAGAATCGTGGCCCTACGCTGGCCTGGCGGCCCAGCCTGGGAGACCTGTGTGTGGCGCAAGGGGGGAGACAGCAGAAGGTGGCTGGGCTCTGGGTCCAGGCAGCTGAGCCCTGGATCCCCAGATGGCCTCACAGGGACCCAGGCGCTCGGTCACCATGGCGACCAGCCTGCAGCAGGATGGTGGGGTGAGCTCGACAGGGCAGGCCCCGCCCCTCATGGGGGGATCTCGCTGCCAGTCATCTCCGTCGTGCGGCTGGACAAGGGGAACTTCGCTGGTGCCAAGCTACCCCACTACGAGGCGCTGCGGGGCGAGAAACCCGCCGACCTGGAAACCGCCGTCATCCTCCCCGAAACCGTCTTCCGGGCTCCCGAAGGCAGAGGTGAGTCAGCGGCAGTGCCCCGCCAGGGGGCGCCAGCAGGGGTGGAGCTAGGCCGCACGTGTGGGGAGCCCAGGGGTGGAACTGAGGGGGCCGCAGGTCGGGACGGAGGGCGTGACGGTGCTGGTTGTGGGAGCCAGCTGAGGTCACTCAATGAGGGTGAACTGCCAACAGAGCGGGGCAGAGAAACCCCAAAAGCTGGTGGAGATTCCAGTACTTAGATTTACCAGCCAGCCCAAAACAGCTTCTACAGAGCAGTGAGGACTGGTCACTGAGAAGTGCAAACCATGCATTTCCCCTCAAAGTGCCCGGCCTGCGGCCTCCATTCAGACACACCTGTCAGATATGAAGATGATTACTGAGAGTCTTATCTCGTCATATAAAAAAAAGGGTTCTCCTGACCCCGGACCATGCCTCAGACCCAGGTCACGATATAACTTAGATCTTACCCAAAATACACGCTAGAGTCAATTCTTGTTAACTAAGCGAAAATTTATTAAAAAAAGAAAAGAGAAAGAAGATCAATATACACGCAGACTGGATTCAATTCCTGAGGTTTAGTTGCAGAGCAGAGATGAGCTGGTAGTTGCCAAAAGTCTTTGTAGAAACAGTCCATAGGTTCTAGTCCAATGTCCATATTCAGGGTGACTCCTCAATCCTTATGGCTACAGGGTTCCCCCTCTTAAACCCCAAAGCAGATCAGAGATGAAGAAGGATCCTGTCCCAGGGTTTTATACATTTCCAGCAGCCTTTTGGCCTGAGAAAACAACAGGCTTAGGAATCAGAGGGGTAGCCGTGTTAGTCTGGAATTGCAGAAGTGACAAAGAGTCCTGTGGCACCTTGAAGACTAATTCAAGTATTAGAGCATAAGCAGCTGCTAGAAGAGGACCTCATCCTCCCTGATTAGAGATAACGAGCTGGTTCAGCCTGATTGGACTAGCCTTCTTATCTCTAACCTGGCCCTTGCCTCTTATTTATTCCTGCCCCTGGACACTTCCACTGCTTGCATCCCACGAAACAGGCTTAACTTTCCTTCTCCCAAACCTCATGGCAATTAGCCCACGATAATTTATCCATTAAACAGTTCAGATCCAGGTTACCACAACCTTCAAAGAGACACATAGACACCAATACCAGTTCACTCAAGTATCTTCCTAAATACCAATACTCCTTTTTTGATCTTTGAATCAAAGCCATAGTAATAGACAAGATTTGTTTGCTGACATCCCAAGCCCTGAACAAACATCTCCCCTTCTCTCTCTAACAATGCCAGCTGCATTTCAAAGCGCTGGTCATTTACATCTTTCTCAGCAGCCTTTATAGTTCGGCCATGGGTCAGGTCAGTCTGGGAGTTCATTAACTCTTTCTGGCCCCGTTATCTTTCGATGAGATACTATACTCATAACGTCACAGAGGGGCACCGGCAGCGCTGTGGGGGACCCCAGGGCTGGAATTGAGGGGGCTGCGGATTGGGAGTGAGAGGCACCAGCTGTAATCTGAGACCCTCTGGAGCCCTAGGGAGTGTGGCACAGCCTGGCACTCTCTGCGGGCACTGGGCTGTATTGCAAGGAGTGCGGTGTGACTGGTTCTCACCTGGCTCCGTGTGCTGCCCTCACAGGAGCAAGGTCCAGCCCAGCTCTCACCTACCCTGATTCTCCCTCCAGACCCCGCCATGGGCAGTGCCAAGCAGCCCCCCGGCTCCGCGGAGGAGGAGGAGGAGGAGGAGCTGGCGCTGGTGACCCGGCACAAGAGGCATCCGGAGCTGAGTGCGGGCCACGCCGTGGCCAGCGTCATTATTTACCGCACGCTGGCGGGGCTGCTGCCGGAGCAGTACGATCCGGACAAGAGGAGCCTGCGGTACCCACGGCGCTGGGGAGAGGATCCTGGCGCGGGGCGGGGTGCTGGGGAGAGGAGGGGGGCAGGTGCCTGCGGGGTAGCGGAGGCGCCGGAGGGAAGACGGGGGGTGCACAGCTGGGAGGGTGGAGGCACGGGGGGGTGCAGACAGCTGGGGTGGGGTGGAGCACACAGGTCCCGGTCACAGGGGCCGAGGCGAGGGGGGCGCGTGGCGCTAGGTCCCACGGCACCGGCTGTTCCCGCAGGGTCCCCAAGCGGCCAGTCATCAACACGCCGGTGGTGAGCATCGGGGTGCACGACGAGGAGCAGCGGGAGCCCCGGGCGCTGGAGCAGCCCCTCACCGTGCTGTTCCGGCTGCTGGAGACCGAGGAGCGCTCCAAGCCCATCTGCGTCTTCTGGAACCACTCGCTGCTGTGAGTACCCCCGGCTGGCTGTGAGTCCCACCTGCCAGGAGGGGGCCTGGGAGACCCCGGGGGTGACAGGGCCCCCCCCTGACTCCGGCTCTCCTGCTCCCCAGGCCTGGCGGGGCGGGCGGCTGGTCGGCCAGGGGCTGCGAGCTGGTCTTCAGGAACCAGAGCCATGTCAGCTGCCAGTGCAGCCACATAACCAGCTTCGCGGTGCTGATGGACATCTCCAGGAGAGAGGTGAGCGGGCAGGGGGCGGGGCCCAATCCCAGGGGGCGGGGCCCAAACCCAGGGGGCGGAGCCACCAGCAGGGTCACAGTGGTCAAGGTGATATGGGGAGGAGCCCAGATCTCCAGGTGGCAGAGCCATGGGCAAGGTCACAGTATGAAAGGTGGGGTGGGGTGGGGAAGGGCCCCAGCCCCCCAGGGAGTGGGGCTATGGGGGCGGGGCCCATAGTGTGAGAGGTGAGAGGGGGAGGAGCCCCATATCCAAGGAGGTGGAGCCATGGGCGGGGCCCCACGTGAGAGCTGGGTGGGAGGCAGGGGGCCGGGGGTGGCTGGCTGCTGCCCAACGAGCCCCCCTTTGCCCCCCAGAACGGGGAGATCCTGCCGCTGCAGACCATCACCTACGCCTCCGTGGCCGTGACGCTGGGCAGCCTCCTGCTCACCTTCCTGGTGCTGTCCAGCCTGCGGGCCCTGCGCGCCAACCAGCACAGCATCCGCAAGAACGCGGCTGCCGCCCTCTTCCTCGCCGAGCTCGTCTTCCTGCTGGGCATCAACCAGGCCGACGTCCCCGTGAGCCTGGGGGCGGGGTGGGGGGGGAAGCCTGGGACTCTCCTGCGGGGCGACGGGCACGGGGGAGGGGGTGCTGAGTCAGGTCGGGGCTGGGCAGGGCCCTGCCGTGTGCAGGGCGCCCCAGAGCCTGTGGGGTGCAGGGTAACTGGGGTGTCCTGGGGCCTTTCTCCGGCTGTGCCGGCTCCCCCCCCGGCCCCCTAACGCCCAGCCCTCCCCGCAGTTCGCCTGCACCGTGATCGCCATCCTGCTGCACTTCTTCTACATGTGCACCTTCGCCTGGCTCCTGCTGGAGGCGCTGCACCTCTACCGCATGCTGACCGAGGTACGGGACATCAACCACAGTCCCATGCGCTTCTACTACCTGGTGGGCTGGGGCGTGCCAGCCTTCATCACAGGTGAGCCCCGGCTGGGGCGCGCTGATCCCCGCCCATCTCCACTGTCAGCCCCTGGGCACGGCAGGGAAGGGCGCGGTCGCGGCAGTGACTGGGGCAGGCTGGGGGGAGAGCAGGGGGCCCCCCCACGCCGGCTGGGGGTTCTGTACTGAGCCCTCCCCAGCCAGTTACTTGTGTGAATTCCTCTGGAGTCACAGACAGTCCCGTAGGCCACCCCGGTGAGCCAGCCTTGAGGTAGCCGGTCCCTCCCACCACAGATCCCAGCAGGGTTCAAGTCACTCCTGTCCCAAAGGACCGGTCACTTACCCCCCATCTCACCGCAGATCTCCCCACAGAGACAAGGCTTGCAGCCAATCCTCTAACACACTGTCTCGAGTTATTAGCTAGGACAGGGTAATGAGGGTTACTGACGAGGTTATGGCAGGTAACAGAGAGACACAAATGAGTCCCAATCTTATGTTTCCAAAGCTAATAGGGGCTCCTCTGAGAAGCCAGCTCTGTGTCCTTTAGGGCTAACCCAGGCAAAGCACCTGGGCAGCTTTTGCTTCTGCCTAGAAACTCTTGGCCCCCCCAGCACAAAGATCCCAAGTTCCTTTTGTCTGGGGTTTGATCCCCCTCCTGCCATGTGCTCCGAGCTACAAACTCAGCAACTGGGAGGAATCCACATGCCTGACTCCTCTTCACGGGACGAGGGAAACCAAATGTCTTTTGTCCTGTCACTGACAATATGTAGGGACGGTCCAGTGGTAGCTTTGGTATCCATGGACTCTCTTGGGGGGCAGGGTGTCACCCCTGATTTGGAGCCCACCCCTTCGCACTAGCTAACATCTCTCCGGGCTGCTGGCTCCCACCAGCCCACAGGCTCATAACCCGACCCCTCAGATGTCCCCGTCTGATATGGGATCCGGCCACTGTGGGTGAGATGGACGCCAGCACTGCTCCCAAGCGCTCTGTGAAGACTGACCTGCATCCCCTCCGCTCTGCCCCTGGTTAACACCGCGGTGGTTGATCTGTCCGTGTTCAGTGGAGACGCTGGGCCCTTGGCGTGCATAGCGCCTGGTCTGCCCCATAGCCTGCCAGGATGGGATGTGATGGCTCCTCTCTTCGCAGGGCTGGCTGTGGGGCTGGACCCCGAGGGGTACGGGAACCCAGATTTCTGCTGGCTCTCCATCTACGACACGCTGGTCTGGAGCTTCGCCGGGCCCATCGCCTTCGCCGTCTCGGTGCGTCCAGGGTTAGCAGGGGGCTCGGAGGCTTGTGCATGGGGCTGGGGAGACATGGGGAGGATAAAAGGGCAGCAAGACCCACAGCAGCATGGTCTGCCTGGGTACTCCCCCAGCCCCTCCTGCAGTGGTATCTCCCCGCAGCTGACCCAGGTCCCCCCTGCAGTGACACTCCCCGCTGGTTTCGTTGCAGTCCAGGTCGAAGCCGCTGCTGACGTCACATGGGGTGCCCCCACCACCCCCACGGGCAGGGCTGGTTGATCCTGTGCAGAGCAGGCCCAGCGTCGTTATCTGCCCGCCGCCCGCTGGGCACCGGCACTCACCTGCGTCCACAGCACCCCCCCACACACACATGCACTTACGCTGGTTGAGGGGGGCGGACTAGGAGTGTAACCCTGCTCTGGGGGGTGGGTCTAGTGGTTAGAGCAGGGGGGTTGGGAGCCAGGACTCCTTGGTTCTCTTCCCAGGCCTGCCACTGACTTTCTGTTTGACCTGGGACTGGCCCCTTTGCCTCTCAGTGCCTCAGTTTCCCCACTGAGGTTCCCCGCTGGGGAGAGCGGTGAGGGCTGGGGCTGGGCCTGGGCCAGGCACCCCTGCTGCTCTCCCTCCCACTGGCCTCCAGACTCCTCCTGTCATGCGGGGCCAGGGAGGGAAACTTCCCCCCGCTACCATGGATTCCTTGGAAATGTCCCAGCCCAGCTGGACCAGGGCTCTGACCCAGGGGCTGCTTCCCGTGGCTCGTGCCCGCGCAGCCGCGTCCCCCTGGGTGGGGGACCTTGGGCAGGTCATGGGGAGTGCCTGGGGTGGGGCCATGCCTCCCGTTGCTGATCCACCCTCCCCCCTGCAGACGAGCATCTTCCTCCACATCTTGGCCACCAAAGCCGCCTGCCTGGCCCAGGAGCGGGGCTTCGAGAAGAGGGGCCCAGTGTAAGTGTTGCCCCCCTCCCCCCCGGCACAGGGCAGCAGAGCTGGGGCAGCCCTGGCTGGCAGGGCAGGACGGGAGGTGCTGACTGGGGCCTGCTCCCAGACAGAGGGAACTGGGGGGTGTTTCTCGGGGGGGGGGTCTGCTGGGGGAACAGCCCCTGCCCCCTCAGTGTGTGCTGCAGGGGTGGGTATGAGGCGTTGTGGGGGAGGGGGGCCTGTGTTGTGCAGAGGGGCTGTAGGTAGTGGCCCTGGATGGGAGGGGTTGGTGCGGGGAGGTTTTGTGGTGGGGCGGGCCTCAGTGCAGGAGGGGTTGGTGTGGGTGGGAGAGGGGTCAGTGTGGAGGCGGGCGGGGTAGGGGTTGGTGTGGGAGTGGTTGGTGGGTGAGCAGTTCATGGGGGTGGGCAGGGGAGGGATCAGCGGGGGAGGAGTCAACATGGGCGGGGTTCGTGTGGGGGAAGGCAGGGGAGGAGTTAGTGGGGGTAGGTAAGGGAGGGGTCAGTGCAGGAGGGGTTGGTGTGGAGGTGGGTGGGGGAGGGTCGGTGTGGGAGGGGTTGGTGTGGACGTGGGCGGGGGAGAGTCGGTGCAGGGTCAGTGTGGGAGGGGTCAGTG
>ML677412.1:2931730-2943015 GCA_007922305.1 Dermatemys mawii
GCAGTTGTAGGCCTGGGAGTGGGGGGGGGCGGAGAACAGGGGGGGCGGACAGTGAGTCACTGCTTCCTGGCCCCCCCCCCCCCCCCCCCCCCCCCCCCCCCCCCCGTGCCCTGCTGTGGGGGGCTCGGCCTGGCCAGGCCCCGCGTGGCTCTACTGTCTCGCCGTGTTTTGCAGGGAGGAGTCCGGGCTGAAGAGCTGCCCGGTGCCCAGCGGGCAGATGGACCCCGGCGCCCTCTTCCTGGAGGCCACGGACCAGCCGAACGGTGAGCAGGGTGGGGCCGTGCTGCCCTCTGCTGGGCGACGCAGGGCGGGTGAGCGTCCTCGGGGGCTGGGTGTCAGAAGTGGGGTGTCTGGAGCCTGTCACTGGATCCGCCGCCCGGCTGCGCCCTAGGCTGGGAGGGGCCCTGCAGGCCGGTGCGTGGGGCGGGGACGCTGGCACCAGGCTGAACTCTCCGTGTGCTCCTGCCCCAGGGCACGACTCGGACTCGGACAGCGACCTGTCCCTGGAGGATGACCAGAGCGGGTCCTACGCCTCCACCCACTCCTCGGACAGCGAGGGGGACGAGGCCTTCCCGGGGGAGCCCTGCTGGGACGCTCTACTGGGCCCCCCCAGTGAGACGCTGCCGCCACACAGCGCCCCCAAAGGTAACGCCGAGGCGGGGAGCTGGCAGGGGAGAGGACCCCCCCTCCACAGCGGCTCAGCGCCCAGAAGCCCCGTTCCGCACCCATGGCCAGCGGGAGGGGAGGGAGTTAAGCCATGGGGCTGGGCCGTGCCATGCTCTCCTGGCTGGCTCCTTTCCACCCTGCCCTGATGGTCCTGTAACCCCAGGGAGGGAACAGCGCAGCTGTGTGGGGCGTCTGCCCCACTCCAGTCGCCTGCCCCCCGTCGCCTGCCCGGCGTGATCAGGAGCGGCCCCGGGGTCCCTCGCCCAGCTCTCTGTGCTCTCCCCCATCAGGTAACCTGCCGGCCCACGGGAAGCCCTACTGGCCGGGGGAGTTTGTGACCACGGCCAGTGAGAGCGATGGGCACGTGGGCCCCGAGACGCTGCGGGTGGAGCCGGCCGTGGGGCAGGTGTGGCTGGGACCCCCGGAGGAGGGACCCAGGGAGAACGGGGAGGCCCTGGAGAAGAACGTGCTGGTTCCACTGCCCAACCCCACTGCCCAGCCCCAGAAAGGTAATTGGGGAACCCATCCGCCCCCCCCCGGGGGGGGGGCCCCGCGCTGCAGGGGGGGGGTGGTGGGTGGGTGCTGGGTGGGGTAGGGGTCCCCCACAGTTACCGATGAGTGGGGGTGGGGTGCACCAGGGGCTAGAGGGTCCTCAGAGCTTCCCCTACGACATGGCAGAGCCTGGCATGGCTTCTCCAGCTCTTCATGTGCCAGCTGGTGTCAAGGGCGCCTGCCAGGCATGGGCTGATCATGCTGCGGGGAGGTGAGCCTGGCAAAGCCCCAGGCTGGAGGGGCCAGCTCTGCTCCCATGGGGCGGGCCCTGAGCATCTCCCCGGCCTCACGCCACCCCCATGGCCCCCGCAGGGATCCTGAAGAGGAAATGCCTCCCCACCATCAGCGAGGCCAGCCTCCGCCGCCTGCCCAGCGAGCTCTCGGCCCCCCCGCCGGGCACGGTGCCCTCGCACGGCTCCTCGACGGGCAGCGAGGGCAGCCGGGGGGGCAGGGGGCCGGCGCGGCCCCGCCAGACGCTGCAGGAGCAGCTCGACGGGGTGACGCCCATCACCATGAGCATCAAGGCCGGCACGGTGGACGAGGACTCCTCCGGCTCTGAGTGAGTAGGTGCCCGGGGCCGAGCCCGCTGCCTGGAGACCCTCCAGATCCGGCAGGGCGGGGCAGGCCTCCTGGTGCCCACCCGCAGGGCAGCCTGTCCGGGATCTGGCTGGAGGGGAGGCTGCGGAGCTGTCCCAGGTCGCCCCAACCTCCCCCCTGCCCCACGGCGCCGGCGTTAACCTCCATTGCCCCGGGAGGTGGCTGGGCTGTGCCTACCCGGTGTCTCCTCCCCTGGTCTGGTGCCCCCATGGCTCTGCCCACGCTCTGGGACTGGATCCCACATGCTGGACTGGGCTGTGGGGCTGAAGCCTCAGTTCCTCCCACCCCCTCGTGAGTCACGGGACGGGCTGAGGTGCCCTCAGCTGAGGTCTGGGCCGCGAGGGGGCAGGGCCGATTTGGGGTGTGGGGGGGGTGGGGAGATCCTGCCGGGCGCTCGCCTGCTCTAACTCCTCCGCTGCCTTCTCCACCCTGGCACTAACCCCCCCGTCTCTCCTCTGTCTCCCGCCCCCACCGCCCAGATTCCTCTTCTTTAATTTCCTCCATTAACATGCGCGTCACCTGGCTCTGCCGGGGGCCCGGCCCAGCTGCTCATGACCATACGTCTGTGTTTGTCCCCCCCCCACCCCTCGGTGTGTGTCTCATCACTGAGCAGGAGCGACGAGACCTCCATCTGAGCGGGCCCCGGGGGGGGCCGGCCACCAGCCAATGGGGCTCCCGCTGGCCCGGCCCGGGGACCAGCTGCCAGCCGTGAGGGTCCCTCTGCCCTGGGGACCAGCCAAGGGGACCCCTGCATCCACGGGACCAGCCGAGGGGACCTCTCCATCCCGGGGACCAGCCGAGAGGGTCCTCCATCCCGGGGACCAGCCGGGGGGACCCCTCCATCCCGGGGACCAGCCGAGGGGATCCTCCATCCACAGGACCAGCAGCCAGCCGTGAGGGCCCCTCTGCCCTGGGGACGAGCCGAGGGGACCCCTCCATCCTGGGGACCAGCCGAGGGGACCCCTCCATCCCGGGGACCAGCCGAGGGGATCCTCCATCCACAGGACGAGCAGCCAGCCGTGAGGGCCCCTCTGCCCTGGGGACCAGCCGAGGGGATCCCTCCATCCACGGGACCAGCCGAGGGGATCCTCCATCCCGGGGACCAGCCGAGGGGACCCCTCCATCCACGGGACTGGCTGCCAGGGCCCCTCCCCATTCCGGGACCATCTGCCAGGGCCCTTCTGCCCTGGGGACCAGCCGAGGGGACCCCCACCTGGGGCACAAGCTGCACCCCATGCGCCTGCCAGGCCCCGCCAGTCCTTCACCGAGGAGCAAACGGACCCCGGGTGCCTCCTCGACCCCCTGGGGTTTTGTGCCCAATGCAGCCCCCTGCTGAGCGGGATGGGGGGGCGGGGGTCCTGGACCATGGACGTAGGCGGGCAGCTGGCCGGACAGACGTCCCCGAGCAGCGCCTGAGCCGGGACCTTCGCAGTGGGGCTGGATGCCTGGGGTGCGGCCCGGCAGGCGCTGGTTCCATTTCCACTGGGCCCCTGGGCTGGTTGCCCCTATTCCCCCCTCCCCCAGGGCCTGGCATGGCCCCCACTGCCCTGCTGAGGGGTAGTCCCCCCCCCCCCCCCGCAGCCCCAGGGCTGGTCAATGCCACGTGGGGCTGCCTGGCAGACGATCCAGTGCCCCCCAGCCCCCAGGGATGTCACCGTGGGACAGGTGGGGTAACAGGAGGGGCGGGCTGGGGGCAGCTGGGTGAGGGAAGGGCCCCAGACAGGGCCACATTCTGCCCCCCACAGCAAGGGACAGCAGCAGGTTGGGGTGTTGCGGGGGAGGGAGTTGCCAAGTGCCCATCGCAGGGGGGGCCCCAAGAAAGATGCTCGGGCCCTTAAAGCCAACTAGGCCCGGTTGGGGGAGCAGCCAGGCCCTTAGTCAAGGCTGATGGGGGAGGGGAGACCCCTGCTGCCGTGGTGGCAGGCTGATTATCTTGTACAATCCCCCCCCACACACACCCCCACACAGGGGGCGGGCTAACCCCCCCCCCCGCCGCTGAGTGAATGAGGGGGCCCCCGTGCCGCCACGCACGGGCCCTGCCCCGCCTGCCTTTCTGCCTCAAAGCCTTCGTTTTCTACGCTCCCGCCACCCCCCGCCCGCGCCGGCCCAGGGCATCCCAAGGGCTTTTGGAACGTGCGTTTTGATCCGTGTCCCACTCCTGGGCCACAGCCTGGCCCTGCTGCAGGTAGACGGGGCCGGGGCGGGGGGGGGGGGGGCACGACCCCGCTGTTGACTCTGATGCAATTGCTCGTGTACTGGCGCTTGCTGGACGCTTTTGTATTTAAAGAACCTGCTGCCGGTATGAACCCTTCCTGCGGTTTGGGTTGTAATGCTGTGTGATGGGGCTGTTCCTGGTGGGAGCCAACGGAGAGTGCCAAATTGCTTCAAAAGGAGCAATTACAGCCCTGGGCTGGGGTTTCTCCACCTCTAAGGCACCAAACCAGCCGAACAGAAAAGACTTTGGTTTCGCCCCACTGGCTAGCCACAAGTCACACAGGCAATTCCCTTAGACACTCCAGCTTCCCAGTATCACCACCAGCAGCCACCTGTCCTGGGGACAAACGCTTATGAAAACCAATACCCCAATAAAACAGTTCTCCCACTTCCAAAGAATCAGGCCCCAGACCCAGGTCAATATACGAATCAGGCCCCAGACCCTCGTCAATACACAAATCAGATCTTACCCACAAATCACGCTGTTGCCAATCCTTTAGAATCTAAAATCTAAAGGTTTATTCATAAAAGGAAAAAGAGGTAGGTGTGGGTTAGGAATAGTTAAATGAAATGCAGTAATGGCACCGTTCTTGGTTCAGGTTTGTAGCAGTGGTGGAATAAACTGCAGGTTCAAAGCAAAGTCGCTGGAGCACAAACATCCACAGCTGGGATGGGTCCTTCAGTCCTTTGTGCCAAGCATCTGTGTGTAGCAAAGTCCCATCCAGAGGTAGGCGTAAGACTGGAGACTGAAGACAAGATGGAGATCAGACATCAGCCTTTTCAGTTTTTTTCCAGGTGCAGGAATCCTCTTTGCCCCTGCTGTGAAAAGTCCAGCCCCATCGAGTGCTGGAGTCATATGGGCACATCACATGCCCACGCATGACTTAGGATTTCTAGGTGGCAGCCCTTACCCACTGATGACCTTGCACATCCTTGGTAGACTTCTCATGTGGCGTGGAGCTTTCCAAGCACTCAGTGGGTCCATTGTATGGTTGATAGTCCTTAACGGGCCATCAAGCAGGCTAGGTGGGCACAAAAACCAAGTTGTCTGGAATAGTACCCAAAAGCAGAGCATGACTTTGAGATACAGCCATTATATACCCGCCATTCATAAACTTTAACTGCAAAAAACGATACACACACACACAGATAGCAGAGTCATAATCAGCAAACCATAACTTGGTCATAGACACCTTACAAGACCCACCCCTTTACACAAGATTTGGGGCCTTTACGGAATCAAGGTTGCACCAATGAGCTCTATGATCCCAGCTACTTTCAGAAACGTGACAAGCTGCATCTTGGTCCCACCACTGCTAAAATCCTCCCCCCCCCCCCCCCGCCACGAGCCAGGCCCTGTGCTCACAGCGAGCCCCATGTCCCCCGCCTGGCAGGTGCTGAAGGGCCACGCTGTTGGTGGGGGTGTCTCAGGAGGGGCAGGGGCCCACCAGTCGGGGCTGGTGAAGCCCGTCTTGATGAGGGAGGGGCGAGAATCCCACCATCACACCCCATGGCACATGACCAGCAGGCAGGAGCTAGGCTGGGTGGAGCCGGGCAGGGCCCCCACAGCTGGGCCTGCAGGGGGGGGGTCCTGTGCCCTGAGGCTGGCCTGGCCCGCCTGCCCCCACAGGCCGGGGGAGGGATTACGCCCTGTGCTGCCCAAAGACACCCTCCCCCTCAGTTGGGTCCCCCCATTTGACCTCAGCCCTGCCTCCTGTCCAGAACAAGCAGTGCCAGGGGGGCAGGGACAGGCTGGTTTTATGGGGCCCCCCCTTGTGCCAGCCGGGCTGGGTTTTGTTTGGCTGTTGGGTTGTGAAGCTCAGTGGAGCCCCAACTTGCGGTCTCCTGCGTGACTCCACGTGCTCCAGGGCCGGCTGGGCGAAGCCGGGTGAGAGCCCAGCCCCGGGCCCTGGCACTAGCCACACACAGCTGGCTGCTTACCGCCCTCGGCTCCTGGATGCCCGCTGTGAAGGCAGGGAGCTGAGGATCTAGGACCCCGACAGCCCTAGCCTTGGGCTCACCCAACAGCCCCTGTTGAGCTCAGTGCTGGGGGTGGTTTCTAGAGCAGTTGGTGGCCACTTTGGCCAGTGCTGGAGGGCAGGGCAGAGCGAAGGACGGGCCCCAGGTTCTGTTCCCAGCTCTGCAGGGAAGTGAGGGGGGCCAGAGGGTTGAGTTTGGGGCAGGGTCTTAGGTGTCAGGACTCCTGCGTTTTGCTCCCCCCTCTGCTACTGGCTCGCTGGGTGACCTTGGGAAAGTCACCGTAGGTCTGAGACAAACCACTGACTCCCATGGAAAGACCCCACGGGCCCTGCTCAGGGCCCCCGTGCCTGGCTCCCCCCACACTGTGCGTGGAGCACCTGGAGGTCCGGGGCGGCCAGAAGAGATCGTAGGTGGGGGCAATGGAGCAGGAGCAGCACACACACAGCCCCGGCTCAGGGGGGTTCCTAGCACCTGCTGCGGGGGCCGAGCTCATCTGGCATGAACTCTCTCCTCTGCCTGGGCCGGCAGGCGATGATCACAAGGGAGCCCAGGCCCAGACCAGCTCGGCCCAGCCCCAAAGCTTCCTCCATGCGGTGACTCTCCCAGGCCTGCCCATGGGGCTACTCAGAGCCAGAGCTCCTGGTCACTCCCAGCTCCCACACCAGGCCAGCCAGGCAGGGCTTCCCATGGGGCTGGACTCTGCTTGCCAGGCCCTGCCCCGCTCGCCAGTTCTCTCCCCCCGCCCCAGCCTTGCAGGAAAGAGACCAGCTGCCACCAGGTTTGGATTAGAGTCGGGTACAGAGCCGACCCCTCCACCAGGGGTCTGTGTTTCAATGCCCGTAACTGTACAAAACTAGCTCCTAGTGCCAGCCGCCCCGCGGGGCTCACAGCATTTCAGTGCCCTCCAACGCCAGCCTTTGCACACTCACCTGAAGCAGCGGGGAGGGGAAGGGGAGATTTTCCCAACAGTGGGAAGCTGCAGCCCCTCTGAAGATTGGGCTGAGCCGCTTTTGGCTGGGATGCTGCCTCCAGGGGCCTCGCCATGGGGGGGCGCTGCCACGTAGCACGAGACGGTCTCGTCTGATGCAGGATCCTAGTCCCCCCCACCCCTGAGAATCCAGAGCAGAGTAAAGGGGACGGAAAGGCGCCCAAAGCACGTGTTCCCAAGCTGGACTGACGGGTTGCGGGGCAGAGCCAGGGGGTGGGTCTAGGGATCCAGCGCTGGAGGGCAAAGGGTGAACATTACCACAGCCGGTTTGGACCCCCCAGCCCTGGGGAAGGGAGCTCTGCTGCAGGGGTGGAGAGACTCATTTACACCAGCTGAGGATCTGGCCCAGGTTTCACCGATGTTCTGCTGGGACCAGATTCTGCTGCCCCTACTGCAGCTGGGCCAGATTTTCACCCCCACACCAGCACTGTTATGCCAGCGCCGTGTAACAGAGAGGGAACAAGGGCCCTCGGGCAGGGAAGGATGTTCCCGCCCCTCTGCAATGGGTCAACATGTGCTCACAGGAAGGAACCCACAACAGGAGCAAAGGCAGCCCTGGAAAGCAAACTCATTTGTGGGCCTAACCTGCCTGCCAGGGCAGCTGCCCAGAGCCCTAGTTCTCTGTGCCAGGGCCTAGTACCACTCCTCCATTCTTCAAAAACAGTCTGGAGGGCACCAGGGGACAGTCATAAGAACGGCCAGACTGGGTCAGATCAAAGGTCCATCTAGCCCCGTATCCGACAGTGGCCAATGCCAGGTGCCCCAGAGGGAATGAACAGAACAGGAAATCATCAAGTGAGCCATCCCGTTGCCCATTCCCAGCTTCTGGCAGAGGCTAGGGCCACCATCCCTGCCAATGGCCATTAATGGACCTATCCTTCATGAATTTATCTAGTACTTTTTTGAACCCTGTCATAGTCTCGGGCTTCACAACATCCTCTGGCAGGGAGTTCCACAGGTTGACTGTGCATTGTGGGAAGAAATGCTTCCTTTTGTTTGTTTTAAACTTGCTGCCTGTTAATTCCAGGGGGTGACCCCTAGTTCTTGTGTTATGAGAAGGAGTAAATAACACTTCCTCATTTACTTTTTCCACACCAGTCATGATTTTATGGCCCTCAATCAGATCTCCCCTTAGTCGTCTCTTTTCCAAGCTTATTAATCTCTCATATGGAAGCTGTTCCGTGTCCCTAATCATTTTTGTTGCCCTTTTCTGAACCTTTTCCAGTTGTAATGTAGCTTTAGGGGACATTTCCCATCATGGCCCAGGGGCTCCCGTCTTGGGGAGGGGAGGCCATGCATGAGGGCAAACGCAGGGCCAGGGCGATTAATGGAGACAGAGTCCAGTCAGGGAGCCCGGCGCAGAGAGTTTGGGAGCGTGAGGCACCCAAACTACAATTCCCATGAGGCACTGCCTCCCATTTCTATGGTGCACTATGGGAGATGTAGCTTGGCCAGGGAGTTCAACCTTTAGAGGACAAAGAAGGCCCAAGGCACCTGAACTACAAGTCCCACAAGGCACTGCAGCAGCATTTCAGAATCAAACTACTTTGGATTTTGGTTTTCCAGGGAAGGCCAGTTTCCCGGCCTGCTCTATCTATAACCACTAAACATGGAGGGATGCAGCTGCCCTAGGAGATCAGGTGAGGCCGGTATGGGCCAGCAACCCGCTCAGTCTGCGTGCATGAAATAAGCTCTGCATTTCCGCTCCTCTGTCTAAAAAATCAAGTAAAACTAACCCCGACCCCCGCGAGCACCTTCACTCCAGAAGCTCAAAACCGGGGAGCTCAGGCTGCCGGCGCCGAGTTCTCATGTCCTCCATCCGGCACGTGCTGCTGACAGATCCCTGTGCCCCGCAGACCGGCGAAGGGCCAGTCCCGGTCTGCCAGCACAAGGAGGATCGGGGTCTCGGCGGGGTCTAGTCCCAAACTGTTCGCTCGCAGTCCAGTGTCGCGGCAGGGAGCCAGATGAGGCAGGCCGGGTGGACTTGGCCATGTCAGACATCCAGCAACGGGCGCAGATGGCCGGGGGAACGAGGATTAAAGCCCACAGGCTGGGGCGACGTGGATCCGGGTTTTCTAGAGAGCTCGGAGCCCACCATGCAGAGCCCTGCAGCAAACCTGGCCCAAGCGGGGGATCCTGTGCCAAAGCCCAAGTGATTTCTCAGAGAGCGGCCCCAGGCCTGCAGGGAAGACAACGACAGGTTACAGAGCCCACAGGGCGAGACGGACAGCTCCTGCCAAAGGATCCTGTTAACCCCGACGGGGGCAGCCTTGCTCCCGAAGCGTCCGCGCAGTGACGTAGGAAACCCGCAGGCGGCGCCGGCCCCAGGGCAAACAGCCCGCAGGGATTGCTCTGATCCGCAGCTCTGCTCCCGTACGACTCCCACGCCACACGGCAGGAGAACCTACCTTGGCGAGCTGGGCAAGGTCACCTTCCGGGGGGGCTGGAGCCTGCTGCCCGGAGGGGCTGTCCGCTGAGGGCCGGGGCCTGCGGCAAAGGGAAAAGTCAACTGGAGCGTCTGAGCCCCGAGGGCACCAGGGGACAGGATCTCTCATCCGACACCAGACGGCCACGGCTCCCGGCCGGCAGCGCGGGGCCCTAGGCTAGGTTCTGGCGAACCAGGCAGTGACCGGCGGGCAGCGTCACTGCTTGGAGATGGAGATACCCAGCAGCATCCTCTGGGCATGGCCGTCTGCATAGACCGTTGTAACAATGCAGAGACAGACACTTCCGTTGCCCGGGGCAAGGGGCAGCCCAGCGAGAGCTGTGTGCGCCCAGGAAGCTCCAGCCCGGGGCAGGATCCCAGGGGGCAGGGCGGGCGGGCACCCTCCCCACACTCAGCAGGACTAGGGGATCTGGCCCCGCCCCGGAGGGCTGGGCAGGGCTGGCGTGGGCACATCTGGGCTGGCTCAGAGACGGGCACTGCTCGGTGGCACTAATGGCCCAGTTAAGGGCTGCCCTTGGCCCCCTACTCATCCTGGCCCAGTGAGAGCAGGACCTGAGAGCTCCCCATGGGTCTGTCCCAGCCCCCGACTCTGGGGTGAGTGACCTGCTCTGCCTGCCCCCCAGGGCTCTCACCTCTCTGCCCGGCTGAGCCCTGGCCCACGGGCTGCGGTTGGCTGGGCCTCCTGGGGCCCGCGGCCCTGCTCAGGATTACGCGGCTGGCTGGCTTGGGGATGCCACTGGGCGGCAGGCAGCGACTCGTGGGCCCGGGGCCAGCCGCACTCCTGGCCTGGCGCTGGGGGGTGTGTGCATGGAGGGCAGGCCTGGCACTGGCTGGGAGCTGGGGGGTGTCGCCCCTGGAGGCCTTGGCCCGACCTGGTGGCGCACAAAGGAAAGCAGGGGCCATTAGGGCTGAATTCAGGCAGTTTCCAAGAGAGCCCCCCCCCCGTTCCTTGGGTTGGGGGGGGCACCCTTACTCCCACCCCCACTTGCAATCCCCTGCTGCTACCCCCTACCCATCCAGGCTCTGTCAATAGCCCCCATCACCCAGGGCCCCAGTTACTGTCCCGCTCACAGTCCTAGACGCCAACTGGCTTTTAAAGCCCGTGCCTGACCCTGGACTCCCCCCACTCCCGGGCCAGACATCGCTGAGGGGTCAGGGGGACTTTCCGGGTCCGAACATGTTTGTCCTGATTCCGCTGCTGCGATCCCCATCTTCCCCTGCCCTCCCTCAGCTCCCCCTCCAAACAGCAGCCGATCTCGCCAGCGGCCGCAGGTGACAGTAACTGGGGTCAGATTCTGCACCCCCCCACACAAGCAACAGCGCTTCGCGGCCCGGCACCCGACAGATCCTCCCGTTGGCTCCGGCTGTCTCTGAGCCATGAAACGTGGCTGCCGACACAAAGCGGAGTGGCTGACTCGAGACTCTTTGGGCTGCTGGAGGGACCCGATTTGATGGCTTGTCCCTGGCCCTGATGGCTCAGCAGAATGGGCTCGCAGCACTTCTCTGGTGCTGGTCCCTGCTGGAGGCCAGCCCGGTCCCAGCCAGCCCCGCTTGGCGCAGGACAATTATTTTCCAGGCACAAAAGCCTATTTTGTTCTCTTCTCCGCAGAGCAGACACTAGGGGGCGCTGGCTCCCTGCTGGATGAGAAGGGCCCTGCAAGGGTGGGAGGATTCCCAGGGAATCCGGCATGTGGGAAGGGCCAAGCCTGGACCTGCAAACACACGGCACAGATCCAGCCCGGGGGCCCATTCAGGGACACATCCTGCCTGGGCTGTCCCAGATCGCCTGGGACGTCTCTCCCCTGGGATCCCGGGAATCTGGGATCGCCTGGGACGCCTCTC
>ML677412.1:2943025-2958683 GCA_007922305.1 Dermatemys mawii
CCTGGGACATCTCTCTTCTGGGATCTCGAAGGCAGGGGGCAGCGCGGCTAATCTGCTACTACAGGACCTGGGAGGCCACAGCCCCTGCCCTGCTGCATGGGCCCCCCCAGTACCCCACGTATGCTAGCAGGTACAGGGCCCAGCTCGGTGGCACACGGGGGGGGGCAGAACTCCTGATCCCACACTGCCCCACAGGATCAGCCCCCACCCCCGCACCTGGTTACCTGCACTTGCGTCCTGGAAGGGCTCTGCTCTCCTGCAGGGCGTGGGGGGCTCCTGTGCAGGGCGGGGCCGGGCGGGAGACAACCTGGGGCCCATGGGTTCTCTCCTCCCTGCCGCAGGCACCGCACGGCTGTGGGGCGGGTCCTGGCAGCTCAGCTAGGGCGGCAAGAGGGATAAAGCGAGGTGAGCGTTACAGCCCCACTCAGCTTGGGAATCCCAACGGCCCAGCAGCGACGTGAGCCCGGGACTGGGCACCCTTCAGTGATACGGGAGAGCCCCACACCCAATGCCCCACAGGTCCCTGCCTGCTTGCTGCCTGCACCCCCGCAGGCTCTGCCCAGAGGCACTGCCACAAGACAGCTCCTGCGTGGGATGCCCCAAGTCCAGCTCACTGCCCTGGTTTTTCAGCCCCAAGGCCAGCAGGGGGCACCCCAGCCTCCCAAGGATGCCGAGAGGGGGACGTTTCACACAGGGGGACGTTTCAGGAGGGAAGGCTGATAACAAATACTTTGCTCTTGGACAGCACTTTGCACGGCAGGAGAGTCACGGCTTGCCCCGGACAAACGGGAGACCTCCCTCGGGGCAGGGCCGGGCCAAAGTCAGTCGTTTAGGCAGAATTTAAGTTTTCGTTTGTTGAACCAGAGTTTCTTGATCTTACGCTTAGGAGGCCAAACCTCCCTCACGTGACCTGGGTGCCGCGCTGCCTGCCTGAGTCTGCAGGCAGACTGGGCTGGCGCTGCTGCTGCTGCTCAAAGCTCTTTGTTTGAAAGTAGACACCTCTGGTCAGTTTCGGGGCTGCTACTGGGAACTGTGGCAGCAGAGAAATTTACAAGGATTGGGTCCTGGCGTAAGTACTGCAGTGCCAGGGAGACACCCAGACACGGAGCGGCAGACCAGACCGTTCACAGTGGATGGGGAAGAACGCTCCTTCCCCATCCTGGTAGGAAAGAGGGGGCGGGGGGCTTGGTTCCAGACTAACTCCCTCCCCCCCCACCGCAAGCTGGTCATGGAGGATAGAGCCCCACGCAGGCCCCCCAGCACCTCCCCATCTGAGGGGCCCATCTACCTTCTTGTTGCTCTGAGATGACTTTGTGGGCGTCAGAGCGGGGGCCTTGCTGGGGGTAGATTTCTTACGGAGCCGCTCGCCGCCCGGCTTGTGTCGGAGGCGGGCGGGAGGCAGCGCGGCTCTGGTGCATGGCGAGGGGCTTTTCCCCAGGGCGAGGAGCGGCCCCAGCCCTACGGTGGGCAGCAGCGCCCTGACGGGACTGTTCTTCACCACGAAGGTCTCGCGCCGGGGGCTCCGGGGGCTCGCCCGCTCCTTGGGCAGGAGCCGCACGGGCGCGAGGGGCTCCCCGGCTGAGCCCAGCAGCCCGGCACTGGCTTTCTCCTTCTCCCGCAGGCTGCATCTCTCCAGCTGCACGGCCAGCCGGTTGGCCTCCTCCACGATCTCCTCCAGCTTCTCGGCACTCAGCGGGCTCCAGCCAGCCTGGGACTCGCTGCTGCGGTCCGTGCCCTCCCTCGGCTGTGCGCTCAGGTCGAGCCTTTGTGCCACATCCCTCTCGCCGGGCCGGGCCCCCTCCTCCTCGACATGCTCCTCCTCCCGGCTGCAGGGGCAAAGACGCGGTTACCAGAGCCCGGACGGAGCAACGAGCGCCCAGCTCCGCCCGGCTCACGCTACGGCTAGAGCCACCTTGGTTACTAGCCAGAGCCAGGCTGACCGGCTTGGGTGAGACTTGTACGTGTCTGACCTGGCGGCTTTACGGCTCTGCCGTGGCTGATCATATTCACCGCTCACGGGCCTGATCCAGTAACTGTCCGTCCACCATTGGTCCCACCAAAGGCAGGAGATCTGCTTCCGTGTTGGCAGGATCAGTGCCCAGGAGAGCAGCCGGCCCAGAGGGACGCTTGCGGCTGAATCCCACCATGTTTGTCAATGATCCAAGGGGCCGGGCTAGTTAAGGCCAAAGCCCCGCAAGCCCAGTTTTCTCGCTCCTCCTGTGGCAGGTTCCCAGAGCCAGGTGGAGTGAGGCAGGAGGGACATGGACTAATGAATCACAGAGCTATGGCCTCCTAGCAGGCTTTCACTCCGTGCCATCGGCATGATCAGAAACCTGGGAGGGCCCTTCAGTGCACAGAGAGACAGAAAAATTGAAGGAAAATGGATAGTGGGTGTAATTCAGCTGTTGGCTTCACTGCTAGGTTGACTGACACCAGCTGAGGTTCTGGCCCTTCAATCTTACCTGTCTGAAGGAGAAGACAGACCAAAGTCAAACTTCTCATCGGTGATAAATTTTATATCTGGAAAGAAACATTGATCCATTATTCACTGTTAATTGGTTAGATCCATTCCTGGATAATAGGGTCCATCAGTGGCTATTAGCCAGAATGGGCAGGGACACAATCTCTGGTGTCCCTAAACCTCTGACTGCCCAAAGCTGGGACTGCACGCCAGGGGATAGATCACCCAAGAAATACCCTGATCTGGTTGTTCCCATTGGGGCACCTGGCACTGGCCACTGTCAGGAGACAGGAGACTGAGCCGGGTGGACCATTGGTCTGACCCAGTCCGGCCATTCTTGTGTAATCAAGAGAACTTATCTGGCATCCACTGACTTGGGATCAGGGCTCACGTAGGGATACTAACTAGGCGTGAGTGTCACGGAGTCCCCGGGGCGATGCCCTGGAACTGCTCCCTATGAAGCCAGTCAGGACTCTGGGGGGAAGCTTCCTCTCTGTGAACAGCCTGTCTCCAGGGCTAGGAGCTTCACAGCTTCCACCTTCCTGGGTCTGACCTCGGAGCATTCAGCACCTTCTACCCCTCCGTGCGCTTCCCCCAGCGAGCCCGCCCAGGCGGGGTCTTGGGGAAGCCCGTGGGTCCAGCACCCCAACTCCACAGTCAGACATGACTCTCAGCCAGCCAGTAAAACAGAAATTTATTAGATGACGGGAACATGATCTAAACCAGAGCTTGTAGGTACAAAGATCCGGACACCTCAGCTGGATCTATTTTGGGGGCCCAGGGAGGCCAGACCATGTCTGGGCCTCCCCCACTTCCTTAGCCAGCTCCTGACTCCCCCTAGCCCCTCCTCCTCTTTTCCTTTGTCTCTTTCCCGGGTCAGGCAGTCACCTGACCTCTCTGTTCTCAACACTTCCAGCCAACACCTGGAGAAGCGGGGAAGGGCCCAGGCCCTCAACTGCCAAGACAGGACGTCAGCCACTCCTTTCCACTGGTCCTTTGTTCTCCAACACTACCAACCCGTATCCCACCACCTAGAGACTTAAGAAATGCATTGGGGAAACTGAGGCACCCACACACTATCCAGAGGAAACACTAAGAGCGTTTCCATTCCGTCACAGTGAGGCAGAGACTCAAGGCCTGGGGCAGAGAGAAGCTGCACCGACTTCGGTGGAATTACCTCAATCTATGCCGCAGGGCACTTGGCCCCTGATTCTCAGGGGTGCTGAGTCCCCCCAGCCATCGTGGAAGTGGCTGATTGGCAGGGGTGCCGCACCCCAGAGCTCCAGCCCTAGAGGACTTGTCAAGGTCCCACAAAGTCTGGCAGAGCCGGGAACTGAACCCGTGATTCTGCTCCCACCTGCGCCAGTGTAAATCAGGAGCGATGTCATCGAAGGCAATAGCGTTCCACCGAGGAGAGACCAGGATCAAGCCCAGAATCAGGACACCTGGGCTGGTAGCGCTGGACAATGATCCCGGGGCCGGCCGGCCGCCCTTGGGGACCCTCGCAAACCTGGATGTTTTAATCCAAGCAGCCCATCAATCTGGTTTCTCTGGTTGGTGCCGTCGTGTTTGTCCCGAGTCTCCCAGGTTGCCCCAAACCGCCCCTCAGTCAAGTGATCAGACCCCACCCCTTTCTGGATACAAGAGCAGCCATGATGAGCTTGCCCAGACACACCTACAGCTGGAGAGAGATGTGTTACGGGGCTGGCAGGGGGATCAAAACCAAATCAAGCAAACGGGCCATCTCCGGATCTACCAACATGCTAAATGCTCCTTCCGATGGAGCAGTCGCCGGGTGCAGAGCAGCAGGAATAAGTTACCCGAGTTTCTCTGCACAGCAACAAATCTAAACGCAGGCCAAACCCTCTTTGTCAGTCACGGTCCAGCCCCTACCTTCTTCTTGCATCTCCATCTTTCCAGGGAACGTCAAGGTGGGCCAGGGACTATCTGAAAGAGAAACACGTGAAAGGGGGAATTAGATCTACCCCATCCTACGCAAATGGCCAGGGGCAGTGACGCTCCACCCCATGTTCTTCATAGAAATAGGGTTACGATCCGAATACGCGAATGGGCCTTATAAGATCTCACCGGAGAGTTTCAGATTTCCTGGATGTGATTCTCCAATCTGTTTGCACGGATCATTTCTGTATCCGACGTTAGTAATGTTGACTACGCAACAATTACAACTGGGTGAGTATTTGGGAGACCCCCCGCCACCAGACAACTGGCCAATGGCCTTGATGGGCCATTAAGAAGAAACAATAAGACCCCAAAGATACTAATTTCTCTCCTTACTGAGGGCTTGTCTATACTGGCAAGTTTTGTCACCAAAAACTGCCTTTTGGCGACAAAACAGCAAGAGCTTACAGCTACACCGGGACTTCTGTCGTGAAAAACGCCCCGTTTTGGCAACAAAAAACTTCCACCCCACAAGAGACTTCTGTCTTTTCCCCTCCCTTTATTGTCGACAAAGAGCCAGTGTAGACACCGCTTCCGCCAGTCTCCCCCAACACCTGCCCAGATCGCTCTGCTCACTGTTGTGATCTCTGCTGTCCTGCAGGGATGCGCCCCCCGTCCCTTTCAAAGCTCCGGGAAGTATCTGGGTGCTGCTCCCTTTGGGGAGCAAACAAAGAGCCAGTCATTGGTCTGCTCCTGTTCTGCCCGCCACCAGGACACAGCCACAGCAGACCGGCACTGGGGTGCTTTGCCCCAACACTGCAGCGGGGGGGATACATACCCAAACTGCATCACTCACTCTGTCCGTGATGGTGTCCTCAGTGTGGACATGATCTGTCGACACAGGGAGCAAGTGTGGACGCCCTTCGGAGATTTTTGTTTTGTCGACTTTTGGGTGTCGACATAAGTGTTATCAACCCCACTTGCTAATGCAGACAAGCCCTGAGGGGCGTCCCAGGTTGTAGGTAGGACACCGCTAAGTCAGGTGGTCCTGTCACCCGGTACTAGCCACCACCTTGGATGTCTAGTCATTTTCCACTCAAAAGAAGGGGAGGCCAAGATTGGGAAACAAAAGATTCCCGCCTTCTGTAAATCTCCTTTAAGGCTGGGGAACAGGGCAGACAAGCCTCTCCTTTCATGGCCTTCTCACCCAAGAGGAAAAAGTCCCTGCAGAGGCAAAGGAACTAACCCGAGAGAAAGGCAAGGGCCGAGCCCAGACAAAGGGCTAGTCTAGACTGGCCATGTGTGGTCGCGGTGCAGCGCTGGGATGGAGCTCTCCCAGCGCCCTACAAAACCCACCACCACCATGGGCCCTGCTCCCAGCGCTGGGATGGTCTCTATACTGGCGCTTTAAGGTGCTGAAACTTGCATCGCTCGGGGGGAGGGGTGTTCACAGCCTGAGCCAGAAAGTTGCAGCACTGTACATTGCCAGTGTAGACAAGCCCACAGGCTAGGTCTACACTGAGCAACAAAACTTTTGTCCTTCAGGAGCTGCTAAATCCCCCCCTCCCACACAACAAAAGTTTGTGTGGTTTATAACTGTGGGGGAGGGGAACCCTGCATCTCTCTTCACATTGAGGGAGAAGGCGAAATTCTCTACGGATCTTTCTCTACAATGCAAGACAAGAGTCTCATGGGGGCACTTTCCAGAGGGAAGCTGCACTTGAGTGCTGGGCAATTTCCAAGCTGAACCGTCTCAGAGAGCTGTTTGAAGCTGCGGGGGTGTGTGTGTGTAGCTGCGGGGGTGTGTGTTGCAAACTGTCTGGTAGAGAGCAGTTTGCAGCTGCGGGTGTGTGTTGCGGCGGGGAGGAGGTTGAACCGTCTCGTAGAGCGCTGTTTGAAGCCTCGGTGTGATTCTACAGCTGGTGTGTGTGTGTCCGTGTGATGGTGTGTGTGGCTGGTCATTTTGGATCAGCAGTAACAGCTCCCAAACCATTACATGTATCCACACGACAACTCACGTGGACAGAGATACAGCAAGCTCCTGGGAGGTGCTGTAGTCAAATGAACACCCTCAAACGAACAATCACTTTGGTCGGAAACATTCCTCACCTGCCACTGTGGCAAGAAGACCCCTTACTAGGAAGCTCAATCAATGATTTGTCTGTATCATCCTTCCCCTGGGCAGGCGTTTACAGACACAAGCAATCGGGACAGTTCTCGCAAGCCTGGAGTTGCTACCCTGCGTAAATCGGTTTCCCCTGTGGTTGTGGGAGCCCACAACCAGCCACAGAGGAGAGAAAAATCACTTGAAAAACCACCGAGTTGTAAAGCCACAGAAATAAGCAGGAGCGACTCCCTCGCCCAGCAGAGATCAGCCCGTCCCAGCAGTGGTTGAGTCCCACATCTGCCCACAAGCCCCACACAAATTGGGCCGTTTTCCCTCGGCGGACACTTTGTGCCTCCACAACCCTTCCTTTTACCTCGTCGGTATCTACCAGCCCCCAGGCTCGGAGCACTCCACAGGCCTAGCACACTCCCCCTTCCAACGCCCCCGGGAGGCAGCCCCATTGCACAGAGGCCCACAGAGACTAAAGGACTTGCCCCAGGTCCCATAGGGAGTCTGTTGCAGGGCAGGGGCTTGGATGCAGATGCCCCAAGTCCCAGGGGAGCGCCCTAACCACTGGGCAATCCTGCCTCTCCTGCACAGGTTCACAACCCTGGACAAACAGTGACTAATCCCTGCAGCCCATCAGGGCGGCATGGGGGGAGCGATTTTCCCAAGGCTAAACAGCAAGTCGGTTGCAGAGCTAAGACCTGAACCCAGAACTCCCCACGCTGTGCTCATACACCTATTGCCACAGGAGTAAACCTGGAAGCCAGAGATCCTTAAGAAACATGTGGGGAGGTCCCCTAGTACAGGGTGGACACAGCTCACCCCACTTCCCTCCAGGGGGCTGAACCAGCCTCTGAGTAGGACCCAGATACATCTGCAGCCTCCCTGGCACCCTCTCGCTGCTGGATGGAAGAAGTGAAAGTGACCTGATCCTTGCCACTGCCCCCCCCCCCCCCCCCCCCCCCACCACCCTCAGGGGCTCTGAGTAGCAGCCGTGAAACTGACCAGACTCGCTTATTTCACATTCATGCTTGGGAAAGCTTGGAGCTGCCGCAGAGACACAGGAGAGGCTGCAGACTCAAGCTGTCTGTACTACACACGATGACTGACAAGTCTCATCAGCGTACAGCTCCCAACGCATGTACATGGCTTGTCCACACACACACTTGGCTGCTTGTATTGGCGCTGTACCCCCTCCAGGAGGGCTTGCGTCTACGCAAAGGCACGGGCCAGACGCTGCTGCCTGGGGTGAGGCCAGTGTGTTGTGAGATAGAAATGACTCGCTGTGGGATCACTGGGAGCTCAGGGTCAAGTTCCCAGCATGCAAGTTTCTCTAGCCCATTATGCCATCAAGGTTGGTGGGGGGCATTCACGGAGCAGCTGCAGATCCTGGGGTGCTGTTTCTGGCCCGAGATGCAGCCCCGACTGGGGGCCACTGCATTGCCAAGCACGCTTGGGACGACGAGCAGCGGTGGAGGAACTTTCAGATGCACCAGGCCCCTTCCTGATGGGTGCCGCGCTCTCCCCAGCCCTGCAGCACACACGAGCACAGAGCAAAGGTTGCACCGAGAGTTGCAAAGCGAGTGGCTGTCTGGAAGCATGCGACACCAGATTGCTACGAATCACTGAGAAATCATTTGGGAGGCGCAAAAATCCCCAGTGAGGGCGGTTGTCCTGCAGGGCGCAGGGCCATTAATGGTCTGCTAGGCAGGACAGGGACCGTTGGCAACAGTAAGGACATAGCAGATGGATTTGCAGCATGGGGTTCCCAAACTGCAGGGGGGCAATAGATGGCCGTCAGTATGTCACCAGAAAGGGCTGCTTTTCGGGGCCCACATGAGCCTGGGTGGATCACCAGAGACACTTCTGACAGCTCTGGGGGCTGGTCGGGGACGGTGCATGACACTTTCATCTCTACGAACACAGGAGTGTTCAGAAAGCTGCACGTAGGGACCTCCTTCCCGGACCAAGGAATTAGCACTGGTGGCACTGCAATGCCAGTAGTGACTCTGGGGAACCCAGCCAACCCCCTGCTTGGATGAAGCTGCCATCTCAACAGCACCAAGGAACAAGTCAACTACCAGCTCAGCGGGTGCAGGAGAACCCTTGAAAGGGCTTTGGGGAGGCGGAAGGGCCGCTGGCGGTGTTTACTCCTGCCGGGAGGTCTCAGGGGTCTTGCTGCCTCTGGGGCCCTGCAGAAGATCTGGGAGGCAGAGCAGGAAGAGCTGATGCCAGGGCAGAGGTGGAGGGGCTGGCTGCGGACTGTTAACGTAAGGACCACAGCAAGTGCCCAGCGTGGAGCACTTTAACAGTCCGCCACAGGAGTGTTCTCAGGGCCCGGAGGTTTGGGTGCTGTTGGAACGGTGTAGTGCTTGAAGCACATTTGCAAGTATTGCACGCTTGGAGGACCACGAAGCAGTCTGCTGCTGCGAACTAAGAAAGAATTTCACTCTCTAAAAATAGCAATTTGAGGGGCAAAGAACGTGCATCAAAAACCAGCAGGAAAGCCACACAAACGTTAACGAAAGTAACGGGACGGGACTCTGCGACTGGAAAGACGGCAACCGCTTCTGACCACTTCAGAGCTCAGACCGGCTACACGTAGAGCAGCCGCGGTTCTCGCAGGTCAGGGCACGCGGACTGGTGGTTTTCCTTGCTAGCCCATGGCAGGGGCAGCCCTGCAGCCTGGGATGCCATGGCTGGGGATGTAGGGAACAGATACCCGCAGAGTGTCCCCCCAGTCCTCTTTCTGCTCCTCAAGGTCAGGGGATCTGTGGAGGGGGGTGGACGGGGCACCCCCCAAAGCTGCACTAGCAACAGGTGCTGAGATTTGTTTTTCTATCACTGGATTTACAGTGACACCGGAAAGGGAAAGCCAAGTTCCATAACTCTCATCCCTTATTCCCATAAACCCTCGGAGAACCCCAGCCCAACCCCAGCCATGGTGAGGGGGAAGGAATTTTCGTTCCGATGCCATGGGCGTGAGTTCCAGGCAATGGCTTTGAACATTGGCACTATTTTCCACAAGCACGGGGGGTTGTAGCTGATAACTCACTGCTGAGGGTGGTTATTGGTGCTGCAGGGTTGTTAAGGCTGCAGTCCTTGGAGCTCTGGTGTGAGCCGAACAAGCAGAGAATGCAGCTCACCGACTCAGCAGACCCCGGACTCGAGTCAGCAGCAAAGGCACTCAGGGAGGTTTATGGTCGACGAAGCACAGTGCTAGTTCACCATAGGAGCTCCAGGTACACTAACGCTGGTCTGCCCACGACAATGGTAGTGGTTCAAACAGCTCCCCAGGGTCCTGGCCCCAAACCAGCACAAAGACACGCCTCCGCTGACTGCTTCTTTTAGCCATGGATCCGACAAGTTACCTATTACACTCGAGATGCAGTTAGCTGCCCCTCTAATCCTCGAATCTGCTAGTTCGAAGAAAACACCCTCATCCGTCATCCTGTCATTCTTGTACAGAGGGGGAACGTGTTTTCCTAGGTACTCTCCAATCAGGAAGGTGTTTACTTGGTGAGCTGACAGCTAGTGTGTTACTATTCTGCCTCCTTTGGTTCACACGGTGAACTATGCTTAGGGCTCCAGCAAGGACTCCAAGGGGGACCCAGCTGCTACTGGCGTCCCAAAACTGCCCGGGCCTGCGCGCCACTAGCCTGTTTACTGCAGGGTGCCAGGAGAGCGCCTTGCAGATTGGCATGGGAACATGCCCCAGTGCAGGGGGAGGTTGCCATCCCTAGACACCCTTGGGAGAGGAGTGTGGAGTCTCTCCGTGCAAGATTCACTGAGGGCTCTTGGGAGGCTATAGGGACTCCCCTAAAGTGCTACCTCTACTTCTGTATTTCTCGTACGAGAACACCAAGGAAAGTCATTAGCTTTGTCTTGGCCATTTGGGGATGGGCCAGGCACCCTCTTTACATCTTAAGATTGTACAAGAAAATCCATGCACACCGACATGGAGCCCCATGCCACATCTGTCCTCTCTTCCTCCTCCACGCTGTTCATGGCAGGGGTTCGTCCCTGGCTCCTTCAAGGTATCCGCAGCAGTGAGCAGGGGGCCGGTGGGGTCTCTGCCAAGCAGGTCGCTGGTTGTAAAAGCAGCACGTGCGTGGTTCAGTGCCTGGCCCCATGGGATGCCTATTCGGTTCCTTTGCTTTTACGCGGCACAGCTGCGGGTTCTGATTGTCCCCGGACAATCTGCTCATAGAGGTTCATGTTTCTGTGGCTGGTCCACAATGCTTCCTGGCTACTCCAGGCAGGGACATGACTAGCGCCTGGAGCCGGGCACATGGGGGAGCTGCTAGATTGCTCCCCAAGCTGGGCAATCAGGAAAAGACCTTCCAAAAACAGGCAGGTTGTTCTAAAGGAGGCAGGCCTTCCAGTTTCAGTGACCCTAGGAGGTGCAGTTCATAACTGTGATCAGGCAATGGGGCATTGTGGGACAGCGGCTGGAGGACTACTGGGGCCGACACAGGTCGCACAGCGTCTACACTTGCCCTGCAGCTCAGAAGGGAGACCACAGCTCAAAGCCATCCCAGGAGGTGACGTTACTGCGTTGCTGGGACGGGGCACTTACGTTGGTTGGAGACAAACTTGAGACACGTGCACAGATGCACGTCGCCTTGCATGGACCTAACATAGCACAGCGCTGCCCTGGGCCTGGTCACAAGGTTCTCTGTCATCAGAAGGGAGAGAAGCGTAGGGGTTTCGTGAGTAGGGCACAATGCCAACAGGTTCAGAGCATTATCAAGGTCCAAGGGAACTGAGGGAGGGTGCTGAACACTTCCTTGGGTCAGGCCTTGATAATCTCCCACCAATGACCTCACTTGGCGTTGACAGCCTCAGACGACGACCAGCCGTGCAAATGTCACCAAGGGTCTGACAATCAGTCCATTTGCTTTCGCTCTCATCCACCACAATCAATAAAGATCCTGCCCTGGGGACTTGGGCCCAGCTTCACAAGTGTCTCAAGGTATTTAGGCACCTATCTCTCATTGATTTCCAGCCACTAGCAAGCACTGATCTCAAAGCAGAACTGTGTTAGAGCTGCAGTTTGAAGGAGAGGGGGTAAACCATGGTTTAGCGTGACATGGGACAGTCTATGATATGCTTTAGGACACAAATCTGAGGCAATTATAATTTACGGACAGTTATTTTCCTTCCGGCTGCCAGCATTAGCGTATCTACTTCTCGAAAGCTCATGTGCTGTGGGAATGGCATCTCTCCACACAATCATTCCAGTCTGTGTGTTTGAGCAGGACACTTCAATATCCCCCATCATTTCAACGCTCAATATTTCCACCCAAGGAATCATGAAAACCCGCTATTCCCCTCGCTGGCTTTCTGTTCTTTCACGCCCCTTCTCGATACAAATCTCTCTCTTTACAAGTCAGCTTAAGCCTTTGACAAGCGAGGGATTCCCTTTGTAAGAAGGGATAAAACATTGATTCCTCCCTCGGGCAAGCCGCACCAGCTTCACTCACACATTAATCCTTTCTCCGTCATTTGCTGCAGCTTACTACGTTGGATTTCCAGTGCTCCTCTGAGTGAGTCTGTGTCCAACAGCCTCCCAAGCTGGCTGCTAATCGGCAGGAGAAGCAGATTTGTGCGATTCAAAATGAAAAGCCTGAATTTATGTTCGGGGTGGATAGTTGGGAAGTGACCCCATTTAGCATCTGCAAACACAATCCTTCAAATAAGGAAAAAAAAAAAAAAAAAAGATTTTTTTTTTTTTTTTTTAATTGCCAAAAAATGTCACTGATCCAGTTAAAAACAGAGTTAAAAAAAGCCTTCCTATTTCTGCAGCTGACTCCATGTTTGACCCTGGGAAGGTCATGTCACTGCTCAGTGCCTCAGTTTCCCCATGTGTAAGACAGGCATAATAATATGCAACTTTTTGATGGGGTGCGATGAGGCTAACGTCATTAAAGGTTGTAGCAAAATCCTTGGCTAGAAAATGATACAGAATAGTAACAGTAACACCTACCTCTTATCCAGCACTTCTTATCAGCAGATCTCAAAGCACTTTACCAAGATGATCAGTATCATCACCCCCATTTTACAGATAGGACAACTGAGGCACAGAGATGGGAAGTGTCTTGCCCAAGGTCACCCAGCAGGGCAGTGGCTGAACAGGGAATAGACCCCCCAGCCCAGTGCTCTAGCCTCTAGAGTCAGAGTCCATATTTTGTCCAACCAAGCGCCACCTTCTTAGGAGATCAACGCCTGTACCCACTCAGCCTTTTTGACTGCCACTTTATGCAAATGGAAAGTTGGGAATCATTAACAAAGGAACAGATAAGACCGAAAATATCATATTGGTTCTGTATAAATCTGTGGTACACCCACATCTTGAATACTGCGTGCAGATGGGGGTCAGGCCATCTCAGAAAAGATATATTGGAATTGGAAAAGGTTCAGAAACGGGCAACAAAAATGATCAGGGGTATGGAACAGCTTCCATATGAGGAGAAATTAATAAGACTGGGATTTTTCAGCATGGAAAAGAGACAACTAAGGGGGGATATGACTGAGGTCTATAAAATCACAAATGGTGTAGAGTAAGGAAATAAGAAAGTGTTATTTACTCCTTCTCATAACACAAGAACTAGGAGTCACCCAATGAAATTAATAGGCAGCAGGTTTAAAATAAACAAAAGGAAGTATTTCTTCACACAGCGCAGTCAACCTGTGGAACTCCTTGCCAGAGGATGTTGTGAAGGCCAAGAGGATGTTGTGACAGGGTTCAAAAAAAACTATTCTCAGTAAGTGTCCAATCAAGAACCAAATAAGCCAACAATGAACACGGAGACGCCAATCCACATCTGAGCTTCCTCAGGAATGTGGCTTGGCTGGGAAGGAACTCAGTCTTGTAAAGACATGTGACTTGCCCATGTGGCTCTGAAACTCCATTTTGCAACTGGATTCTGCATAGGAAGGAGGGGAAGGGGTCTCCACCCTCAAGGGAAACACTATTTAAACCCCTGGGAGACCCCTCCATTTTGTCTTCGGATGGATTAAGAGAGCCTCTCTACCCCAAAGATACCTGAAAGAAACCAGAACAAAGGACAGTAACCATAGGGGGTGTCGAGTGATTTCTGGACCCAGACTAGGAGACTAGTCTGTAAAAGAAAGCTTACTGGAATTCCTCCAAGGGTGAGGTTTTATCTGTTGGAGATAGATTTGCATGTTTTATTTTATTTTATTTGGTAATTCACTTTGCTCTGTCTGTTATCATCTGGAACCACTTAAATCTTGCTTTCTGTATTCAATACAATCACTTTTTAATTATTAATTAACCTGGAGTATGTATTAGCACTGGGAGGGACAACAAACAGCTGTGCATATCTCTCTATGAGTGTTATAGAGGGCGAACAATCTATGAGTTTACCCTGTATAAGCTTTATACAGGGTAAAATCAATGTATTTGAGGTTTGGACCCCATTGGGAGTTGAGCATCTGAGTACTAAAAACAGGAATACTTCCTAACCTGTTTTCAGTTGAGCCTACAGCTGATAGGGGACATGGTTTCGACCTGGGTCTGAAGCAAGTTAGTGGGTCAAACCAGGTTACCAGGCTCAAACCAGGCCGGACTCTGGAGTCCCAAGCTGGTAGGGCAGGGTTTCTCAAATGAGGGGTCGCGACCCCCCTGGGGATCGCCGAGCACTCCCGGGGGGGTCACAAGCTCCCAGCACCGCTTAAAAATCGTCAAATGAATTACTTCCACATTCGGCGGCTTTTCAGCGGACAGGCCGAGCTATATCGGGAGCGCTCGGCATGTCTGCCAAAAATAGCCGCCGATTGCGGAAGTAATTCATTCGGCGGCTTTTCGGCAGACATACAAAGGGTCCGCCGCGGCAGCCGCCGAATGAAAAAGGGGTTGTGGTTCTCAGAAGTTTGAGAATCGCTGTGGTAGGGCAAGGAAGTAGGGACAGAAAGAGTCTTGGTACATCAATTGGCAACCCTAAGGGGGTTTCTGTGATCCAACCCGTCACAATGGGATAAGAGGGAAGGTTCTTCCACGGATCAGTAACTGGTTAAAAGACAAGAAACAAAGGGTAGGAAACAAAAGGAATCTCACAAAACTTCTTGTGTCTGACAAGCATTTCTCCACTGACCTAGCTCAGGGGTCGATGCTCCTTGTCCCCTGACTGCCCCCTCCTGGGACCACTGCCCCTAACTGTTCCTCCCGCCCCCCAGGACCCCACCCCCTATCCAACCCCCCCGCTCCCGATCCTCCGACAGCCCCGTCCCATCTAACTGCTCCCTTGCTACGAATCCTCGCGGTCATGCCCCGCTGCTGCCAAAGCGTCCGCACAGAGGGTAACTGGGAACAGGAGGACTGAAAAGGAGTGGAGTCCCGCTGTGGCACTCGGTACCTCAAAGCAGCACCCCGGAACCCCCATAGACACTTGACTGGTTCACACGAAGCACACTAGGCAGGATATCGTGTGAACGGTCACGAATCCCGCCGTTCTGGCAAAGCACATACCTCATCGGTGTGCATCAGGTTCATACACCGTGCGCAGGAAGTTCGGAGATTTTGCTGTCTGGCTGTTACTGAAGTGCGCAGTAGGTTGGCTGGTGGCATACGGAGGAGGCGATCCCTGCCCAGGGGAGGGTGTTCAACAGCCATCAATCAGCAAGGGAATTGCAACCAGGACTGAGTTTATCCTGGCACTAGTGGCACCATGCTCACGACCAGAGGGGGCCCTGGCGGGCTGAACTGGCCAGGAAAGTTGGCCAGGCCCCTTGGTCCCCCCCCCCCCGCCTCTTCCTCCGCCCCTGCCCTGCCCCCACTCCACCTCTGTACCACCCCGAGACCCCCCCCACGGAGCCCCAAACACCCGCACCGGGACCCCCACCCAAATGAACCCCCCTCCCTGCACCCAGACCCCCCCCCAACACCCCACCTAGATCCCCCGCAGATCCCACTGCCCCCGCACCTGGGACCCCCACCCAAATGAACCCCCCTCCCTGCACCCAGACCCCCCCCCAACACCCCACCTAGATCCCCCGCAGATCCCACTGCCCCCGCACCTGGGACCCCCACCCAAATGAACCCCCCTCCCTGCACCCAGACCCCCCCCCAACACCCCACCTAGATCCCCCGCAGATCCCACTGCCCCCGCACCTGGGACCCCCACCCAAATGAACCCCCCTCCCTGCACCCAGACCCCCCC
>ML677412.1:2959083-2998165 GCA_007922305.1 Dermatemys mawii
CCCATCGCTCACTCGCCCCGGCCGCCCCGCCCCTCGCACGCGCTCCAGCCGAGCAGAGTCGCGGCACGGAAGGGGCGTGGCTACATTCGAATTCTCCCTCCCTTACGTCACAATAACCGCGTTACCGCCCGGCGCGCTGATTGGTGGCTCCCATCCCCGGCCTGTTTCAGACCCGAACGTTCATTGGCCGCTGGTCCCTCCCCCGCCCCCCAGCAGGTCCCGCCCCCGGAGCCCCTTTTCAAGAGAGGAGGGAGCGGATTGGCTGAGACACCGGAAGTGAGGCTCACGTTGCCGTTTCCCGGGAGGAGTGTTTCCGGCGTGGGAGCAGCATGGCCGCGCTGCCCCCCGACTCCTGGCAGCCGCCCGCCGTCTCCATGGAGACCACGTAAGGGGCTGCTGGGAGCCTCCGTTGGCCCGGCCCGGCCCGGCCCGGCTGGGGGAGGGGGGGCGTTTCTCGGCTCGGCGAGCGGGTCCGCGGGGTGGCAGCGGGCGGGGGCCACGTCCTGGGGTCAGAGCGCGACCTGCCCCCCCCCGGCCCCAGCTCTGGCCTGGGCAGCTGCGGGACGTGCCGCCCCCGCCCCCCCGGAGCCCGGCTCGTGTCCGCCCGGGGCGGGAGTCTGATCCCGGTGGGGGGTGGGGCGAGCCCCAGAGTCCTCGGCCCTCGCACCCCTGCCACTGCAGGGTCTGTCTTGGGGTGCGGTCGCCGCCCCGCCCTCGCTGAGCCCGGCCTGTCTCCCTCCCGCAGGATGGGGACCATCGTCCTGGAGCTGTACTGGAAACACGCGCCCAAGACCTGCAAGAACTTCGCTGAGCTCGCCCGGCGGGGTTATTACAACGGCACGAAGTTCCACAGGATCATTAAAGACTTCATGATCCAAGGGGGGGACCCGACGGGAACAGGTGAGGCCCAAAGCCAGCCCGGGTGCGCTGGCTCCACCGTGGGGAGCCTCGTCCGCTCTTCACACGTGCCGGGGCCCGAGGGTCGGCGGGAGCTAAACCCCCCCTGTCCCAGCACAAGCAGACCTCAAGGAAGCAGGTGTGTAATCCTCGCATGGGGTGACGCTTCCTGCTCCAGCCTATGGTCTCGCCTGCGCTCCCAAGGGCTGCCCATCCCAGGTAGGCCAGAGGACTCGAGGAGGTGGAAAGTAAAGAGGAAGGATGGCCCGGTGTTTAGGACACTAATATGGGACTTGAGGAAACCCAGGTTCAATTCCCTGCACCCATAAAGATTTCCTGAATGACCTCATCCAAGTCACTTAGGATACGTCTATGCTTAAGGCTGCATATAGAGTACAGATACAGCACGTGCAGCTATCCTGATTATAACGGTGTAAACGTGAAGCACAGCGTAGGCAAGTAGAATAGAGTGTCTTACATGACTGAAATAAGCCCTACATGCTGTCCAAACAGGTAAGCAGTGCCCCTCCCACTCTAAACCAGTATTTTCAGCAGTGTGGTGTCCTACTGCTGCCCCCCCCCACCCCACTGCCAGAATCTTTCCCCATTGCAATGAACGAGTCCAGTAGCAAAGAACAGGCTCTGTTAGGGGGAGGCAGTGGGGAGCTGCTAGAGCCTTTCAGCGTGATGTGCAACTATATGGATAATGCTTATACTCTACACGCCGCCATTAGCGTCAATATAGCCTTAGTTGTTCTGGGCCTCAGTTCCCCATCTGTAAAATGGAACTAATAGTATGGCCCTATCTCATAGGGGTGTGTGAGGTTAAATACATTACAGATTGAGAGAGATTTTGATTCTATGGCAATGGGAGCCCTATTAGATACATTATGTGGAAACAGAGTAAGTGCCTAGCGGCAATAGCCCCTAACCCCCATGGTCCCTGCTTCTAGACTTGCAGGCTCTTACAACATGAGTACTACTCTGTTCTTATTAAGACAGTAGATGTCATAATGCCACAATAGAAATCCATGGTACACCCAGTCCTTGAATAGTGTGGTGCAGTTCTGGCTGCACCATCTTAAAAAAATATATATTAGAATTGGGAGGGCTACAGAGAAAGGCAACAAAAATGATTAGGGGTGGAACAGCTTCCATATGAGGAGATAAGAAGACAGGGACTGTTATGCTTGGAAAAGAGACGACTAAGGGGGGGCTATGATAGAGGTCTATAAAATCATGACTGGTGTGGAGAAAGTGACCGGGAAACTGTTGTTTACCCCTTCCGATGACATAAGGCAGCAGGTTTAACACGAACAAAAGGAAGTATTTCTTCACAAAATGCACAGTCAACCTGTGGAACTTATTGCCTGGGGATGTTGTGAAGGCCAATAGTACAGTAACTCCTTGCCTAACATCGAAGTTATGTTCCTGAAAAATGCAACTTTAAGCAAAATGATGTTAAGCGAATCCAATTTTCCCCATAAGAATTAATGTAAATGGAGGCGGGGGGGAGGGCTTAGGTTCCAGGGAAACTTTTTTCACCAAACAAAAGACTATATATATAGTGACAAAGCTCCAAGTTTGTACTTGTGGGTCCTGCACTTCCTGGCAGATTTGGGCCAAGATGAGTTTCTGAGGCCCCTCAGAGTGACCTCCCTTTCTCAGTATAATTGGCAAGAGTCACCACCTAGTGAGTTACCTTCATCACAGGCCAGTATGGAAGATGGAAAAGGGGGGAGCCCGGGCCCGCCCTCTACTCCGGACTCCAGCCCAGGGACCCTAATAGTATCAGCTAAGATGGCTGACCTTTTAGCCACAAAACACAATACAGTTCCCTGGGCTACTTCCCCACAGCAGTCCCTGCTTCTTCAAACTCCACTTCACCCTTACCTCAGGGCCTCCTTCCTTCTGTATGATATGTTGTCCACCACTCAGTCTCACCAACAGCACAACTTCCTCTCACAGCTCCTGGCACCCACAGCCCACCTGACTAACTGGGAGGTTTTTATCTGGATTCAGCCAGTCTCTGATTGGCTTCAGGTGTCCCAATTAGGCTAGCTGTTTCTACTCCTTTCTAGAAGGTTCTTGATTGACCTGGAGTAGCCTTTGTTTGGCTATCCAGGGAACAGGGACCTGCACATCCTGAGACTGATATACCTGCCTTCCAGCACTCTCCTATATCCTTCTGGACTGACTCCATCACTAATATATATATATATATAACACACACAGGTATAAGATTTAAACAATTCAATATTGTACACAGCGATGATGATTGTTAAGCTTGGTTGAGGTGATGAAGTCAGAGGGTGGGATATTTCCCAGCTAAATAAGGCTGAGCCCTCAAGGGTTAACCCATTGTTGTTAATGTAGTTTCACACTCTATAAGACAGCACGAATGGAGGTAGGGGAGACAACATGGCAGACAAATACAGACACACACACACACTGTGTGTGAGAGAGAGGTGCATTGCCCCTTTAAGTACTCTGATCCCATAGAATCATAGAATCTCAGGGTTGGAAGGGACCTCAGGAGGTATCTAGTCCAATCCCCTGCTCAAAGCAGAACCAACCCCAACTAAATCATCCCAGCCAGCGCTTTGTCAAGCCTGACCGTAAAAATCTCTAAGGAAGGAGATTCTACCGCCTCCCTAGGGAACCCATTCCAGTGCTTCACCCCCTCCTACTGAAAACGTTTTTCCTAATATCCAACCTAAACTTCCCCCACTGCAACTTGAGACCATTATTCCTTGTTCTGTCATCTGGTACCACTGAGAACAGTCTAGATCCATCCTCTTTGGAACCCCCTTTCAGGTAGTTGAAAGCAGCTATCAAATCCCCCCTCATTCTTCTCACCTGTAGACTAAACAATCCCAGTTCCCTCAACCTCTCGTGCTCCAGCCCCCTGATCATTTTTGTTGCCCTTTGCTGGACTCTCTCCAATTTTTCCACATCCCTCTTGTAATGTGGGCCCCGGAACTGGACACAGTACTCCAGATGAGAATTTACCAATCTCGAACAGAGGGGAATGATCATATCCCTCGATATGCTGGCAATGCCCCTACTTATACACTCCAAAATGCCATTAGCCTTCTTGGCAACAGGGGCACGCTGACTCATATCCAGCTTTTCATAGACTCTAACCCCTAGGTCCTTTTCTGCAGAACTGCTGCCGAGCCATTCGGTCCCTAGTCTGTAGCAGTGCATGGGATTCTGCACTTGTCCCTGTTGAACCTCATCAGATTTCTTTTGGCTCAGTCCTCTAATTTGTCTAGGTCCCTCTGTATCCTGTCCCTACCCTCCAGCGTATCTATCACTCCTCCCAATTTAGTGTCATCTGCAAACTTGCTGACCCTTGGGGCACTCCGCTTGATACCGGCTGCCAACTAGACATGGAACCATTGATCACGACCCGTTGAGCCCGACGATCCAGCCAGCTTTCTATCCACCTTATAGTCCATTCATCCAGCCCATACTTCTTTAACTTGCTGGCAAGAATACTGTGGGAGACCGGATCAAAAGTGTTGCTAAAGTCAAGGAATAACACATCCACTGCTTTCTCCTCATCCACAGAGCCAGATATCTCATCATAGAAGGCTATTAGGTTAGTCAGGCATGACTTGCCCCTGGTGAATCCATGCTGACTGTTCCTGATCACTTTCCTTTCCTCTAAGTGCTTCAGAATTGATTCCTTGAGGACTTGCTCCTTGATTTTTTCCAGGGACTGAGGTGAGGCTGACTGGTCTGTAGTTTCCTGGATCCTCCTCCTTTCCTTTTTTTAAAGATGGGCACTACATTAACCTTTTTCCAGTCATCCGCGACTTCCCCCGATCGTCATGAATTTTCAAAGATAATGGCCAATGGCTCTGCAATCACATCAGCCAGCTCCTTTAGTACCCTCGGATGCAGCACATCCGGCCCCATGGACTTGTGCTTGACCAGCTTTTCTAAATAGTCCTGAACCACTTCTTTCTCCCCCGAGGGCTGGTCACCTCCTCCCCATGATGTGCTGCCCAGTGCAGTAGTCCGGAAGCTGACCTTGTTTGTAAAGATGGAGGCGAAAACAGCACTGAGTACATTTGCTTTTTTCCACATCCTCTGTCACTAGATTGCCTCCCTCATTCAGTAAGGGGCTCTTTCCTTGATTTTCTTCTTGTTGCTAACATACCTGAAGAAACCCATCTTGTTACACTTAACATCCCTTGCTAGCTTCAACTCCAAGTTTGACTTGGCCTTCCTGATTTCACTCCTGCATGCTCGAGCAATATTTTTATACTCCTCCCTGGGCATTTGTCCAAACTTCCACTTCTTGTGAGCTTCTTTTTTGTGTTTAAGATCAGGAAGGATTTTACTATTAAGCCAAGCTGGTCACCTGCCATATTTACTATTCTTTCTACACATCGGGATGGTTTGTTTCTGCAGCCTCAATAAGGCTTCTTTAAAATACAGCCAGCTCTCTTGGACTCCTTTCCCCTTCATGTTATTCTCCCAGGGGATCCCGCCCATCAGTTCCCTGAGGGAGACAAAGTCTGCTTTTCTGAAGTCCAGGGTCCGTATTCTGCCGCTCTCCTTTCTTCCCTGTGTCAGGATCCTGAACTCGACCATGTCATGGTCACTGCCTCCCAGGTTCCCATCCACTTTGCTTCCCTACTAATTCTTCCTGGTTTGTGCGCAGCAGGTCAAGAAAAGCTCTGCCCCTAGTTGGTTCCTCCAGCACTTGCACCAGGAAATTGTCCCCTACACTTTCCAAAAACTTCCTGGGTTGTCTGTGCACCGCTGTGTGGCTCTCCCAGCTGATATCGGGGGGATTGAAGTCTCCCATGAGAACCCCCCGCTCTAAGTACTCTGCTTTTTTTTAAGTAGATCAGCAAGTTGAGACAGCAGCTGCTGGCAGCAATCCCCCTCCATCCTGAGCCCTGTCGTATTCCCCCACTCTATGAAGATGGGGTAAGCGTGATGCAGGAGCAGGGGGAGGGGGACACCCTGACATGAATCCCCTTCTTCGACCCCCTGCACAGCAAGCAGGAGGCTCAGGGAGTAGCTCCAAAGCAGAGGGCAGAAGCAGCACATTTGTGGGGTGGGGGAGAGAGAGGAAAAGACGATGACACTGAACTGCCTGGCAATTGATAGCCTGATGGGCGGTTGCCACACAGGGGATTTAGGGGAGCAAGGAGCTGATTGGACAGGCTGCTGGTCTAGTATGGTTCCAAGCCCCCATCACCTAGCTCCAATGGGCTGCTTTTCCTGCAAGCAATGGACAAAGCAGGTGGCTGCCAAGCAACATTATAAGGGAGCATTGCACAACTTTAAATGAGCATGTTCCGTAACTGATCAGCAACGAAACAATGTTAACTGGGACCACTTAAAGTGAGGATGAAGTGGGTCTTCGCCCACAAAAGCTTATGCTCCAAAATATATGTTAATCTATAAGGTGCTACAAAACTTTGTCGCTTTTGCAGATCCAGACTAACACAGCTACCCCTCTGCTACTTAAAGTGAGGAGTTCCCGTATAACAGGATTCAAAAAAGAATTAGATCGGTTCATGGAGGATAGGTTCTTCAGTGGCTGTTAGCCAAGGTGGGGAGGGATCGGTATCTCTAAACCTCTGATTGCCAGAAACAAGGACTGGATGAGGGGATGTATCACTCAATAGTTGCTCTGTTGTATTCTTTCCCTGTGAAGCGCCTGGCACCAGCCACTGTTGAAAGACAGGATTCTGGGCTAGATGGCCCATTGGTCTGACTCAGTCTGGCTGTTCTTATGTTCTTAGTCACTGGCCACACCAGTGTTCCTGTGCTGGCTAGTAATTTATACACATCTGTGTCCCTCATCTTTATTGTTGAGCATCACACGTTGCCAACAGAATTGAGCAAAGCCCATTTCCGGTACCGTTGGTGGGCACTTGTATGACCGCGAGAGTGGTTCTGAATGGGTACCATGGCTTTCTGAATTGGCATATCTGCTTTCTCCGCTGGGCAGGCCGAGGGGGTGCATCCATCTATGGGAAGCAGTTTGAAGATGAACTTCATCCAGAACTAAAGTTTACAGGTAAGTGCCATGTGATGGACTTGTGGGTGTGTTACTTCTGTTAACCTGCAGACTGGCATAGCACCAATTTAGGGTTCAGTCCACTGTTCTTATGCAGAAGTCCCTGGGAGTTGAGTGGAGTGAGGGCTGCAGGCTTGGTAGCTCTTAACGACAAGTGAAGCATTAAAGAGACTGTTGGCCGGAAATTAAACAGTAACAACTAACTAGGGTCGCCATGTGGGCAAGTAAACCATAACACGGTACCGTCTCCTCCTTAAACAGATGGAAGCGAGGGGCTATGACCCCTGAGCCTGTCGAGTTAATGCTGCAGCTGTCCTGTTCTCAGCAAAGTGTTCTCTTCCAAGGAGACTCAATCAGTGGTCTAACACCAGCAGAACCCCTTATGCTAAAGCACAGATCCCGAGGCTGAATCATATGTTTGCCTCCTTACAATTATTTCTGTGAATGAAGGTAAAGGTCGGCTGGATTGTTACAAACACAATGTTCCAAACTCGGCCAGGAGTGCAGTGTGGCGATAGGCTTCCTGTGTAATACAGCTAAACTGCTCTTAATTATAATTCAGCTCTTAAAGACTTCCACTGCGGGGGCTTCTGAGCTCTTTTCTGTTGTTTACACAGGAGTTACAATGCACTGGAGTCCTTATGGAAACAAATCACAGTGCGAGAGTCTCACTAAATCAAAATTACCCTAAATGAGCACACAGAGGATGTTTAAGAGGAGTTGAAAGTAACTGTAAGAACCTGTTTGCTGTATTTAAATTCGTGCTTGATCCTGGTAATGAAGCCACTTGATTGGATCTTTAGTTGCTACCAGCAGGAATTGGCTTAGGAAGTGACTGATCTGGTTTAGGGGGTTGGGTTTGGTTTGAACTGAAACTGGCTTCAGATCTTCAGTTCAAGGGCAGGTTACTAACTCGTGCCCTTTATTTCAAAGGTGCAGGAATCCTTGCCATGGCTAACGCTGGCCCAGACACAAATGGCAGTCAGTTCTTTATAACCTTGGCACCGACCCAGTGGCTTGATGGGAAGCACACTATCTTTGGCCGTGTTTGCCAAGGGATCGGGATGGTGAACAGAGTGGGCATGGTGGAGACAAATACTCAAGATCGCCCAGTCGATGATGTGAAGATTCTGAAGGCTTACCCATCGGGTTAGACCAGAGTCCTCCGCTGTGAATCTGTTGGCTTCAGCTTGACAGCATCCCCTTTAACACGCTCTCCAAGCTGGGCAATCAGGGACTTTGTCTTATTTTTCCACAAGGCAACCAAAAGGCCGTGTTAATCTATAGGATGATTTGAACTAAGAGTACAGTGGAACATGATTAATGTGCCAGACCGGACTAGGAGAACAGGCAGTGCGAACTTCCCCCCAGCACCCAAGAGCCTACTACAGCAGGTGGGGCTACCTTAAATGTCCTTCATTAGGATGAACTTGTAAGGAGAATCCCCAGCTTCCTGGGGAAGAGCAGACTCTTCCATGGGGATGGGGATACTGAAACCCCCTCTTTCAGAGAACTGAGTTTCTGTGAAATCGAATTCAGTCCCCTCTTAAAGCTCCTTGTCACAGGGACTTGTTGCAGGAAGACAGGCGTGTGCGTGCATGTTAGACCAGTGTGCTGTTGTATACTCTTTAATACATGGATTTTCTTAAAATAAAGGTGTGAAATGCATTCTGTGGTTGCTGATGAGGGGCAGAACTCAGTGTCAATGGACCTCTGACTCCATTGCTTTAATACAACTTCTTCCGTAAAAATTTACCCGCTACAGAAACAGCATCTCCTGCTGTGTGCTTATCTGCTGGTGAAACTTCATAGCTTCCAGGGCCTCTAATTGAAGAGCTTCTCTTCTGGAGAGAAGCAGGTAAGCAAACAAGGACTGGTTTTGTTTCAAGGGGACTGTGCTTGCAATAGCAGCAGTGAACTTGCCTCAACCTATGATCTGTCTCTAGAAATGCTAACTAGGTAGAGAGGTATCTGGTTTCACTGAGTGTGCAAAGGTGGCTCCTGTAGGGAGCTTGGCTGTGCAGAAGAAATCTCTTCACTCACCTGTGGTACCCTGCAAATATATGTGACTCCTTGCAGGGGCCTTTGAATTCCAAAGGGGATTGGTCTTCAGCTGTCCTGTCCCCACTCACCTGCCGTCAACGCACCATACGCTCGGCAGGAAGAGAATCTCTCCTGCTCACTGCAGTCCTAATGCAACAGAGCTTGTCAGAGCAGCTGTTGCACTGAACTTTCCCTCAGGCAGCTGGTTGGTTTGGTTCTGCTAGCTGGTCACCTGCAGTTCTGTGCCCTTGGAGTTAATGAGCTCTTCACAGCGGAGTGGATCTGTCTGCGGACGGAGGCGGCGCAGGTGGCATAGGAGGCAACTGAACAAGGAGCTGAGGCTTTTTTTGGGTGGGGGAAGAGGGGAGTGCAGACAGTCTGGGGTGCAGCACAACTAGTCTGCTGTTCTCACAGCTACCCACTGACCTCAGGCTGAGATGGCTGGGCACCTTTCCCCTTAACAGTGGAGTGTGAAACCTGACTAATGCATCATTAGGGCTGCACATTAAGCACTGAAGTCCCCACTGAACGCCCATTCAACCTCCGCTTCCTTACTGGCTGAAGGTGGATGGCTTTACACTCAACTCAGGCATTCCTGGGCTTCAGAAAAGCAGATTTGGACTCCCTCAGGGAACTGATGGGCAGGTCCCCTGGGAGAGAATAACCTGAAGGGGAAAGGAGTCCAGGAGAGCGGGTGGTATTTTAAAGAATCCTTAGTGAGGGCGCAGGAGCAAACCATCCCAATGTGCAGAAAGAATAGCAAATATGGCAGGTGAGCAGCTTGGCTTAACAGTGAAATCTTCAGTGAGCTTAAACCACAGAATGGAAGCTTACAAGAAGTGGAAACTTGGCCACATGACTAGGGAGGAGTATAAAAATATTGCTCAAGCATGCAGGGGTGTAAACAGGGAGGCCAAAGCACACTTGGAGTTGCAGCTAGCAAAGGATGTGAAGGGTAGCAAGAAGGGTTTCTATAGGCATGTTAGCAACAAGAAGAAGGTCAGGGAAAGTGTGGGATCCTCACAGAATGAGGGAGGCAACCTAGTGACATGAGGAGGAAAAAGCTGAAGTACTCAATGGGTTTTCGCAGACAAGGTCAGCACCCAGACTGCTGCCCTGGGCAGCACAGTATGGGGAGGAGGTGACCAGCCCTCAGTGGTGAAAGAAGAGGTTCAGGACTATTTAGGAAAGCTGGACATGTACAAGTCCATGAAGCCTGATTCTCAGCATACTCAGATGCATTGTAAGTTGGCTGTTGTGACTGCAGAGCCATTGGCCATTATCTTTGAAAACTTGTAGCGATCGGGGGAGGTCCCGGACAATTGGAAAAAGGCAAATATAGTGCCCATCTTTAAAAAAGGAAAGGCAGAGAATCCAGGAAACTACAGACTGGTCAGCCTCACCTCAGTTCCTGAAAAAAATCATGGAGCAGGTCCTCAAGGAATCCATTTTGAAACACTTGGGGGAGAGGAAAGTGATCAGGAACAGTCAGCATGGATTCACCAAGGGCAAGTCGTGCCTGACTAACCTGATTGCCTTCTATGATGAGATAACTGGCACTGTGGATGTGATCTATCTTGACTTTAACAAAGCTTTTGATACGGTCTCCCACAGTATTCCTGCCAGGAAGTTGAAATACGGGCTGAATGAATGGACCATAAGGTGGACAGAAAGCTGGCTAGATTGTTGGGCTCAAAGGGTCGTGATCAATGACTCAATGTTTAGTTAGCAGCTGGTATCAAGCGGAGTGCCCCAGGGGTCGTTCTTGGGGCCGGTTTTGTTCAATATCTTCATTAATGATCTGGATGATGGATGGATTGCACCCTCAGCAAGTTCACGGATTACACTAAACTTGAGGGAGAGATAGAGATGCTGGAGTTTAGTTATAGGGTCTAGAGTGACCTATACAAATTGGAAGATTGGGCTAAAAGAAATCTGATGAGGTTCAATAAGGACAAGTGCAGAGTCCTGCACTTAGGATGGAAGAATCTCATGCACTGCTATAGGCTGGGGGACAACTGGAGATGTCTGGAGTTCTGGAGGAAAGGACGTGGGGATTATAGTGGACGAGAAGCTGGATAGCGGTCAACGGTGTTCCCTTATTGCCAAGAAGGCTAACGGCATATTGGGCTGTACTGGTAGGAGCATTGCCAGCAGATAGAGGGAAGTGATTATTCTGCTCTATTTTTGGCACTGGTGAGGCCACATCTGGAGTATTGGAGACATCTAGGGACATTTCAGAAGACTAGAAAAGGGGCAAATATAGTGCCCATCTATAAAAAGCAAATAAGGACAACCTGGGGAATTACAGAACAGTCAGCTTAAATTTTGTTAATGGAATAAAATAATTAAGAAATCAATTTTCAAACACCTTGAAGATAATAAAGTGATAAGTAACAGTATGGATTTATCAAGAACAAATCATGTAAAACCAACCTGATACCCTATCAAAGAAAGCTAACAAGCCTTGCGGACAGTGAGGACGCGGTAGATGTGGTATAGCTTGACTTTAGTAAGGCTTTTGATATTGTCTTACATGACCACCTCATAAATAAACTAGGGAAATACAACCTAGATGGAGCTACTATAACGTGGGTGCCTAACTGGTTGGAAAATCATTCTCAGAGAGTAGTTATCAGTAGTTCACAGTCATGCTGAAGGGGCATAACCAATGGGGTCCTGTAGGGATTAGTTCTGGGTCCAGTTCTGTTCAATATCTTCATCAATAATTTAGATAATAGCATAGAGAGCACACTTGTAAAGTTTGCAGATTATGCCATGATGGAAGGGGTTGCAAGTACTGTGGAGGATAGGATTAAAATTCAGAATGATCTGGAGAAATGGTCTGAATTAAATAGGATGAAATTCAATAAGAACAAATGCAGAGTCCTCCACTTGAGAAGGAACAATCAGTTGCACACACAGAAAATGGGAAATGACTGCTGAGGAAGGAGTACTGCAGAAAAGGATCTTGGGGGTTAGAGTGGATCACAAGCTAAATATGAGGCAACAGTGCAACACTTGCAAAAGACACAGACATCATTCTGAGATGTATTAACAGGAGTATTGTAAGCAAGACACGAGAAGTAATTCTTCTGCTCTATTCCCAACTGATTAGGCCTACAGCTGGAGTATTGTGTCCAGTTCTGGGCACCACATTTCAGGAAAGATCTGGAGAAAGTCCAGAGAAGAGCAACAAAAATGATTAAAGGTCTAGAAACCATGACTTATGAGACAAAATTCAAAAAGTTGGGTTTACTTAGGCTGGAGAAGAGAAGACTGAAAGGGGACATAATAGTTTTCAGGTACATAAAAGGTTGCTCCAAGGTGGAGGGAGAAAAATTGTTGTTCTTAACCTTCTGATAGGACATGAAGCAATGGGCTTAAATTTCAGTAAGGGAGGTTTAGGTTGGACAGGAAGAAAAACTTTCTGTCTCTCAAGGTGGTTAAGCACTGGAATAAATTGCCTAGGGAGGTTGTGGAATCTCCATCATTGGAGATTTTTAAGAGCAGGTTGGACAAACACCTGTCAGGGATGGTCAAGGTAATACTTAGCCCTCCCTTGAGGGCAGGACACTGAACTAGATGACCTCTCAAGGTCCTTTCCATTTCTATTGCCTCCAGTTGTGGACCCCCACAATGGAAAGGATGTGGACAAATTGGAGAGAATCCAGCAGGGAGCAATGGAAATTATTAGTGGGGCTGGGAAACGTGACTTAGGCGAGGCTGAGGGAACTGAGTTTATTTCGTCTGCAGAAGAGAAGAGCGAGGGAGGATTTGATAGCAGCCTTCAACTGTGTGAAAGTGCGTGAGTTGTATGGGCCCGTAGTGTCTGGGCTCCACCAATATTTAGGGCCCAGCTCCACCAACGTTTGGGGCTGGGTCTCTCCCCTGGCCCCACCTGCTGCTCCTGCGCACCTCCCCATGGCTCTCAGAGCGTCTCTGCCTCTCCCCTGCATCTCCATGGCCCTCACCCCAACCCTCTGCCCTAGCCCTGAGTCCCCTCCCATGCCCCAAACCCCTCATCCCCAGTCCCACCCCACAGTCCTCACCTCTGCACCCCCTTTCTGTGCACCTCCTCTCATCCCCAAAGACCCTCCCAGACTCTGCACTCCAATCCCATGCCCCAGCTCAGGGTCTGCCCCCCAGACCTCCTTTCCCATCCAAACTCCATGCCTTAGGCAGGCTGGGGACGAAGTTTGGGGCACCACCAAAATTTCTACAACCTGCCATCTCTAGTGAGCGAGCGTTCCAAAGCGGATGGAGTTCAGCTGTTCTCGGTGGCAGATGACAGAACAAGGAGTAAGGGTCTCAAGTTGCAGTGGGGGAGGTCTAGGTTGGATATTAGGAAACACTATTTCCCTAGGAGGGTGGTGAAGTCTTGAAATGGGTTCTCCAGGGCAGGGATCTCCAATCTTTTTTGATCATGCTCCCCTAGCAGAAAAAGATTTTTGAATACACACCCCCACGGGGGAAGCCCTGCCCTAGCCCCACCACCATCCACTCCCGCCTGACTGCTCCCCTCAGAATCCTCCCCGCCTTGTCCCCTGACTGCTTTCACGGGCCGTGAAATCAGGTCTTTTGTGACCCAAAAGGGGCCTCATGGGCGGGGGGGGGGGGTCGCAATATTACCACCATTATTTCTGCTCTGTCTTCCGAGCTGTCTACCCGGCTCTGAAGGCAGCCCTGCCACCAAGTGACTTTGGGCTGCTGCTGGTGGTGGAGCTGGGCATTCAGACAGCTGCTCTCTGCTCCCCCAGCTCTGAAGGCAGCGCAGAAGCAAGCGTGGCGGTACTGCTTCCCCCCCTACTATCGCTTTGGGACCCCCAGTTGGGCCCAGACCCCCCCACTCCGAGAAGCGCCGACACACGGGCTTTACGTGGTGCTATTTGGCTGGTTTTCAAGACACAGCCCTGCTTTAGCACAGCCCCGTGCGATGGAAGATGTAAATATCTGAGCCCAGGATGACCTCAAGAGTTTTCAGATGCCCCGACTGAAATTTACAACACTGGATTGTGACTTTGGTGAATTTATACCACTATAGGAAGGGCAGGGAGGTCAGGAGCCCTGACCAGTTCGGGGAGCCCTGCCCTGGCTTGTTTTGACACCCTCAGCCAGTGCTGGTAGTGGGGGTGTGGTCACTGCTCCAAGACCCCCCAAACTCTGGGCTTGCAGGCAGCTTGAAAGCCACCAGAGGGCAACAGCAGCTCTCACATCACCAGCCCCCTGGCCCTGGAAAGCCCCCACTCCCCTGCGCCAGCCAGTGGCTTTATTCAGTGCAATATTTCTCCTTGCTCAGTGACGTGGGTGCAATCAGGGGCTTTCTAATACATTGCAACAGCCTTCAAATTGCTCTGTAACAATGTGAAAATTACCATGTAATTACCTCTCATTGGCTTAAGGTGGTACAGCGTCTGAGAGAAAATGTAATTATTTTTCTGTGAGCTTCCATTTGCAGATTATCCCCAGAATCCAATGACAGTGCAGCGGAGCACCTGCTCTATCCAGAGACCTTAGTGAAGTGCCTTTCTCTGATCAGGACCCTTTAATCCAGCTCCAGGACCCTTTAATCCAGCTCCAGGAAAATGAAATCCAGCTGCCCCCACTCCAGAGAACGGTATTGGCTCCACACGTGCCACAGGAGAGCAATTTGGTATAAAGGCCTCCTCTGCTGCCCTGCAAACCAGGAGATCCGCAGCAGCAGCTGCAGCCCCCACTCTGGTGCATTGCACCGGGGGGCTTGTCTGTGCTTCGCAGCACTTCGCCGGGCCACGGCGTACGCGATGGGAGGGGTTCTCCGGCCTGTCACCGTACTCAATCCACCTCCCTGAGAGGTGGGGGAACCGTATTTCCCAAATAGAAAACGGGACACCTGCGTGGGGCTGGCCCAAGCCCTCCCCTTCTCCCCCCAACCTGGGAGTGGTGTCGGTGTTTGCCCCAGCCCTGCCTGCCCCCAACCTGGGCCCTGCCTCCATGCGGGGCTGGCATTGCCGCTCACTGCCCCCCCCATTTCTCCACCCCCCACTTTTTTGACCAGATGCTGCATTTGTCCTGTTTGCTCTCACCCACTGATCAAGCTGGCGAGAGCTAACGGGACAAACGCCCCCTTTGGCCAGTAAGGTCGGGCCGGCCAGGACAGGGCTTAGGAAAGGGACTGGCCCGGCCGAAGCAGGACATCTGGTCACCCTCCCGAGAGGTGGCAGCGAGGTCGGCAGAACTCTTCCAGCAGCCTCGTGCTGTCTGCACGGGGGCTCGGGTGCGTCTGATACGCTGTTCCGGGAGTGGGGGAGCGGTCACCCCACAAGCGAGGAGGTGACACGAAGCATTCTGCTCAGCCAGGCCTGGGGCCTAGCGAGCCGGCCAGTGGCGCTGAGCTAAGTCAGGATGGGATGCTGACACAGACACGGCAGGGCTAGCGAGAGGGAAGGGGGGGCCAGGGCAAATTCAGCCCCCGCCCTACTCACTGCTTCACCTTGCAGGCTTCTGCTTTCCACCAATGGAGTTGCCTATGGCTGGCGCCTAACTCCCCTCACCAGCGAGGCGCTCCCCGGCCATCTCGCCTGACCTGGAAGTGGGGCCCAGTGGAAACCGAGCTCCCCTCCTGCCCCCCGATTAGCACAGGCACCCGCCCTCTGGTTCAAAGCCCCTCTGCCTGGCCAGGTCTCTAATCCCGACCCCTGGGCTCGCACTCTCCTCTCTTGAGGATGTTCTGCCTTGTGCGGATATTTTGCCGAGGGGACGTGCCGGGACCACAGGGCACAGAGTCATTCTCTCTCGCTGGCCCAAGGAACATCTCCCTGCTGGGACCTGGCCCAGGGGCTGTCTCTGGGAGATGAATGGAGCTGTGAGTCCCGTCCCCCCCGCCTCGGACTTTGGCCCCAAGCTCCCTTTAGGCCCCCAGCTGCGATGTGCTGCACGCAGGCCCAGCTTTGTGGACTTTGCTGGGACTCCGGTGGGCCCAGGGGTCTGCCCTACACCTCCTGCTGCAGGACAGGGTTGGGGGGCTGTGGGCCAGTCCTGCCGTTGGATCTGCTGGGGGCTACTGATGCTTGTGAGAAGCCCTGTCAGTGGGGCAAGCACCTGCCCATGTGGGTCTGGCTGCAGGATCTGGACCTGGGGGTTACACGACAAGGGAGGGGGAAGCAGAGGGGTTGGGATTGCCAAGTGCCTAGGTGATTTAGAATCATGAGCCCATGGGACTTGCCCTCCCATGCAGTGCTGCCCGCTCGCTCCTTCTTCTGGCAGCCTGTAGGAGGCGGTGCCCCGCTCCTGGGTAAACAGGGCTGAGGCTGGGAGCAAGCAGCTCCCAGGCTGATTGGAAAGGCAGCCCAGCAGAGGCTGCAACAGAAAGCAGCTGGGGTGGAGCAAACACAGCTGTAGCTGGTCAATTAGGGCCCAGCTGATCCTGATAAAAGGGCCTAGAGTGTGTTGCACAGAGACAATCTCCTCTGGCTGTGGGGGCAGACAGGCCTGGCTGCTGGGGAGCTTGACAGGGTACCTGGAGTGGAGCAGGGCTGGGGCGAGGCAAGAGGAGCTGTGGGAGCTCTGGCCTGGATGCCCCCAGGCTACAGGGCCTAGGGGACGGCCCAAAAAGGGGTACTGGGGTTGCAGGGGGCAGCCCACGGAGAGGCAGCAGGCCAAACCCTCCTTGCCGGTGATGAGTGGCAATGATACTGCAGTCTGCCCCAGTGAACAGGGGTAAGTGGTGACTGGCAGTTGCCTAGACTGAGGCAGGTGGGGATAGTGGGTGAGGGTTCCCTGGGCAGGGGAGACCCAGTGAGACTCGGGGGGTGGGGGGGGGTGGTACTGCAGGGGTGCAGCACCCCAGGGAAGAGGGCACCGGGGTCTGGGAGGGACACGGGGTCAGTGGCAAACGGGACATCGACCTGCAGAGGGCGCTCCAGAGCTGGAAGAGCTAATTCCCCGGATGACCAGCAGGAGGCGCCGCAGGGGTGAGTCGCTGACCCCACCACACAGTCCCACAGCATTTGCGGCTTTTTTGAAGGCCCAGCTCCTGGAGTCATGTGACTGCGAAGACTCCGGCTTTATTTTAACCAAAAAGTCCGTGTCTAACCCTGGCAGTTTCGGAGGAAAGCTTGAGAATGGGGCCTTGACTGGGGCCTCCGGGCGCCCCTGTAGAACCCTGAGTAAATGACAGTGACCCCGAAACAGACGGGTTTGAGCACCGTGCTTAACCACCACACCAGGGGATGCAGGGAGTGTCCCCCCCCCGTGCCCCCCGCAGCAGGCAACTGTTTGCTGTGCCTAGACAGACCCTCTCTGGATGAATCCCTGGCCTTGGCTTCAATGGGACGCTGCTCCCACCTGGTGCAGTAGATACTGGGAATAGCCCTCCTGCTCACATACAGTCCTGGCGTCTACCAAAACGCACTGTGGCTTAGCAGGGCCGAGAATCACTATTTGATCAGTTTGTAATGCAAGATCTTTATGGGCATCGTAGTGCTACTGACTGGCACCCCTTTGGGGTTGGTGATGGGGAAAGGATAAGTGGAGGGGGATGTAGTATGACGTGGGAATGGACAGAGGCAAGCTGAGGTGTTTGCAGGAGCGTCTGGGTTCACACAGTATTGTTGCTAATGGTGCAGGTTGGGTGACACTCCAGTGAAGTGGTGGGTCTAACCGCCGTCCCTGGTAAGGCAGCTGTAAGAAACAGCCACACAGCAGCATCCACCTCAAACACCGGCACAGGTGAGCCACTCAGGACCCTGAACTGGGTGGGAGAGGGGCCTGGCTGGGTATGGTGGGAGAGACAGGGGAAAAGAGAAACGCCAGAGCCGCTGAGGGAGAAGGCAACAAGGAAGCGCCAGACACAGCCTGGCCAGGCTCTGAGTGTGTGGTCCTGGATAAAGCACCGAGAGCTTTTGGGCTGAGTGCTGGTTGAAAGAGGGCTCGGAGCTGGGGTCTTCGGCCTTGTAACACTGAGCGTCGTGACGCCCAACTTTCAGGAGCCTAGAAAATAGCAGCCCGACTCCGTAGCCCACAAACCCAGTCAGGCGCCCGGCGGGGAGCCGTCTAAGTGAGGCAGTGGGGGAACCGGTGCCACGGGGTGAGCTGAGCCTGCCCCATCTAGGAGAGATGCCCCTAGCTCTGCCTAGCGATCCAGGCACAGGATCCCGCCACCTGGAGGCCACGGCTCCGGGATCTCGGTGTTTCCTGGGGGAGTGAGCTTGGCACCTGCCTTCTTCCATACAAAAGAGCTGGAGAAGAAGCAGCTGCGAGAGGCAGGGTCCAGAGCCCTGCTCCAGTCTCTGTTTCATTAGCTCTCCACAGTACAACAGCTTTCTCGAGAGGCCAGTGAGTCCAGGCCCCTGCGTGGAGGCAAGGCCAGGTAACCCTAGGCCATCCCTGGCAGAAGGTTGTCCAACCTGCTCTTAAAAACCTCCAGTGACGGTGATTTCACCGCCTCCCTGTCCTTCGAGTTAGACCATGTTCCCTAATAGCTAACCTGAATCGCCCTGGCCCATCCCTTCGTGTCCTACCGCCAGTGGTCATGGAGAACAGTTGGTCACCGTCCTGCGTAACAGCCTGTGATGGGGTTTGCTCCCCACACAAGCCTGGAGAGAGTGAATTATGCCATGTGGCCCCAAGCAGCCAATTAAGCAGCAAAGGTTCAGGCTGTGTGGAGGGCACTGATTAGAAGAAAGCTCACCTGTGACACACCAGCCTGCTGGCCCCACTGTGGTGGTGGTAGGGAGGAAGTCTGCAGGCTCCCACCCTGAGGAAGGTTTTCCTAGTGGGGCCTAAGGAAGGCTGATGGAGGGGAAGCTTAAAGAACATGTCTGAAGAGTGTTGTCTGGTCCCTCCTCAGCCTGCTCTTCTCAGGACTAAACAGGCCCAGTTTTTTTCACTTTGCCTCAGAAGTTGGGTTTTTGGAACCTTTTAGCAGTTTGGTTGCTCTCCTCTGGACTCTCCAATTTGTCCACATCTTCTACAGTGCTCCTGTCCTCAAGCTAAGGCCTCCAGCTAAGGCCTCACCAGAGCCAAGGAGAGCGGGACAGTGACCTCCCGGCTCTGACGTATCACACTCCTGTTGCTACAAACCCAGAATGAGATTAGCCTTTGTTACTGTTGCACCACATTGTTGACTCCTTGTGACAGCAACCCCCAGCCATCTAGACCGTGTCTACACTACACAGCTGTGTCGCTACAGGCATTCCGCTCAAAGGCGTGCAGCGTAGCTTCCACCCCCAAGGAGAGGCATTTGCTTGTTGTCACCAAACCGTTTGTCGTTCAAGTGCCAGTGTAGATACAGCCCTAGCCAGTTATTCCCCACTGTGCGTTTGATTATTTCTCCTTCCTAAGTGTCGAACTTTGCACTTGTCGTTACTGAATTTCATCTTGTTGAATTTGAACCAATTCTCTAGTTTTTTGAGGTGGTTTTGAATTCTAATCCTGTCTTCTGAAGCGCCCCCAGCCCCTCTCAGCTGAGTCTCATCCACACATTTGAGACGCATACGCTCCACTCCATCATGCAAGTTATTCATGAAAATCTAGACTAGTCCCAGAGCCGGGACTGACTCCTGAGGGATCCCACTTGACACGCTTCCCCAGAGACCTATTAATAACTAGTGTCTGTACAGTCTTTCAACCACATGGGCAAGTAATTCCATCTCACCCACATTTCTCTGCTTCGCTTAGGAGAAGTGATCTAGTGTCTCACACACTAGAATGGTTTTAAAAGGAAGTTAACTCAGCAGCACTAATGTGCCCAAAAGAGAAGACGCGGTCTTAATATTCATGCGCTCCTCTGGAATTCAAATGTATACTCCATTAGCTGTGATCAGATCAAGCCTTGGAAGGTCTCGTTACTTTACCTTTTCTTCTCGATAAATAACAGAGCCGGAAATACAAATTCAAAGTAATACATATTCCAAGCAGAGCCCTCGAGCAGCTGTTTGAACTAAGCCGTGAGGCGTCCAGACACCTAGGGAGACAGCAGTGCACAGCCCCAGAGGCAGAAATGTAGGTGCCATGGGAACTTCCACCTTGAAAAGTTACTCACCAAGTAAGTGTAGGTGCCTGGAGGGTTCAGAGGGAGTTTTGTGGATTTCAGTGCACCTAAAATGGGGACCTAGGCTTAACTGAAACATAGGTGCCTAAGTCTTAGTGCAGAATTACAGGAGTGTGGTGAAATTAATCTAAAGCAAAAGAAGTTTATGGCAAATAGAGCATGTCAAACTAGCTTGATACCTTTTTCTGGTGAGATTACAGGTTCAGTTGATAAAGGTAATAGTGTTGGTGTAATAGACTTAGATTTCTGAAAGGTGTTTGACTCGGCGCTGCGTTGCGTTTTGATTAAAAAACAAGAAGGGTGTAAAATAAACCTGGTGCACTATAGTGAGCCCGAGTGGTCTCCCTCTGATTGGGAGCACGAGGGAGCCTGTCATGCCCCTTGGAGGGTGGAGCCAAGGCCACCCCGCCCCCCTCGCCGGAAGCTCAGGGGTGGGACTGGAACTATAAAAGGCCGGCCCTGCAGCCCAGAAAGGGGAGAAGCAGAGGAGGAGAAGGATGCTCCGCCGGACCTGCTGCTGCCTGGAGGAGACTCGAGCCCGAGCTGCGTTCCAGCCCCCGACGCTGACGACCACTGGCCGGGAGTACCTGCCGCCGTGTATCCGGAGGAACCAGAGGCCGACTGGATGGCAGAGGTACCCACCCCCCGAGTCAGCCAACCCCTACCCTGAACAAAGAAACACCAGAGGTTCCAGAGACTGTTTGCTGCTGGCTGCTTGAGCCCCTGAAGCCCAGGCCCCAGCCTGTATAGACTGTTTGCTTTGCTGGCTGCCTGTGCCCCGCCTAGGCTATAGCCAGCCCCGGATAGACTGTCTGCTGGCTGCCTGAGTACCTGCAAGCTCATGCCCCACCTTTTCCCAGAGACTGTTGGTTGCTGGCTGCCTGAGTCCCGCCCAGGCGATAGCCAGCCCTGTAGAGACTATTTGTTTGTTGGTTGCCTGTGCCCTGCACAGGCTGCAACCAGCCCTTAGAGACCGCTTGTTTGCGGGCTGCCTTAGAGAGTCTGAATCCGGCTGGTTTGGACCGGCCCGGGTGGTCTCCCTCCGATTGGGAGCGCGAGGGAGCCTACACGCACATTAATGGATTAAAAACTGGCTAACTGATAGGTCTCAAAATGTATTTGTAAACTGGGAATCATCATCACCAAGCAGGTGTGTTTCTAGGGGTGTCCCGAAGGGATCTGTTCTTGGCCCTTCACTATTCAATGTTTTTATCAACGACCTGGAAGAAAACCTAACATCGCCCACGGATAAAGTTTGGGGGAGTGGTGAATAATGAACAACAAATGTGGCCTGTGGTCCATAGGTTCTACAGGAAATGGGCTGGCCGGTCTCTGGATCACCCCGTCCCCTACCGGGTGGAATCCCAATTCCTGCACTGCATGGCAGAGGCCCTGTCCCATGAATGGAAATTATCCTGCAGCTCAGGGGGTCTGGGCACCCACTGGAGCTGGAGGATTTGTGAGTTCTAAGGAGTTACCTTCCGGAGCCCAATGACAACAGGACAAACCCAGCTGGTACAGTGTCACCCAGCTGGTACAGGACAGAGCCCAGTGAAAACAGGACAGACCCAGCTGGTACAGTGTCACGGTGCCCTCCAGGCTGAGAACCCCTGGTTTATCTAACAGCAGGGGCATTAAACCCACGACCCCCTCCCTGAGAAATGTAAAATGCTCACCTCAGTACCAGTTATTGTAGGACCTACACATACTCCCCCAGCACTCCATGCTCCAGGGCTGGCAGGCCACTTCTTTTCTGCGCTGTCCTGGCCAGGGACAAAGCATAAGGAGGGCAGCAGACACATTAGAAACACAGAGAGAAAAATCAATATATGTCCAATGAAAACTTGCCAGGGAAAGAAATGCTGTTCCCCAGCTCCTGGCTGGACAGACACACTGGCACTGCCTCAGTCACTCCCACCCAAGGCGCAGCCAAAGGGATCGATCCTCCCTGGCTATTTGACCTGACGCGGGCTCGCCATGCGGCGAGCAATGGGCCCCTTCACATCTGGCCCAGGATTGTTATTCCTAGGGCGCATCCAGGGGGCCCACTCAGGATCGGGCCCCGTTTTGCGAGGGGCTGTGCACACATCCCATACAAGGAGCTTCCGGCAAAGGCCCCGTGCACACGGGAACCCTGCACCGGCTTCATCTGAATCAGGTGCAAACCGGACGCAGTTAAAAGGTTCAGCCCTCCCGCTTCTGGTTCAAGAGGGGCTCAGGTCGGCTCAGCTGAACCCCGTTCCCAATTGACTTCACCTAAACCAGAATGAGCCGCTCTACCCCAGAGGCGGAGTATCTTCGCAGGCTCCAATTCACGCCACCGGCTCAGCCGAAGCAGCTCTCCCGTGGCGACGAGGCCGTGGCTACTCCCAGCGTTGGCGAGGGAGAGGAGAAAGGATCAGAGTCAGAAATGAACATAGGACCCCACCTCCCCCACACGCCACTGTTCTTCGTTCAGAGCCCCGGCCCTGACCCTTTGGAGGCAGTGAAGGAGAAACGTCGAGCGCGGCATCATCCTTCTGCAGAGGCCAGAGATTTTTCTCCAGCAGCCGAGCAATTTATTGGCCGATCACATTAGCTCTTGGCAAGCTCTGCAGAGCTGAGCTGGGCTAATGCTTGGATGGATGCTTCCAAGTAGCACTGAGGCCTGGCGGGAAGCGGGGTTGGGGATTCAATTGCCGGCGCACTCTGGCTCTGGTTAAGTGCTATCGGGGTGAATAGGGGTGTGATGATGTGATGCAGCAGAGATCAGGGCGGATTTAACCTGGGAGGTTCACTGGAGATGGGAGGTTTGTCTGAAGGGGAAATACCTGAGGCTGTAACCTGATATGAGATTGGGGAGAGCTGACACCTTGACCCCGGGAAGCTGGACAAAGGGAGGAAGAGACAGCTACAGGGGTTTGGAGTGGGGAGTTGGCTGGGGAAAAGGAGGGGGCCCTAAGCTTGGGGTTTAACCTCCCTGCCCCCCAGACAGGGCCTGACTAAGGGGTCCTGTTTGTACCTACAAGCTCTAGTTTGGACTGTGTCCCTGTCATCCCTAATAAACCTTCTAATTTACTGGCTGGCTGAGAGTCACTGTGAATCCCAGAAAGTGCGGGTGCAGGGGCCTGACTCCCCACACTCCGTGAGAAGGGGCTGTCCCACTTTCGGGGAGATGTTATTACATGGGGCCTGGACGCTCCAGCTGTGCTGTACACACATGCAGGCACCCGTGTAAAGCTGGGGCACTGGCCATGGGATGTTCTGGCCACAGATCCCACATTCAGGAGAGCCCGTGTCCTGGCCACAGTCCAGAGCATCCAGTCACATTCCTCCTCTCTCAGGCTTGTCTCCAAATGTTAGTGTTGTTTGTGCGGTTGAACATGCTCCACCCCAGACGTAGCTGCAGGGTGAAGTGGTCCCTACGTATTAGTTGCAAAGCTCGAGAGGATCCTTCAGGCTGAAAGGTTCAGGAGTGCTCTGAGGGCTGGGTGTGAGAGGGAGGCAGGACTTGTGTATGATCAGCAGCAAAGCTGACATCTCCATCTGCTTATTGCCAGTATTTGCACTACAGCAGCACCCAGAGGGCCCCCCCCCCAGGATCAGGCTCCATTGTGCTAGGGCTGTACACCCACACAGCAAGCCAGCCGCTGCTCTGGAGAAAGGACGAGCTCATTAGACAAGCGGTGGGAGGAAGGGAGAACCGGCATCCTCGGTGAGCCCTGGAGGCAGCGGGCAGCCGAGGCTGGAGCCAGGAAATGAACACCAGAGATTTCTCATCAGAGGGGACGGCCCCAACTCCTGCCCTTTGCCAGCTGGGGAACCGAGGCAGAGAGCAAAGAGGGACTAGGTCCACATCGGGGAGGGAGCCTCATTCCTTCATCCCAACTTCAGATGGCCTCGCCCCCGAGTTAGGGGTTTCTCTACAGCTGACCTGCACAACATGCGGCCTGGGGGCCACATGCGGCCCACATGGGCTCATTGTGCGGCCCATGGGGGGTGAATAGGGGTGGGGCAAGCCAAGCGGTGGGGTGGGGGAAAGCGGATGAGGGCGGGGCTTTTCGGCCCGCAGCTGTTTTTTTTTGCAGTAATATGGCCCTCGCTGCTTTCCGAGTTGTGCAGGCCTGATCTACAGTTTCTGGGAGTATCAGCCAAGGGTCCTCTCTCAGAGTTTGGGACCCGAGTCCCTTCTCCCAAAGAGTCGACCGAGAGATGCTGGGCTAGTCTCTCTCTCTCATCAATATGCACAATTCACACCCCACATATACGAAGCTGCATGAAGCACCCCCTTTCGCTATAACATTAGATCTCTATTTCTAGCAGTCCCAGGGCCTCACCTGCCCAATGTCTGTCCATCGTCCTGCTCACTCCTGCCGAGTATGCCAGAACACCTTGCAAAGCTGAAGTCAGCTTTGGCATTGGCAAATGAGAACCACGTCAACGGCAAAATACGTTCATGTCTCGTACCGGCTGGGACGGGACCTTCCCGGCCCAGGACTGGAATGCTGTATCCAACCCAAGGCAAGGAAGATCCAGAACAGCACAGGAAGGAACTGGGACGAATGGGTGGGAGGATTTCAGTGCTGTATAAAGTTTTGTGACTTTTCAGATCACCCTGTCAATACTCCTTGCTGAACAGTGCAACGTTGGCAGCAAACCTGCCTTGCCAGATGGATTCACTGGCACGGCGAGAGATACTTTGCGGACATGGGTCTCGGGCTGCCCTTTCCCCTGTACTAGCCTGCTCCTGACTCTAGCAATAACTGCCTGATGCTGGCGACTCGTCTCTCGGGGATATTGCATAGCAAACAGCCGGCTGCACAATGAACCAACCCAGAGAACGAAGGGGATGGCCACAGCTCCCCTGCATCTGAAAGCCTTCAGCAGAGCCCTCGCCGTCCATGTGGCACGAGAACTCCAGTTCCCATTCGCCCGGATGTGACACTGGGACGAAGGGTGGGTCTCCTCCCACCCAGGGGATGCTCGCATCACTGGGCTACAGAGTCCTTCCACTCCCCACCTTCTGCCATCCTGATCCCAACCCAGATATCTCTCACCCCTCCCTGGCGGGATGGGGATAACTGGGCTGGGATGGTAGGACGTGGGTAGGGACTCTCCCCAGCCAGCCCCTCTCTAGCTCTGCTAATTTTTGCTAGATTCTGCACCAAACCCACCCTCTTTTAGGATTTCCCCCACACCTGAAGGGTGAACTAAGCAGTACAGAATACACATCATTTAGGCCTCTCCTGCCGACTTCATTATTCTCATACTGGCTGATGCAGGAAAATGAAAACCAGAAATACAAAGACCAGTCGGGTTTTAGGAAAGGAAAGTGAGACTTGGTCAGTGCAAGCTGCTTCCCGAGATCCTAAGAAGCAGCAACTATTGTTTTGTAAACTTCCTGGTCAGCCCCTGCAGGGTGACATCGAAAGTCAAATACTGAGTTTGCATTCAACAAGCACGAATCTGCTGCTGTGACGGGGCTCAAGGAAAACAAATTTGCTTTGAAATCAGCACAACTGAAGAGTAGCCACAGACTAGCAAAGCTGAAGATCCCACAGGTGATCTTAAGGCCCTGTGGATCACCTTGAAAGGAGCAAATCCAGAGGCCGTGTACGCGAGCAGGTCAGCAATGAAGCACATCGCAGCAATCGTCCTGCTGAAATAGGTTTGAAGTTCCCATCTCATCAAAGATGATTTCAGGATTGTTTCCTCACCCGAGCAATTGCGTGTCTTGTACAGCTTGGTCCTTGTCCGCCCACGGAAAGAGATTTGCCAAAAGGTCAGTCTCCTTTTCCTACAGACTGCTACTTTTCCTCTTCATTTTACAGAATGAAACCAGCAGTGCCAGAAAATTTGCAGGTCAAGTGGCTAGCAGACTCCTAGCTTTCGGACTGAGCCCACTGGCACATTTGTGGGTTGTTAGGAGATACAGAAACTCGACAATCAATCTGGGTGGGTACCAGGTCCTAGTGATTGGACAAATAGGCTAAAGTTGCTGTCTGCTCGTGAGAGGCGCATACACAACAACGCAACAACAATACGCAGACACGTGACAGCTCTCCGGGTCGCAAAGGGTCATAGTATCAATGAACGTTTTGATAAACAAGCATCTGAAAATAAAGGACGTGGCAAGAAATCCTACAAATATTCCTTGACACAGTCCAAACGGTACCTAATTTAGGTCTCCCCTTCCATGGCCACTGTGAAGTGCTGGAGAGCACCAATTGTAGTATTTCCTGGAGCATCATTAAGGTGCTTTCCAGATGTGACGCAACCTTTGCCCAACAGATCAGAGACGCCAAGAGAATTAAGTATCAGAGAGGTAGCCGTGTTAGTCTGGATCTGCAAAAGTGACAAAGAGTCCTGTGGCACCTTATAGACTGACAGACGTATTGGAGCATAAGCTTTCGTGGGTGAATACCTACTTCATGCACTTTCCACTGCATGCATCTGACGAAGTGGGTGTTCACCTAAGAAAGCGTAAGCTCCAAAACATCTGTTAGTCTATAAAGTGCCACAGGACTCCTTGTCGCAAGAGAATTAGATCATTACTGATAAACTTAGAAGTCTTTTTTTTATCAGACACCAGGAGGCGCATACTTAATCACCGCAAAGAAGCTGAAGTTTTTACTGTCATTGCAGACGCAACCAAGGATATTTGCCCGGCTGCTCAAATGGCTATTTTGCTGGATTTTTTAAGGCTGATCATACTGGAGGGAAAGTAGTGTCTCTGCGGCACAATGGCCCAGCACATTTGGCTGTTCATTGGAAAGGATGGTGGTTTGAGCCCACCCAGGGTCGGCAGTAACCTCTATGGCTAAGGACTGTCCTGCTTTGAGCAGGGGGTTGGATTAGATAGTTCCTGAGGTCCCTTCCAACCCTGATCTTCTGTGATTCTACGTAGATATACAAGAGCATTGTGTTTGCTTTGGGGCAGTATGTGAGGCGGATGTTACATCCTGGTCCAGCTGTGACTAGTTAACTCACGTTTTATTCTGCAAATCTGGATTAGACCTCCCCTCAGTTCCTGTCTGGACAGAGATCTGATGGGGCTGTGAAGGCCAGAGCTCATGGGGGATTGCAAGCACAAATTTCTCTCAGGCATGGAAGACAAAGGTATGTATCATAGGTCCATAGCCCAGTATATTAAATTCACCTAGCTCTGGTGCATGCTGCTGAAGATAAGGCCAGTCCAGACCTGAAGGTTTTCTTTGCAAGTTTTCAGGAAATAAATACATATTTCCCTTCAATGGGAAAAACTAATGATGAAGTCTACAAATAATCTTTATCTTCAATCTTGCTTGAGAGAGTGATGCACGTTGGGCCTCTGTAGACGTTGACAGGATTGATGCAACAGATGAAAGAGCGAAGGAGACCTTTATAGCTAAAGCCACTCAACAAGACTAGATGGGCAGCTTGAAGGAAAGCCACTGAGGCAACAATGGTACATTTCCGGTGTATAATTGAATGCCTAGAAGGTGAATCTGTCACTGAATGCAGGAGAAGCGAGGACAAACATCATGCAAAAAGCAACCTGTCTTTGATGAATTGGATAGTCTACCTCAATTGGTTATGGTGGCATAGGATCTTAGTTACCAAGACTGCAGTCTCTGGAATCCTTCAGTCAAAGAAAACTGACCTGTTCCAAGTCCTCCAAATGCTGGAGAGCCCAGTGAATGAGCTCAACAAACTCAGATCTGAAGAAAAGGATGAGGAACTTGTAAAAGACTCTCAGAATGGGGGAAGAGTGGGTTTTGAAAACGCAAACTCTGCAAGGCACAGGAAGAGAGTTACACCACATGGATGGTGAATTTGCACAAACTTCTGTATGAGACGCAAAGGATAACCACAGAAGGAAATATTTTGCCGTCTTAGCCAATATGATCACAGAACTAAAATCTTGATGTGAGAGATTTCAAGAAGTTTTTACTCTATTTGATTTTCTCCATCCCAGGTGACTTCAGAATATAACTTGAGAAGAGTCAAAGGAGGAAATTCTTAAACTCAAAGGGAAATGCTCAGATTTTTCTTTAGACTTGGTTCACAAGATTGTCTCTTTCAAGATGTATTATTTTCCAAAGGGCACCGAGTTGGTCAGTTTGTCTCTTGGAGTCCAGAGCTACTTGAATGTCAGAGTGTCAAGCTCTTTGGATGATGCTTTGCCAGAAATGGAAAGGTTATGCTGACCCTTCTCCCCATGCCCATTGTGTTGGACACACAGTGAGCACATTAAGACGTGTCGGTAACTACAGGCGTTCGACACTGTTACAGACCTGGCTGAGTGACCCGGCAGTCCTTGCAGCTGAAGGCGACAAGACAGCCAGGTCGGAGCTGGACAGCGTGACAGAACAATTTGCCAAGGAAAGGTGTTGCCATGATGTGAGGTTGCAATAAGTGGGTGAGACCCCTCTTTTATTCAGACTGTGATTTTTGGTTTATGTGGGGTTTTTTAGACTTTTTACATTTAAAAAAGCCTAAGGTGACGTGGCCGTTGGGCCACATGCTGAACGTTTTCTTGCCATGCTCCTACCCTTGGCTCTGTCTCAGAGCCGGCTCCCGTGTTTGATCCCGGTCAGTTTTTTCAGGCCCACTGGCTCTTGTTCCTGCTAAGAAATTCCCAGCATGAAAAATGGTGATCCTGTGATGGCCGCTGCTGAGTGTTCCAGTAGGACGTGCTGGAGAAGCTCAGCTGAATGTAATGCAAATCCCCAAGCGACTGATTGGACCTTCGTGTAGCTTGAATTTCCCCTTAGTGTCCCGCGATGGAAAAGGGGGAAATTCCCATTCCCCAAGTGCTCGCTCCCTAACCTTGGTCTTCACAGAGCCATTGACATAGGAACATCTTGTCCCTCACGCTCTGCTACCGCACGGCTGCTCCTTACAGCAGAGGCTGTCAGCGATGAGACGAAGGGGTGACTCACCGAGGCCTTTAAGTAATCGCCATTCACTGGTGAGTCCCACAAGGGACGGGAGTCTGGTAGCGTTGTAAAGGTGGGATGTTCAGCTCTGGCTGTAGCAGCTCACACTCTGGAACCAGACGTCCATGAGCTGGCCCTGGAGGTAGCCAAAATCACAGCTGTCACATCCTCATGTCCACAGTGCGGCCAAAGTGCTGCTCTTCCAGTAGGGCAATGGACTCCCGGCTCCAGAAGGGACAGTGCCGGACAGGAATCATTCCCTACAGGCTCAGCTTTCGGCCTCCAGGGAAGGAGCTTTTACCAAACCAAAGGCCAGTGGAAATGGGGCTGGGCGCTTATAAAACGCCCAGTGGGTTTTCCCAGCCAAATCGCCGTTTTCCTGCAGGGTCCTCCAGGAAGTGTTTATGGCATGGATTTGCAGTTGTTTGAGTAACATGAGCCAGTGCCTTCAGGCTGCTTGGCACTGCTGGATCGATGCCCAGCCGCTGGGGCATGGCACTGAACCTGGCCCGACGGCATGATAGGGAAAGCACTGCAGTACCTCAGTGCGTGACCCTCCCCTGATCACAACAAACTCGCCTTGTTGGGCGACGTGCAAATCGAAAAGGGATTAGCTTCACGGGTTTTAATTCCCAGCTGTGATGCAGCTCTGTGGGTGGGCTGTTCTTTGTTTGGACCAGAGAGCCTAGGACTTGGATTCTTTACTGATTTGAGTTGAGTGAAAATAGGATCCTCTTCATCTGCACTAGAAGTGTCCATACATGGCCTGGCACCGAAATAACTAATGAGGGGAAAGGGATTTCATTATTTCGGATTTGTGTGTTGACAACCCTTGATCTCTTGTCCTGTGGGAGCGGGACATTGCAGGCGGAGGTGCCTAGGAATGAGTGATCTTCATAATAAGTATTAAACCGGGAGCGAGCAGTTTGGTTATTAAAAAGATGCAGATTTTCCCATTTGGGGATTGCAGCCGGATTTTAATTAGGTTATTCCTGTGTAAGCAGAGTCTGAAAGAACTTTCCCTTGACCACTAGCTGGATGGGGAAGAGACTTCATGAGCAAACTGTATTTACACGAAAACACCTATTCTGCCTGGATAGCCAGCAGATAGAATGGTATTGCTCAAAATGATCTTGTCCTCAAAGGCTGGTGTTGGGTTACAAATCACTGTAGTACTCAACGCAGGGGAGAGCGGAGAAAAAAACCAAGGAAATCAGCTGTTGCCACCACTAATTGAACAACATGGGCCCAAACCTCTTAGGGACACTAAAATCCAATCCTTGTTCTTAAAAAAGGTAAATTTGATTAAACCCCCCAAAAAAGGAAATACATTTGGAACAGGCTTTTATGTTTGCTAGATTTTAAAAGAAACAATACAAAAATTAAGCATCAAGATAGCTCTCTTGAGGATCAGCTTAAAAGTTACAAGCAAAATAAAAACAACTGGGACAAGTCCACAAGCCAATAAAAAATAAAAGAAATAACCCTAATCGCATCTTCCTAGACGTTCCCTGATTTACGTACATTTCTGGGGTTTCAGATCAGCAAGCTCTAGATATGATCTGATGGTTTTTCATACCTGGCTTAAAGCTTCTCACAGCATAGCTGCTCCCTCTTCCCCGGAGAACCACAACACACAGACAAAGGGAAGGTTTTTTCCCAATTTTAAAAAGTTCTAGCCCTCCCATTGGCTCTTCTGGTCAGGTGCCCACTTCCTTCCTTTTACCTGTGGGCTTGTTAACCCTTTACAGGTAAAGCAAGTAGAGAACAACCACCACGAGGGAGTCCATAGCCAATGGGCTGGCTGGGTGTTCACAGAAGGGAGCTACCCCCCACCCCCGCCTCTCCTTTATTACAGCATCATCTGCTGGGTGTGTGAATGCCATGGGGAGGTGTTGAGAGGGCAAAGGGCCAGGGATGCCCAGTGTCTGAGGAACGGGCATCCCGCGGGCATCCTCCCCTCTGAGGGGACTCCCATAGAGTGGTGCCTGAAGGGTGGTTCCTCCATGGGTTGGGCAGAGGTCGTGTTTCCTGCATTCTGCCTCCTACAGAGCAACTCCCCTCCTCCCCGGGATGAGAGACCAGGAGCAGGACAGGGGCTGGTCGCTGAGGGCCCCTCCTGCTGACGACAGCTCAGAACGGTCACAGAGAAGCGCCTTATTGGCGTTCTCTCTAGTCTCTGAACTGCTCCTAGGAGGGAGGGTGGCCTAGTGGTCAAAGCAATCAATGTGGGCTTGGAAGATCTGAGTCTGGTCCTGCCTTTGACCTGCTGTCTGACCATGGTCAGCTCACTGGCTCTCTCCCACGCCCCACCTGCCATCGTGCTTCCCTTGTGATTCGTCGTGCCCAGGAGCCCAGTCCTGGCACAGGGCGCTGTACAGACCGAACACCAGGCCCTTACCCTCTGGGCACAGACATGGCTGGGGGAGGAGAGCAGAAGGGAACCACGGGATTATATTGCTCAGCATGATTGACAGGGGCCTTGGCACATCAGCTGCCTAACCCTGGTCTGTTCCGATTGTAAACTCCTCTGGCCACTTACTCTGTGTCCGTGCAGCACCCGCGTCACGGGGCCCCGAGCTCTGGGGGGAGCCGCTTTCTGTTTCTGGAATATGAATGAGAGCAACCATCCAGCAGCACGAGCTGAATAGAGGTTTCTGCTCCTCTCAGGAGACCAGACTGTGACGGAGTAGGAATGTTCTTAATGATCCCTCTGACTGTTGTGTGGGTATGTCCAGACCTAAGGCTGTAACTTGACCCCAGGTTCGGGGGGGAGGAGGTGACACCTTCTGCCCAAGAGACAAAGGAAAGCGGAGGAGGGAGTTTGAGCCTGCAGCTGGCTAGGGAAAGGAGAGAGAGGCCCAGACAGGGTCTGGCCTCCCTGGGCCCCCAAAACGGATCCAGCTGAGGGGTCCGGTTCGTGGTACCTACAAGCTCTGGTTTAGATCATGTTCCTGTCGTCTAATAAACCTCTGTTCTACTGGCTGGCTGAGAATCATGGCTGACTGTAGAGTTGGGGTGCTGGACCCACGGGCTTCCCCAGGGCCCCGCCTGGACAGGCTCACTGGGGGAAGCGCACGGAGGGGCAGAAGGTGCCGAATGCACCGAGGTCAGACCCAGGAAGGTGGAAGCCGGAAGCTGTGAAGCTCCTCGCCCTGGAAACAGGCTGTTCACAGAGAGAAAGCTTCCCCCCAAAGTCCTGACTGGCTTCATAGGGAGCAGTTCCAGGGCATCGCCCCAGGGACTCCGTGACACTGATGTAAACTGAGCCTCAGATGTGCTCTCCACAGCCCCTTGCCCCAAGCGATGGCTCCGCGGTTCTAGGTTAAATACATTCCAAGTTATAAATGATTGAAAATGTCAGCCCCTGAGCGGGTCTGCCTTGGCACCACTCTAACGAGACCAACGGAGTTACATTGATTTACATCCCCTGAGGGGCTGGCCCACAGTGTGGCTTGTGTTTTCCAATCAAGTTTAACCCCCTAATGCCTCCCTTAATTGTGGTCGGGTGCGTGGTGAGCAGGGCAGAGGCTGGGATGATTCTAACAGGGAACTGCTTACACAGACTGGCGAGAGCTAAAAGAGAGCAGAGAGATTTGTGAAATCACACAGAAAGCACCAGTTTATCACACAGGACACAGAAGCCTGATGGACTGCATGATGAGTTCTAAGCTAAAGAGTTTGCTGTTGCTGGCCAGAGTAATTTCAGATCTTATCATAAACTAAGATTTGGGCTTAGACATTGGTGAATTTCAAGAGAGCTTGGAATAATTAGCTCCTGCATCTCTGGGGTTAATCTGTGGTATTTGTGTATGTGTGGGAAAGGATTAAGTCTTAATATGAATTAGCATTGGCTGGGAAGGCAACTTGCAATTGAATTGACATTTTGCTAATTAACTAATTATGTTTCTAAATGTCTAATTTTAGAATTACATTTGGTTGAACAGTGACTGACATACCCATCATTTCTGACTGGTCTAACATGAGATCAGCTATTGATTAGCATGTGTACTGAGGATCAATAGTGGCACATTGCTCCCCAAATTATCTCCTCAAGAACAGCAGATAATTAGAATACGTAACGGGATCCCCGGGGTGCACCCTGGGACTGTGGGACCGCTGTGCTCCCTGAACTCTCTCCAGCCAGGGCTGTCCCTCACAATGCCTGGCTAGTGACCAGCAGCAAACCCCTCCAGGTGTTATTATCACTCATCACAACTGCATGTGGAGACCCAATGCCCAGCTAGAGTGCATGAATGCTCCCACAGCCATTCATGAATCACACAGAGAAAGGCACCAGAGCCAAATCCCCCCAGTTCCCAGCGTTGTACCTCGGGAATAAACCGTCTTGCTCTGCTCAAGACCAGCAGTGCAGATTTATTAATTGGTTCACCAATGGAGAGTGGACGTACACCAGCCTTTGCAAACCTGGACACGTTTGCCACACGCTTCGGACAAACTCACAGTAAAAGAATGATTTCCATTGTGGCTATGTGTCCAGCCACGATAGAGTCATGGAGCAGAGCTGTGGCCTAGTGCAGGTTTTCGGAGACAGGTGATGGGGCAGACAATACCAGCGTCTCTGACTCGGGGGTCTGTCTGGACACTGGTTTTCACACACAAAATCAGCTTCATTGGAAGGCAGCTGGCTTGGAACTGAAGAGTCCAGCGGAGTGAAAATGATTAGGGGGCTGGAGCACATGACTTCTGAGGAGAGGCTGAGGGAACTGGGATTGTTTAGTCTGCAGAAGAGAAGAATGAGGGAGGATTTGATAGCTGCTTTCAGCTACCTGGTTGTGGTGAAATCTCCTTCCTTAGAGGTTTTTAAGGTCAGGCTTGACAAAGCCCTGGCTGGGATGATTTAGTTGGGGATTGGTCCTGCTTTGAGCAGCGGATTGGACTAGATACCTCCTGAGGTCCCTTCCCATCCTGATCTTCTATGATTCCCTGCTCCAGGCAGGAGCGTGTCTAGATTGTGGAGCCAGGCTCGGCAGATGCTCACAGGAGGAGCTGCTAGGTTGTTCTCCACGGTGGGCAATCAGGATAAGGCATTTCAGAACCATGCAGGGGACTTTAGAGGTGCGGTGAGCTGGGGCACCTGGGCAGTGGGGTTCCAATTGTGGTGATGGGGGTCATTGTGGGGCAGCTGCTGGAGGACTGTCAGGTTGACACAGGTAATGCAGAGTCTATACTCGCAGATGTAGGTCGACCATATGGTGGAGATAATTCTCCTAAGGGTTACCATGACTCAGTTTCCCACACAAGCAGCTTCCTTCATTACTCCAAAGACCACTTGGTGTCAGCTACATCCAAACCTCTAGCACAGGCACACGGATACCCACACTCTGGCAACACCATGAGAAGTATTGGCCAAAATATTCCGAATCGGATCTGGGCTGGGAGATGCCTATCCGCGTGGAGCAGCTCCAGTGAGGGCCAGGAAAGCCCTGACAAAGAACCTAGGAAACCTGGCTTCTTACTGACCAAAACAATGTCATGGCTGGTTATCGGACCCCAGCTAACGCCAGATGAGGGCAGTCTGTTTAAACACCCCGTTCAGCCAGGTCTAACGTGGGCCTATCTTCCTAGCCGGGGCCCTGTGTTTTTGTGTCACCGTAACAGGCATTGACCCTGGCCAGAGACAAATTCCAGTGTAGACAGTACACAGTGAGCCAGAAACAGGCTGATGCAGGTCATAGTGTGGACAGGACTTAATCCCTCTGGGGGCTACCGCTGCAGGGTAAAGGCAGTGATGATGTGATGGTAACGGGTGCCGGATACATCCCATGCTAGAATAGTATCCAGCCCAATATACTGTAGGGCAATCAATCTGAAACCTTCCCCTGTCATTATGAGACATAAATCAACTAGAAACCAACCCACCCCGGCTTCAGACTGATCTAGGACACTGTGTCTCAGCAAGAATTAAACTCCATGGATGGTAGGAAATAAACACTCTCATCTTTAACAGATTATTTTAATAAACCTTCCTCTGTATAATTTAAACCCCTCTCCCCGCCCTCCCCATACTTAAATCACGCCTGGTTTTTTTCGTTTAACAGCTCCAACATTTGCCAAGGAGACATTCAAAGGAACTAGGCATTTGGCACCAGTTGGGAAGTAGAGAAAAGAACTTGGAGGCAAACAGGTTTGACACCTTGGACACTGACTGCTATTTTTGTAGACGTTTTCAGAGTTAAATCTCGTCAAACTCATCATTTCTGGGGGTGGAGGGGGTTTGGTATCAGTGTGTTCCTAGCCTCATTAGGTATTAATAGGTTCTAACTGTACTTTTTCATGCAAATTATGCCAGGGCTTCAGATGTTATTAGCTGTGCGGTTCCGCATGTGAACTGGGGAAGTCGGGCTGCAAAAAAATAGTAAGTTGATCTGTAGTTTATTTTTAGCACATAAGATTAAAGCGATATTATCATCTTCCTTTAGCCCCCAAAATTAAGTCTCTGTTACTATTTCAAAGGCTTTGCAAAAAACTAATGTGGATAGAAAACTTCATTTAATAATAACAAATAATACTTTTTATAACAGAATAATAACATTACGAGCAGGTTGGACAAACACCTGTCAGGTATGGTCTAGACTTAGATCTGCCACAAGTGCAGGGGATGGGACCAGAAACCTTCCAGTCCTATGAGTCTATGATTACTACTCTCCTGGAGCCTGCGCAGTCTAGATAATACTGGGGGCCTTCCAAATCTGGTTCCATTAGGAGGAGAAATTCAGGATGGAGTTAGGTATGTGCTGGAAACAATCCCAAGGATGCCCCACAAAAATCCTGTTTTCCTGAACACAGCTGGAGCAACCAAGAGAGGGCAATTTCCCTGTTCATAATTTCCAAGTCTGCCTCTCCAGTCAGTCCTGTGCTCCCAGGAGTCCTGTCTCTGCTCCTGCTCAGAACCATGCTCACCAATTTTTCTCTCCCTGGGTGCTGGCGTTTTCCTTCCAACTTCCCACTTGCCAAACCATCCTCTAGCCCCTGCATTTGCAATTAGGGAATCCCTCTGTCCACACAGCTTAGCTTCTGATTGGGCCTTATCATGTGGCCCAGTGCCTTGGATGGTGACTTATCATAGACGAATCATAGAAGATCAGGGTCGGAAGAGACCTCAGGAGGTATCTAGTCCAACCCCCTGCTCAGGGGAATGGGCGGGTGATGGGAGGAGGGCACCAAGGGGCCCAAAGCCAGCTTTGTGCTTTTCATGTCCTGGTGGAGCTGGGGGTCTGCCCAGCGCCGGTGGGAGTCAGAGCTGACTTTCCACAGTGCAATCCTGCCCAGCCTGCCCCATAGCATCCACTTCCTGCCCCGAACATGCCCTGCACCCGGGGCGTAGAGTGAGATGGGTGTGGGGCTGTCCCAATAGCTCTTACCCAAGGCTGTGCTGGTATTTGTGCCTCCTTTAAGGCCCCACGTGTTCCTGGGGCCACCTACAGGGGCCTTAGCACAAGAAAGGCGCTAACATGAGGCCACCGCGGGTCGTGGCCTCAGTGAGAGGGTAGCAGGCTGATTGCTGCCCACGCAGCTGGCGGACTGTGCCAGAGGGAGCCCCTCTCCTGGGGCGGGTACCGGCAGGAGCCAGATGGGCTCTCACAGGGCAGATTTTCGGACGCACAGGAGTCAGCAGCTTGCCCCATCAGCACATGGTCACGTCCCTCATCTCACAGACGGAGCGTGGACAACCCCCCACTTCCAGGACTGGAGAGTCCAGGCCAGGACTTAGAGAGACCCCTTGCAGTGCCCCTTGCCAGCTCAGCCTGGAAGCTCGTCATGGCAAATGAGCCCTGTTGCTCCTCTTCCACTAAGTGCTAGAAAGCTGCATCGCTTATAAACTCTGCAGGGGATACTGAAAGCACCAGACCCCTCTCCGGCAGAGACAGCAGGAGCTGCCCGTGTCCTGCCATGGGATTGCTACATTCTGCCGGCTTCCCGTTGCTCCTGCTCTGATCAGACAGAGCCTGACTCTGGAGAATAAAGCGGGTTTTGGAGTGTAAAATATCAACGTTATGCCATGGGGCAGAGCATTAGTTGGTGAAAATTGTCATGGCTCCAGTTTACGCCAGCAGAGGATCCGCCCCCATTATTTTCAGAAGTGACTAGAATTTTTGGGTGGCCCAACTTCAGAGGGGACAGATCCTCGGAGGCCAGGTGACCAACACTTTCATTAAGACCCCTTCCCCTTAGGATCTTTCTCAAGATGGACACCCCAAGTGGAGGCACCCAAACTCACTGCTCACTTTGGAAAATCCTGGTCCTTTCAACATTCCCATTCAGAAAATGTTAAAACAACCTTAACTCTGCCCCTCCTGCTCACTCCTTAACCTCTGGCTGAGTGACTGACGTCCTCAACTCATGACTTAAAGACTATATGTTACAGAGAATCCACCACTGACAGTAGTTTAAACCTGCAAGTGACCCGTGCCCCATGCTGCAGAGGAAGGCAAACCCTGCAGGTCTCTGCCAATCTGATCTGCAGGAAAATTCCTTCCTGACCTCAGACAGTGTGATCAGTTAGACCTTGAGCACATGGGAAAGACCCATCAGCCAGACACCTGGGAAGGAATTCTCTGTAGTAACTCAGAGCCCTGCCCATCTTCTGTCCCAAATCTGGCCGCTGGAGATATTTGCTGCTAGCAGTCACAGGTCGGTTACGTGCCATCGTAGGCCATCTCATCAGACCGTCCCCTCCAGACACTTATCGTTATTAGTACTGTTATTAATCAGACTTTCTGCTGTTTGTCTCCCCTGAGCTCCAACCTTTCCATCTTCTACTTTCAGTGTCTTTAACCTCGGTCGGCAATTTCCTCACCCTCCATGTCGACGTGTAAACTACAACGCTCCGGTCACAGACCTGCACCCACAGAGACTCCCACTCACCCCAGAGGGGAGTTTACAAACCGGCAGGTTTGGGGCTAGATTTTCTGTTGGTGTAAACAGGGGAAGCTCTCATGTCATTGCGTTCACCCCAGCCGGAGATTTAGCCCATCTACTTACAGACGCACCCGTGTCTGCCCGGCGGAGCGTTGTACTCAGCTGTGAAGCGGCGCGCTCTGGCCTCAGCAACCTTTAAACAGACTGTTAGCTACAATTTTCCCTACTCCCACCACCTGCTCAGCTGGCCTGGCTCCCCGCCGGGGGTGGGCTGCAGTGACACCTGGTGGTGTACGGCAGAACTGAGCTCTGCAAGCTCGTGTGTGTGTGTGTGTGTGTGTGTGAACAGTCCCCGTGGGCCCAATTCTCTCACTCTAGGTGTAAATCAGGAGTAAGTGGACCGAAGTTAATGGGGTTACGACAGCGTAAGTGAGGGGAGAATCGGGCTCAACGGGACTACTGGAATAAGTCTATAAAGGATTGGGCCCACAAAAGGTTGGCATTTTTAGATCATATGCCTGCAAATCCCCCCTTATCTGAGCAGCCCCACTGACTCCAGCAACTACTCGGAGGAGTGGGTGCTCCCTGGGCTTGGCCCAGACACCCCAAGGTCGGGAAGCCTCTTAGAAAGCAGGCGCCAGCCCCATAGCTGGCAGACATTGGAGTGGTTCCATGAAAATCAGTGGATCAGATCCTCAGCTGGTGCAAGTCAGTGTCGCCCCACTGAATCTCTGGGGCTACAGCTGCTTACACCAGCTGAGAGTCTGGGCCCATCTCCCTTGCCTGCCACATTCCCTCTTGCCCCCACTCCTTACTCGGTGAGTTACCTGGATTTTAGCCTGGGTGGTTTCTTGCTGCTCCGGCCCTGCCCGGAGCAGAGCGGGCGGCAGAAGGAAAGCAGGGGATTGGGGACCAGCCCCACCCCCAGTAATTCACGGGCTGGGCTTTGAGTCCGTGGGGAGATTTGCTCATCTCCCTTGGCTTTTCCTAGCAGCCCATGGGGTCGCTTGTCCACCAGAGTGCAGCTCTGGGGACCCAGAGTTCAGTGGGACGCTGTCCTGGAGCCCCTGAGCCAAGGTGGACGCAGGAGGGAGCCAGGGTTTGCAGGGGGTTTGGTGCTGGGGCGGGGGGATGGGAGGCGGGGTTCTCTGATGGGCTGGTTTAACGCACCTCGTGGCCTGTCTCTCCATATCAACACCCCCCCCCAGATGTGAATATATACAACCAGCTCCTCCCCTTATATAACACACCCTCACAAACACACAATGCAACACA
>ML677412.1:3002075-3020535 GCA_007922305.1 Dermatemys mawii
TACACCTCCTCTATCTATCTATCTATCTATCTATCTATCCCCAACCACCCCATCTATCTATCTATCCATCCATCCCCATACACCCCCTCTATCTATCTATCTATCCCCATCCACCCATCTATCTATCCATCCATCCCCATACACCTCCTCTATCTATCCCCATCCACCCCCTCTATCTATCTATCTATCCCCAACCACCCCATCTATCTATCTATCCCCATCCACCCCCTCTATCTATCTATTCTATCTAGTCTATCCTTCCTTCCTCTCTCCCTCCCTCCCTCCTGGATTCTGTTATCAGCTCTGACACTGATTGTGTGTGTGGCTTTGGACAAGTCCCAGACCTTCTCTGTGCCTCAGTTTCCCCACCCTCCCTGGGGATTGGTCCGGCTGAATTCCTGCCTTGCATGGGTGCTGTGAGGATTAATTAGTCGATATCCATGAAGTGCTTTGAAGATGAAAAGCCTGTGGAGGTGCTAAGGGTTATGCGCATTCTATGCGGCTGGGCACTGAGGTTTTGCTCTGTGCTGCAGCGGGGACTTGCCGGGAGCTCTGTTTACATGGCCTAGCAATTGAGAGAGCTACAAACAGGGTATGGGACCCAGGTTTCTGTTTTATACTGTCCACAGCTAGCCAGCAATTTTCTGTCAAGATTATTTTTTGGTGGAATGTGTGTTACAAGGAGAGACGTTTCTGCAAAGAGAGTCTGGGTTTGTTTAAATTTTGTGGGTTTTCAGCAAAACCCCAAAATTCTCGAGGGTGGAGTAGGCAAAGGACGTTTACATTTTCAGTGGCCAAAAGCAGAAAAAGAAATCAGGTTTCATTTTTTTGACAAAATACCCCACAAACACGCAAAGAAGAAATTTGGTGGAAATGAAAAAAAAACCCAACCTTTTCATCAAAACTGTTTGCGGGCAAAAGAAACCTTTTCCTGACCAGCTTTCCCACTGTCTGTCCACTCGCCCACCAGCGGTGTTCCCTGGCCCTGGTTTCCACCATTCGTGCAATCTTTCCTATGGCTGAGGCCTCCGGTTCCTACACTGTTCTTAGACTCAGTTGACAGGCGGCTGGAACATGTTATGGTCCCATCTACACAAGCAAGGCTGAGTGGTAATAGTCCTCAGCTCTTCCGAGCACAGTCCGTCCTGAGATCTCCAAGCGGTCTACAGAGGAGGTCAGTTTCTCCCCATTTTACAGATGAGGAAACTGAGGCACAGGGAAATGAAGTGACTTGCCCAGCTGTGACGAGAACCAGGTTTCCTGAGTCGCGGCCCAGTGCTCTAGCCACTAGATTACACTGTCTTCCGTGAGTGAAGTGTGTCATGGCACTGGGATGGTGTAACTGATCCTGGAGGTTTTGCTGCTTATCACCACTGACGTGATCGAACCCTGCGGGGGAGGAGCCGGGTTTTGCAGCTAGGGGGTGAAGGGTCATTGGCGGTGGGTGAGCGAGTGAGGTCTGGGTTTGTCCCTGTCCCATGGGGCTGGGCCCAGCTCCCCATGCTACGTGTTGTGGCCTAGGGCAAAGGGTCACCGTGCCGTTCAGGGTTGTCGTGATGCTCTTCAGCCCCAAGAATGGGGGAGGAGCAGTCGCCCCACACCCCATTAGCTCAGCCTCTGGAACCCAGGTTGGACCCAAGCTGAGTGTGGACATGAGCCTGCGGGGGAAATAGCCACCCAGGCTGTCCCAGGCACGCTGAGATCCAGGGCTGGACAAGCAGGGGAGTCGGAGTCATCGCGGAGCCGGGAGTGCGCGGGGGGTCCAGGACTGCTACCGCGGGGGGCTGGGAGCCCGGGGAAGGGCACTGACAGAGCTATTGGTGTGGGGACAGAGGTACTCTTGGTTGAGGGTTGATCAGCATTGAGGGGCTCACGCAAAGCTGGGGGGGGGGAAGCTCAGGGACGGGACAGAAGGGGGCTGCCAGTGGGGATGGAGGGACACCAGCAGAGCTGTGCAGGGACCCCAGGATTGCTGTTGTCATGGGGGGTTGAGGACCATTGGCAGCGGGGTGTGGATTAGTTGGAACAGGCCCTGCTCTAGCTATCAACTTCTCCCTCTGCTGAGCTCCAAGGAAGCAGAAGCCACCGTTGCTCAGTGCAGCAGTAACCTGCTCCTCGCCATCCCTTCAAACCTCCCTCCGCAAGGCACCCTTTAGCACCCAGCTGTAACCCGAACCTTCCTGAGACAGCGGGAGGCCAACGTGCGTCCCGGGGCAGCGCCGAACGCAACGCTCTGTGACATCCCAGGCACGGGGTCAGCGGCCCAGGAAATGAGGTGGGGTCCAGTCCAGGCCCCGCTGAGGTCGATGGCTTCCCATGACTGGAAGCGGGGGAGGCACGCTGAGTCCATCCTCGAGTCTAATTAGCGGGGCTGGTTGGAGCAGGACTCTGCGCTGACCTTCCATGGCGAGGAATAGTTCATGCACCTTTGTGATCTGCAAAGAACGACTGAACTTTTTCAACGCTTTTTTCCCCTGCTTGTTTTTACTCTCAAGGTCTTCTCTGGAGGACCAGAGTGTGACTTTTCTCCTGAAGGGAAAGGGTGGAGTTGTTCTCTTTAACCTAGAGATCTTTCCTCCCAACTGTGTGCTCGGCCTTTGAGTTAACGAGCTCTGAACAAAAAACAACCCCCGAGCATCTGGAGTAGCCTGAATTAAAATCCCTCCCCCGTCTCAGTGGTACCTGTGATGACTGAATCCTGCCAGTTCTCTGGTTGTCCATAGAGACATCCAGGAAAACCAGGGAAGACAAGAGTTGAACGTCAAATTGAAAAAACAAGCAGGGGAAAGATGATGTTTTTAAAAAAGCACCCCCAGATAGACAGACACCCCCAGCTAGACACAGAGACAGACAGACAGATACAGATCTTTCAGGCTTCCTTTATCTGTCCTCAAGAAGCCAAGGAAGGCGCGGCCATCAATCCCTCCTCCCCCGGCAGGTTAGTTGTCCCTCACTTTTCAGTGTTGCTTTGCAGTTTGTCTATGATGATAGTGGCTCATTTGCTGCCCACCCTTCCATTTCTTAGCAACAATCAGCCACAGACATTCGGTGCCAGATTCCAGTGGGTTTCCAGAAGGGTTAATTGGGGGCCTGAATATATTTCGAGGGGCTCTTTCTTGCCCCATGCTCGGTCACACACCGTAGATTTGCTGTTCCTGGGCCGCTGGAGCTACCCCGCGTTGTTGACTTGCAGCGATCGGAGCAGCGTAAGGAACAGCCGTGTTGTCTGCCTTGCCCAGTCAGAGAGCAGCTGGCCCACAGAACTAGCTTTTCTTTTAAAGCACATTGCGTCGGAAGCGTGTTTCCCCTTTAAAGCCTAGCGCGTCTCCATGGGAAATACTGGCTCCTCGCTGGGGGTGTGCTGTCTTCGGGCTCGGGTTGCTGAGTTCCGCTCAGTGCTCGCCTTTGCTTACCGAACACCCCGGGATGTAATCGCCTTTCCTGGGGTTACAGGAATTCCTTCCACTCGTAACAGCGACTTTCTGTGATCACAGGCTGGGATTGCTACCCCTAGTGATAAGTGGAGAAACTGAGGCACGGGGTGGGGAAATTACTTGTCTGCGGTCACATAGTGAGGGCCAGATCTTCACTGGTGTAAATGGCGTAACACCACTGACTTCAATTGAGGGTCTGGTCCTTTCCGTGGCAGAAAGTCCAGGTTTGAATGCTAGTCCCTTGCGCTAACCACTCAGTGCCACGACTGCACGACACCTAGTGACGTGCAGGTGCCATCTGTGCCTGCAGGGCATCTCCCGTTGCTCCCTGAACTAGGGGAGGCATTTGATTAGTGCGCTAGGATACCAGTGTCTGCCCTGGCATGCACCTTTCCAGCTTTGCCATCTAAGTAGAACAGACTACGGCCAAGATTTCCAAGGATGTGGGTCAATTTCCTCGTCTGTCGCTCTACCGGTGCACAGGACAGCTGTGTTTTGGCTGGGGGTGTCTGTTTGCACTGATCCTTTAGCAGGGTGCGAGATGAGGTCGGACGAGGGAGCACAGGTAGGGCTCCTGCTCCCCTGTTGGAGGAGGGCTGTCAGATCACGGGGTCCGGTGCAGTGCCAGGAACTAGACGCTAGAGCAAAGACCTGAGAGCCTTTGGCAGGAGGAGAAGGGGAGCGTGTGGCCAAGCTGGGCTTTGTCTCCTGCTGGTGGCTGGAAGATGTGGAAGAAGGTTTGTGAGTCTGTTGCTGTCCCTGCGCTCCAGGGGGCTGGTCCATAGCTGGAGCAATAGGGGCCCTGTCAGGTGCACTCCCAAGGGATGGGCCGGGTGTGTCAGAGAGGGGAAAGTGGAAGGGATCAGGGAGACAGGCAGTGGCGGTGACTTGGGTGGGCAAAGCAGAAGCTGTGGAGAGATGAAAGGTCGGGGTGAGGCGGGGAAGGGTCTGTCTGGGGAACATCGGGCAGGTGGGAGCAGCGACACGGCTTTTTGTCTTTGCAGCTCCGAGCTGCAGAGGTGGGTTTTGTTTCCCAAATGCCTCAACTCAGGAGATCTGCCGACAGTCACTAGAACCGGCTCCTAGGGAGATCCTGCTTGCAGGGAGAAGGGAAAGGAGATTTCACTGATGCAGTTAAAAAGCAGGCCGCCAGAGCCCTGTGGTGAATATAAATTCCAATCCATAATAGATGATGCCCCAAGCTAATAGATTTGAATGACAAATCCCAGCTGAGGAGCAATAGAAAGCAAGCCGGCTGTTCTGGGAGCCGTATAGCTCCTGGGCAAACGGGGACCAGCACCCTGCCTGGATCCAGGATTTTCACAGGCTGAGTCATGTAGCCAGGGCAAAGCCTTGGGCAGCATGGATGGGCGTCGCTCCAGGGATTTACACCCGCTGAGGACCTGGCCTGATGTTTTCTCTGTTGGTGGGTGGCTTGTGGGGACTGGGAGTGAGATCCGCCCCCAGGTTACAGGCTCCAATGCATCGATGTGGATGGAAGCTGATGCCGTCCAGCACCTGGTTGGCTGGTCTCAGTTCCGTCATTAATGGGGACACGTCCAGGTCACCCCAGCCACCAGCATTGCTGGAGCTCACTGTCTCTGGCGGGAGTCCCAGCAGAATGGCCGTGGAGCCCAGACCCCGCCTCACGTCTAGACGGGGGCGCCACAGGTGAGGGCGAAGCACAGGGCAGGGTAGTGAACCACTTCTGGTGCTGTAAACGGAGAGGGTGTCTGACCCCAGGGCTGCCAGTCAGAACCTGCCATGACAGCCTGGGTAAAAGCAGTGGAGAACGGGGCTGGTAGCCTCCCTTTCCAGGTGTAGCCAGGGGGGCCGGCGATGGTGAGATGAGGGTGTGGACAAAGCAGGGGAGCAGCCCGGATGACAACATTTAGGGGCCTGATTCTCCTCTAACTTACCCCAGTATCTCCAGTGCAGTCAGTGGAATCAACACATGTAAGACAAGGGTCAGTGAGAGAGAAACCAGGCTGCTCGAATCCAGCGAAGAGCAAGCTTCACAATGGGCCAGACCCACACAGCTGGTGTCAATCACTGTGGCTCCATTGGCATCAATATTGCTACGCTGATTTACACCAGCTGAGCGTCTGGTCCGACACCTGGAGCCTGGGGAAGCCCTGTCAAGACTGAATGCTTGCCTGGCTCATATCTCTCTGTATGGAGGCTGCAGACCGGCAGAGCTGGGATCTGGACTGGAACTGACCCGAAGATCTGGTGTATGGCCCTGCCTCGCGTTCGAATTTGTGTGTGTGTGATTTTCAGGTTAGTCTGGGAACAGCCGTGAAAACAGGCGGGGTGTCACTGGGCTGGCCTCACACGTGGCCTCCAGCTCAGATTTCAGTCCCTGATCCGGGAGCAAATGGAGACAGAGTCGGGGAATTCCTCCAGGATGTGGGGGGAGCTGCAGGGGAGGAGACTGAGGTCTAAGGCAGCTAAGAGACACGTGTTTGCAGAGGGGCGAAGGCTGGGAGTAGCAACGCTGTCTATTGAGGTTTAATCAGACACAGGATGCTCATTGATTCTGTTCTACTGTAAGTAAAAACTACAGGGGTCCTGCCTAACCCTGGAGCTGGCTTCAGATGTGAGCAGCCCCCCATGAGGCCTCTAGACAGGAGTAGAGCACTTTCCTGACGGCTCACCTCAGCGCCCACCAAGCAGGCCTGCAGCCTCTTGCTTTCGTGGTGCCTCTGGCCGCAGAATTCCCCCAACCATTCATTTGGGTAGCAAGTCGGATAATTAGCTCCTTATGTATCATCCGTGGGGTACTACCCAGCCTACTTGTAACAGTGGCTGGGCAGGAAGCTGTTTTTGTTTGAGATCTTTTTTTTGCCCCAGGAAGGCAAAAGATACAAAAATCAAATTCACATGAATTCGTTCCGCTCCGCAGAAGCTGGACTATTTGTCTGTATTCACTGTGATTATCCCACATTTCTGTAATTCACCTAGAGCCTGCTTCTTAAGAGGTGTTCGGGATAAATTATTCCATTTAATTGTGGGGTGGGGGTGAGAATTTGATTAGAATTTCAGATTCTGAACACATTAGTGACCTGAAAGCTCCCCCCACCTTCACTACCTAGAGTTATGGAATTACTCAGCTGTTAAACCTGCTTCATGAGCTCAGAGTCAGGCCACGTGCCTGGTTCTGATATCAGTTGTTCTGGAGTAAGAATCAGAGGGGTAAGCGTGTTAGTCTGGAATTGCAGAAGTGACAAAGAGTCCTGTGGCACCTTAAAGACTAAGTCAAGTATTACAGCATAAGCTTTCGTGGGCTAATACCCACTTCATCAGATGCATGCAATGGAAGTATCCAGGGGCAGGAATAAATAAGAGGCAAGGACCAGGTTAGAGATCACAAGATTAGTCCAATCAGGCTGAACCAGCTTGTTATCTCTAATCAGGGAGGATGAGGTCCTCTTCTAGCAGCTGGTCCGGAGGTGTGAACACCGAGAGAGGAGAAACTGCTTCTGGAGTTAGCCAGCCACTCCTAGTCTTTGTTCAATTCTTGACTGATGGTACCAAATTTGCAAATGAATTGCAGCTCTGCAGTTTCTCTTTGCAGTCTGGACTTGAAGTTTTTTTGCTGCAAGATGGTGACCTTTAAATCTGTTATGATGTGTCCAGTGAGGTTGAAGTGTTCTCCTACAGGTTTTTGTGTATTGCCGTTCCTGATATCTGATATAAATTCCTACATGCATTAAGGGCATGGTCCCGCTGGGAGCTGAGCACCCCTTTGGATGTGCCCAGCACCTCTCCGGATCAGGCCCCTAAGAAGCGCCAGAGGAAGTGGCCAACGAGGCTATTGACATCCAGCAGGCGCTAAGGAGGTCGCGGGCGGGGGTGTGAGCGGGAGCTTATCTTTGCTCGGCTGCATACACAGAGTGGCTGGAGCTGGGCACAGCGTCTCTGGCTGCCACTTTGCACTGGGTAGACAGCGGGGCGCTAGGAGTATTTTTGGAGAGCCCCGGAGATAAGGGGAGGCCACGCTGAGGAATCTCGTCGTCCTCTCTTTGCCCAGGGCTGATCAGCTGGCTGGCTAAGGAGACCGCGGGCCCGACTTCCAAAGGTTCTTCCCCGTTAGCCCCAGGATATTGGCTCAGTAGCTTGCTTGCACTGCCCCTGGTCCCCAGCTCCCTGGTGCTGCGCTTGTCTGTTTCCACTGTAGGCTCCCTGGGGCAGAGACGTGCAGCGCCCAGCCCGGTGGCTGTAGTGGTACAAATGGAGACAAAGCTCCCACAGCCCCCTGGGCCTTTCCTCGCTGCGTCCTGGGGAGGGCTCCAGGGAAGAAGGGGCAGCAGATCTGGGACCGTGGCGCAGTTCAGCCCAGCTAGGGGATCTCCTTCCCCCGTGCTCTGGAGACCCGGGACTTGGGGAGCACAGGAGCAGCTAAGGAAGGCGAGAGGCACGGGAATGTTCCACCCACACCTGAGCTGCCCTGGGTCCGAAGAGCCTGGCTCCCGTCCGAGGGCACCTCTCCCGTGCAGGGGGCTGTAGCGTCTGATGGGCTGGTGACCTGTGCTGAGGTGGGCGCTCCCGTCCGATCAGGCCTCCCAAGGGGAAGCAGGGAAGATGCAGCCAACCCACCCCTCCTGCCATCGTCAGCCGAGCTCCGAGCCCTGGTTCCCTGGCCTGCCCGCGTGTGATTAATGGGCCAATCTGTCTCTGCTAACAAATCAGCTGATGGCCATTAGAGGTCTGGGGGCTGCTTGCCAAGTCCTGGGACATGCTCTGATGGGCTGATCTAATGTACCCGATGGAGTAGGGGAAGAGGGGCAGGACTGAGCCATCAGCAAACAGCTTCCCCTAGACAGCAAGTGTGAAAAATCAGGACAGGTGTGTGTGTGTGCGGGGGTAATAGGAGCCTATATAAGAAAAAGACCCCAAAATCAGGACTGTCCCTATAAAATCGAGACATCTGGTCACCCTAGCTGGAACCAAAGGGCTGGAAGGCACTAGCAGACTCATGCTGGAAGCCTCCTTGTCTCTTCTTTTGTCTTGTGAATGATTGCAGTTTCCACCGGGCTCTCATGAAATGCAGCCACCTCTAGGGCAGAGCACAGCAGTTGTTGAACAGCTGACAGTAACAGCAGTCCAAGCAATACGTGAATGACTCTGCTGCATACCTGCACAAGAGAAATCACAGGAGAGAAGAGCAATTCACTTAGCAGGAGCCTGGCCAGGGTTCTGTGGCTAACATCCCTTCTCAGGGAACAAAACTGGGAGCCCTCGTGTCTACTGACCTTCTCTAGCGACTTGACAGCATTTCCAGGTGTGTGGATCAGGGCAAAACCCACAAACATACAATCAAAATCCCTGCCCCCCTCAGTCCTTCCGGCCCAGTTAGCTGGAGGCTTTTGCAGTTCTCCAGGGGCGGAAAGAAAACTCCTAGGGCTACAGGAGTGCAGCTGGCTGTGAATCGATGCTCTGAGCTGGAATGGCTCCCAGCCCTGGTCGATGGGAGGATCAGATGCTGACAGAATGAGTTCCCGCTCTAATGAGAAAACCTCCTGAAACCTGTCTGGGCTAATTAAGAGACATGGTGGGAAACTCCAGCCCAGGGAAGCCAGACCAAAGAACCCCTCAGCATCCGTTTAACTAGGCCTGAGGGCCTGACAGTGCTGAGCTGTGTACGGATCTCCCTTCAGCATGGGGTCTGGAGGGAGAGACGGCTCCAGGAAGAGGGAAATCTCCTGGCCTGGGACGAACTGAAGAGTGGCTTAAAAATAACCAGAAACCAATAACTGAAGGCATCACCTGGGAGCAGGGCCTAGCAGCCAGGACTCCTGGGTCCCAGTCCTGGCTCTGAGGCCTGGAGTGTGGCCTGGGATTAGGGCAGGATGGGGGCGGGATTGTGACTCCTGGCGTCTCTTGTTAGTTCTGCCACCAACTCATTTTATGACCCTGGACTTGTCCCCTGTAAGTCAGTTTCACTGTCTGTAAAAGCAGATGATTGATACCTGCCTGCCCCTGGGAGGTGCTCAGGAATCCCTGGAAGAAAAAGTTTTGTCCTTCACAACATCCCCAGGCAAGGAGTTCCACAGGTTGACAAGGTCCCATGTTGCATTGTGGGAAGAAATACTTCCTTTTGTTTGTTTTAAACCTGCTGACTATTAATATCATCAGATGACCCCAAGTTCTTGTGTTATGTGCAGGAGTAAATAACACTTCCCTGTTCACTTTCTCCACACCAGTCGTGATTTGTAGACCTCTATCATATCCCCCTTTAGTCATCTCTGTTTTAAGTAGACTAGTCCCAGTCTGTTTAATCTCTCCTCATAAAGAAACTGTTCCATACCCCTAATCATTTTTATTTCTCTTCTCTCTACCTTTTCCAATTCTAATACATCTTTTCTGAGATGAAGCAGCCAGACATCCACGCACTGTTCAAGGTGTGGGTGTAGCAGGGATTTATATAGTATCATTATATTTACTGTTTTATTATCTTTCCCTCTCCTAACGGTTCCTAACGCTTCTGTTCACTTTTTTGACTGTCACTGCACATTGAGTGGATGTTTTCAGAGAATTATCCACGACGCCAAGATCTCTTTCTTGAGAGGTCACTTAGACCCCCATCATTTTATGTGTATAGTTGGGATTATTTTTTTCCGACATGCATTATTTTACGCTTATCAGTGTTGAATTTCATTTGCCATTTTGTTGCCCAGTTTTGTGAGGTCCCTTTGCAAGTTCTCCACATTCAACTTGGGACTTAACTAGCTTGAATAATTTTGTATCATCTGCAAATTTTGCTACCTCACTGGTCATTCCCTTTTCTAGATCATTTATGAATACGTTGCACAGCACTGGTGATCCTTGGGGGACCCCGCCATTTACCTCTCTCCATTCTGAAAACTGACCATTTATTCCAGCTGTTGTTTCCTATCTTTTAACCAGTTACTGGTCCCGGAGAGGATCTTTCCTCTTATCCCAGGACTGTTTAGAGTGCTTAAGAACCTTTGGTGAGGGACCCTGTCAAAGGCTTTCTGAAAGTCCACTGAATCATCAGTGTCCACACATTTGTTGACCCTCTCACAGAATTCTAGTAGATTGGTGAGGTATGATTTTCTGCTTACAAAAGCCGTACTGACTTTTCCCCAACAAATTGTGTTCATCTCTGTGTCTGATAATTCTGTTCTCTACAGACGCTCCCCGAGTTACGTAAACTCAACATACGCAAATCCAAGCTTATGGAAAAAGTTCCGTAAGCTAGAAATAGGAGGGGTCTTTTTTTTGTGCATAATGGTCGGCGATATGTTTCCGACTTGAGCACAATTCGAGTTATGCAGGGCGTTCCGGAGCGGAGCACTTGCGTAAGTCGGGGAGCGTCTGTACTGTTGTTTCAACCAATTTGCCTGCTCTTTCTCAGTGTGGGGAAGCCACGGGTGATCTCCCCACGACCCTGTGGACATGAAATGCCCCGAGCAAGTTCTCCATTCCTGATCACCGTGCCGAAGGGGCAGTGCCGCTTGCAGGCAGACCTCCCAGCTGGGCAATGGCAGAGCTGAACCACCAGCCTGGTGCCAGGGACTCTCCCATCAGCTGGGGGTTGGGGAAGGGTGCTGATGCATTGCACTGGGAGGACTGGAAGAGGAGGGATGTGCTCCTTTGTTTAACCCCTGCCATGCCAGGGCGCTTTGCTAGAGCTGACCCGCTGAGCCTTTGCTATGACATGGGACACATCCCTGGCCATTGCCTCCCCATCCTGGCTGTTTCTGTGCTGGGGCTTGCACTTGGATCAGTTTCTGGCAGCCCCTGGGAGCGCTGGGCAGCCGGGCAATGGGGATAGAGGCTGAGCGAACCCTGTGCCAAATGTCCGAGGCCTGGTATCGCCCATCAGACCGTGTGCTGCAGGGGGCGCTGCTGCAAAGGGCCTGCATCCTGGGTTCTCTCCCTTACCCCAGTGTCCCTTCATTGACTTCCCTGGAGTCACTCCCGATTTAAACCAGGAGAACGAGAGTCACTCCTGATTTACACTGGTGAGACAATATAACTGTCAAAGTGGTGTGAATCCAGAGTAAGTCCATTGAAATCTCTCTAGCGGGTTCACTCCTGATTCATGCTGGTGGAACTGACAGCTAGACCTGCAGACACCCGTTGAGGGTCTGGACCATTGTTCTGGTTGCCAGTCTCCCTGCGGTCGAAGGGAAATGCACGTCTTATCCATAGAGGAATCAGTCATCTGTATGCTGTAATGGCAGTCGTCACTGGGGATCTCAAAGCACTAAATAGCAGCCTCAGACCAGACACTGAGGTAGCCCCAGAGCCGGGACTAGAACCCAGGACTCCCACCCTCAGCCTTCTCTACCGCCCCTCACGCCCCCTTTGGTAGAGCCCTGTTGGCTCTGAACGCCACGGGAGGAGGCTCCGGGAAGGCCTTGGGCTACTTTGCGTTTTGTGCATTAGCAAAACCCACTTGGGATGTTCCCGCTGCTGGCTGGCCACGATTCAGTCTTGACTCCCAGCCACGGCCCAGCCAGTCCTGCTCCTTGTACCACACGCGGCCCTTGGTGGACCTCAGCTCCCCCTGCTCCGAGGGGCTGGATGCCCTGGGGCTCGGGAGCGGGAGAGGGGATGGAGACAGAGAGAAAATACTGACGTAGGCCAGGGCTGCCTTTTCCCCTTTTAGAACCAGCAACTGCTAAAAACCATGGTGCACATCAGCTGCTCTGACATGTCACTTTACACAGGCTGGTGGCTGGCTCACCCGGGCCAGCAAGTACAGCTCCTGAGTCCTGGTTTCTTTCCTTTGAGGACCAGGGCGCGGTGGCGGAAGGTGCCAGATGGCTCCAGTGAATGGGCAGGGCCTGGCTTCTCATTATGCCTGTGGGGCACCAGGTGTGACGGGCTGTCACCCTCGCTGGCACACACCGAGGCTCCATCACGGCATCAGTAATCACAATGCCCATCACAGCCTGGCGGGCGCAGGTTTCCTACCACGGTATCGCAGCCCTGCCCTGTCAGGCTCCACGGCCCACTCACCCCTGGGCTCTCTGCTGAGGCTCAAAACAAGGAAGCCAGTTGTTAGGCTTGTGTGTTTGAAAGGAGGCTGAGGCCCGCTGAATTCATCGCACACGGGTCACGGCTGGGAGATGACAGGGGTTGCTGAGCAGGGAGGCCTGAGGCTATGGGACTCTCTTGACGTTGGTGGAAGGACGGCGAAGCCCTGTCTGAGTCGGAAGGGCTGCGGTGCGTTGGCACAGGCGTAGTGGGGAGCCCCCAGATCTGGGGGTCTGGACTGAGGGGCACTGGCAGAGCTGGAGGGCGAGAGAGCTCAGGCCTGGAGTGGGTGAGGAGGGAAGTGCATCAGCTGAGCAGCGTGGGGGCGGGGAGCCCAGGGCTCGGGCCAGGGAGCGCCGTACACCAGACCTGAGCTGCGTTGGCAGACGAGTGTTGAAGGGCCAGGAACTTGGAGGCAGCTGGCAGCGGGAGGGAGCTACGACCCACTTCAGGCTGGGGCTTGGCAGGGCTGTGGGGGCAGAAGTGCCCCTGCCCAGAGACAGTCTCTGGGGACCCCTTTGGATGGGGAGCAGCTGGAGCCTCACCATGACCGGTTCTCTTCTGCTTCCTTGCAGGCACCTCTTGGACAAGGACACCTTCTCCAAGTCGGACCCAAGTAAGTACCCGGGGCGTTGTGCTGGCCAGGGCCGGGGGCACGTTAAAGCTTGTAGGATCCAATCTGCCACCTGGGGTCAGACGAGCTGGCCTCAGCCGGTGGCCCCAGTCCTGGGAGCTGATTGGCAGAACGCTGGGCCATAGGACAAACCCCCCAGGCTGTGGTCGGAGAGCTTCCCTCTGCCCCGATTATCAAGCCGCGGTTCTGCTCTGCATTTGTCTGATCTCACTCGTCTCTCGGTTCTGCCCTCTGGCCTGGCTGGGAATCTGTCTCGGTTCCTGCTCTCACCGCTAGGTCTCCTTGCCCACATCCCAGTGATGACGTGCTAAGGGAGCCCAGGGCGGCTGGGGGGCTCCTGCCCAACTACTGGTGGGGGGAGACTGGAATACATGTTGGGGGACTCCGGGGGGTTGGAGCTAGGGGTTCCCAACCTTCCTCCGCCTCTGGGGGCTGCAGACTTGGGTCTGAGGGGCAAGCTCTCAGGGAAGGGTCTCGGTGCCTCCTGCTCCCTGTTGGTCGGGGCCCCAAGGAGAGTTGGGATGGGATGCGTCAGCACTGGGACAGCCGAGGCCGTGTGGCCAGAGGCCTGTGCACATCGGTCTGTGAGCCCCATGCACAGAGGAACCCTCTGGGAAACGGGGGTGCGGCGTCCTAGGAACGCCCAGCCCAGAGAGCCCTGCGCAGGGGACACGGAGCCCAGGACTCGGCACTGGGGCTTGGGGCACACCTGCTCTGGCAGGCTAGTGCAGAGTGCGACCCGCCGGGATGAACCAGGCCAAGCCCAGCCGAACGCCCTCTGCCAGCCACGCGGGCGGGTCGCCCCTAAGCAGCTGCTCCCTGCAGTAAATAGTCCACAGCTCCTTGACGTGTCTCCAGATCACCTCTCCACTCTCCTCTCCTCTGCCGATAGCCCAGCCCGGTTCTGAGTGGGAAATTATCCAGAAATCCCCTCGGGTTCGCTTTCAGCTCGGCCTCCAGGGAGCAGAGGCTGAGGAGGAGGTGCTGTGAGGCAGCCTGGCACCCAGCACAGGGCACTGCGTGGGCAGTCACGTTGAGCACAGGGGAGTGTACAGGAGGCTGCACTGGGGCAGTTATGGGGAGAGAAGGGGGCGTTGGATGGCTCCAGGGACGGGGGTTGGGGCTGTAGAGCCTCCGTCACTGGTTCAAGTCCTATCCAGGCCAGAAGTGACTGTTTGGTGGTCCCTCTGTGAGATGAGTTTGCTGGGTCTCAGGCTCATTCCTAGTGACTGAACCCACCGGTGCAGCTGCCTGCAGTGAGGCGAAAGCCTGAAGAGAGCCAGGCCCACGCCCCACGTCGCCTAGGGTCTGTACCTAGATTCCAGCAGCCCAGTGTTAAGTGTGAACAGGCCGGTTCAGTGCCAGAGATGAACACAGAGTCACAGACAATCCCCTTGGGCGTGTCGATCTGTCTCGCTGGCCCGCGGAGCCGGCCTTTGTGGTAGCCGGTCCCTCCCACCACAAATCCCAGCATGGTTCAGGTCACTCCCTGTCCCAAAAGACCAGTCACTTACCCCAGGTGAGTTGCACCGTAGATCTCCCTCCAAAAATCAGGCTTGCAGCCAATCCTCTAACGTTAACCTGTGTCCTGTTCTCTTCCCTCACAGTGTGTGTGCTCTATACCCAGGGGATAGAGACCAAGCAGTGGAGGGAGGTAAGAATGGTGCCATTTTTTCCTATTTCTGTGGGAGCCGCTGGGTCTTGGATGGGGTGCAGGGATGACTGAGGCAGCTGGGATGAGTGGTGAGAGCTTCCGGCCCCCGGGTTCCATTCCCAGCTCTGCCATTGATTCGTTCTGTGACCTGGGGTGAGTCCCTTCGCCGTGACGTGTCTCGGGGGTTAATGCTGCTGACGTGGGAACTGTGGGAGGGAATCCCGGATTGGCTGCAAAGCACGTGGAGAGCCTCGCTGGAAGGTCCCCAGAAAAGGGCAAAATACCCAGCAAAATGAGTCAGGAAAGTCTGGCGGGACATCCCGCTGGGATGGGGGAAGGGGCAGGATTCTCCTGCCCCGTGCTTGGGTGAGCTCCCAGCCTCGGCAGTGTCGTGTGCGTGAGTCTGGGGCAAAGACGTCCTGCAGCCTGTGTGTGTGTGTGCGGTGGCCCAGGGGGTTGTCTGGGACTGGCCTGCCGGCCCGTGTGTGGGGAGGTGCTATGTGTGCCACCCAGGCCCCAGGGGGTGTAGAGCGGGACTCCTGCTCTCCCTGGGAGGAGAGGTCTTGCAGACTGACGTAACCGGCCACCCAGAGTAGGAACGCGTGGCTGACGGGCCTAGTGCCCTGCACAGCAACGTGGGCTGCTTCTCGGATCCACGCCCATCAATTGCCCGATAGAGGAGGGGTGAGTGGTGGGGATCAGAGCAGCTCTGGGGGCAGCAGCACTGGAGAAGGGAGCGGTATTTGAACATGAGCGGTTAATAAAGGAGAGCTCCAGTGATTAGTGGAAGACGGGTCAGTAGATGGGCACACGTGTGTGACTAGACACGAACACACAGAAACACGTGAGCACTGAGACACAAGCCCCTACCCATCAGAGACACGCAAACACACATACACATATACACACAAATACACATCGTACCTGAACCCTTCTCCTCCCAAGTCCCCCGAGACCCTTTGTAACGACGCTGCCTCTGGTGGGACACAACTGAGAGTATCAATTTAGGACAGATTGCTCAGAGCAGGGCAGTTACAGCCCAAAGCCTGGTGTCCTTTACAATTAAGGCAAACTAAACCAGCCAAACAGAGAGGACTTCAGTCTCATCCCACTGGCTAACCACAAGCCACACAAGCAATTCCCTTAGACACTCCAGTTTCCCAGTATCACCACCAGCACCACTTGTTATGGGGACTAATGCTTATGAAAACCAATACCCCAGGAAAAGAAAAAGGGTTTTCCCGATCCCAAAGGACCAAGCCCCAAACTCAGGTCAATAGACAAATCAGATCTTACCCACAAATCACGCTGTTGCCAATCCTTTAGAATCTAAAATCTAAAGGTTTATTCATAAAAAGAAAAATATAAATGAGAGTTAGAATTGGTTAACTGGAATCAACTACATCCAGTGATGGCAAAGTTCTTGGTTCAGGCTTGTAGCAGTGATGGAATAAGCTGCAGGTTCAAATCAAGTCTCTGGAGCACAAACATCCACAGCTGAGATGGGTCATTGACTCCTTTGTTCAGAGCTTCAGTCTGTAGCAAGATTCAGAAGCAGCAGTGAAGACAAAGGGGAGGGATTTCCAGGGCCTTTTATATCCTCTGCCATGCGGAAGGACACCCCTCCGTTCTTACTGTGGAAAATCACAGCAACAAGATGAAATTTGGAGGCACCAGGGCAAGTCACATATTCAGTTTGCAGACCGCAGTCATTGCTCACGTGCTACCTTGAACGTCCCAGGAAGACTTCTCCTGTGGATTGGAGTCTCCCAAGGTCCATTATCAGTTAAATGTTTCTTGACTGGGCACTTGATCTGAAGAATTCTTTCTCAAGAAGCTGACCAAGTGCTTTACTGAGGCTCCTTGGAATCAAACACATTGAGATAGCCAATATTCATAACTTCAGCTACAAAAATGATACCCATACACAGACAGCATCATCATAACCAGCAAATTACAACCTTTCCAAAGACACCGTACGCGACTTCCTTTGTACAAGGTTTGGTGCCACTGTAGGATCTTGGTTGCAACAACGATCTATACGGTCCCAGTTCACACCCCTGCTCCCACAAGATGCTCCCTGGCGTTGAAGAGACCCCACTGAGCTGGGCTCCCATGTCAACACCGGGCTCTCCAGGTGGGTGCACAAAGAGCTTGTGAAAACAGCTGGGGCTCACCCCAGGAGGCGCTGTTTTACCGGTGCCTCGCAGCCGGCCAGGCCGCGCAGTGTGTGACGAAAACCTGCCTGGGGGAGGCGGTGGGGAGCTGTCAGCACCCAAAAGAATAGGAGGGGCCCTTGTGACGTAGCAGCTGAATGCATATGTGCATGCGTGTACGCGTGTGTGCATGTGGGTGTGCACATGTATGCGTGCATGTGTGTGTCCATTTGTGCGTGCGTGTCTGTGTGTGTGTGTGTACACGTGTGTGTGGTTCCTGTATCAACAGTTTCATTGCTTATCAAGGCAGGGAACTCCCCGGCCCCCGATTTACAAACTGCAGTGATGAGACCCCACCGCACACGCCCCGTGGTCCGTTGTTCCGCTGGCTTATCCCCCTCCCCATTCGACTCTGCACCTCCCCTCCAGTCTGCAGCTATCTCACCTTGGCGCCAGCCCCTCGCTCTTATTCGACCCCCACCTGCTAGGGTGTCTCTTTTCCCATTGCTCTTCCCCATGACGGTACCTGCCCACTGTGATCTGAGCCTCCTTGTCCCCAAGCCGCCCGAGCTCCTGGAGCTCTCCAACCCCTCACTGGTTCTCATGGCTCAAGTCCTCCCCATCTGACCAACGTCCTCCTCGAGCCGTGGGCCCCAGGACAGACCCGGGCTCCAGAAGCAGTCACGGCAGTGCCAAGCCGATGCCATAGTGTCTCGCCGCTCCCACTCGGGCCTGGTGACACATCCCAGGCTGCTGTTGGCCGGACTTCCCTTTCCAAGATGCTGGCAGCCGCCTGGCTCCCTCTCGCTGTTCCACGCTTCCAGGTCGGTCCCGAGCAACGTTCCCTCTAATTTTTGACAGGCCATGTGCGCAAAACATTTCTTTTGCGCCCATTTCTGTGCACGCAGTGTTTCGCCGTGTGTGCGGGGTTTAGGATCTGTGCACACGCGCGCAGGTACACAGCTTAGAGGGAACAGGGATCCTGAGGGTGATGTTTGTGTGTGTGAGAAAGAGACCAGGACCCTGCTAGAGACTGAGAGAAACCAGAAGGGACAGAGCATTTGCTCTCTGCTCCGGGGAAGCAGATGCCCAGCTCGGGGTATTGCAGGGCCTCCTGGACAGCCGGGGACCTGCCTTGGTTTTGGTAGCTCTGCATGGGCATGGTGGAGGAGGAATCCGGGAACGGTCTGGCCCCGGGCGGGGCAGGGGGCTGGCAGACATCTGAGCAGGGAGGCAGAGGCGGGAGAAGAGGAGGAACTCCTCACTTCTAATTGACTTCCCAGCTAATGGAGCAATGAGAATGGGCGGGGCTGAGTTCAAAGACATTGCTGGGCAGGTGAGTGTGGGACACCGGCAGAGCTGCGGGGCGGAGGGGAGCGGGGCCCAGGGCTGGGCTAGCAGGGGCTGCAGGTCGGGATTGAGGCAGGTGTGATTCTACTGCGCCTGAAAGTGAAGGAGAAAAGATGCTAGAGACAGGTGTGATGTGCACGACTGCTCCGCTGGTGCCCCTCACTCCCGACCCGCAGCCCCTGCCAGCCCAGCCCTGGGCTCCCCCCACCCCCAGCTCTGC
>ML677412.1:3020935-3032216 GCA_007922305.1 Dermatemys mawii
CACCTGTCCAACCATCCGTCCATCCCTCCCTTCCTGTACACACCCTCCCACCTGTCCATCCTTCACCATCCATCCCTCCCTGTATGCACCCTCCTACCTGTCCATCCATCCATCCCTCCCTCCCCGTACACACTCTCCTACCTGTCCGTCCATCCATCCATCCCTCCTTCCCTGTACGCATCCTCCCACCTATCCATCCTTCACCATCCATCCCTCCCTGTATGCACCCTCCTACCTGTCCATTCATCCATCCCTCCCTCCCCGTACACACTCTTCTACCTGTCTGTCCGTCCATCCATGCATCCCTGTATGCACCCTCCCACCTGTCCATCCTTCACCATCCATCCATTTCTTCACTGATCCCTTCCTCTATGCACCCTCTCACCTGTCCGTCTCTTCATTGCCCTCCCACCCATTCATCCATCTCTTGACCATCCCTCCCTCTGTCCATGCATCCGTCTCCGTACATAACCTGTCATCTCTCTTCATCCCCACCCCTGCTCCCATATATCGTGTTTGGTGTCAAAGTGGCATCAGCCCACTTGCACACTGGTCCGGCCCTCACTGGGATGAACTGGCCAAGGTTCATTGACTCCAGCAGAGCTACACGCATTTACAGGAGCCGAGATCTGGCCTAAGGAATTGTAACTCAAGAAGTAAATACAGCCACAGTCAGTTTGGTTTGTTATTTCACAGGCTTCCCGTCCCTGGAGCAAGGATCCTTCTGGTTAATTTCTGCCCTGCAATATAGTGTGTAAGAAGGGCGCTTTGATGAGAGAATAAATATAACCTTTGTGATTTACAAAAAGGAGGAGAGCAGGCTATTGTTGAGTTCATTGTGTGTGCTCTGAGTCCAGGCTAGTGCAAACCAGAGCCCCACATCCCATTAAACCCATCGCAGGTAGAGCTGGGGGAGAAAATGCATTTTTCGGTTCGCTGACGGGTCTGAAAAGTATAAAACCAATTGTTGGGGATCGAGACAAAATGAAAATGGGTAAAAATTGTCAGTGAGCCAGAAAGTCAGAACTAGGATTGTTTGGGGTGGGACAAAATGTTGTGTTTTGAGATTATTTTTAAAGGAAAATTGTAGAAAATTATTTTGGCTCTTTTGATTTTTTTCCAAGTGAAACGATTTGGTGAAATCAACACCAATGTGCAAACTCTTTTAGTCGCCCTGTTTGTGCTGAAAAAATTGCAGGCCAAAAATTTCCTCCCACTCCACGCACGATCAAGGGAGGCGCTCCCCACCCCCACACCCCGCCCCATTGCGCCTCCCGCAGCAAGTAACTGGAACCAAGTGAATTCTGGATCAAAGGGGTGGGTCTTGCATCTAGCCGGTTGGCGTAGCTGGGCCCCTCCCTGCCCTGCCTCCAGGTCATTGTGCCTTAGGGGGTCATCGACTGACACAGCTTTGCCAGTGTAACGCTCCACAGAGACATGCTTCTTCTGCAAGGGGCAGAGATCCTGCTGGGTCGGTAAATGCCCCTGATCCGTGGCGGTTGAGAATCACTGTAGTGCCCGACATGCTGACGACTCATATTCCAGGGGCACCCTCCGTCTCCCCTCGAAGCCTGCCTAGCTAAGGCAGACAAAGGGCGGGAGGAGAGAGAAAGTGACTCTCTAGATGCCAAGACCAAGTAGGACCGTGGTGATTATCCAGTCGGACCCTCCTCTATAGCCAGGCCATAGACCGGCTCCCAAACAGGCCCTAGAGCAGCGTGTTTAGAAATACAGCCCAGCCGGATTTACAAATTGTCCATGACGGAGACTCCACCGTGACCTTGGGGAAACGTTCCGGGGTTATTTACCTCCCTGTTACAAAAATCGCCCCTTGTTTCCTGTCTGAATTTGTCTGGCTTCAGCTTCCGGCCATTGGCGCATTAGACCTTCCTCTGCGAGATGGAAGAGCCCGTTCCGAAATGTTTGTTCCCCTTGTAGGTACTTACAGGCTGCGATCAAGTCACTCCACCAGCGTCTCCTTGTTAAGCTAAATAGACTGAGCTCCCTGAGTCCATCACTATGTGTCTAATCTTTCAATCGTTCTCGCGGCTCTTCGCTGACCCTTCCCCAATTTATCAGCATCCTTCTGGACACAGGATCCCAGCCGTGGTCGCACCAGTGCCAAATGCGGAGGGAAAATCACCTCTCTGCTCCCACCTGAGAACCCCCTGGTTATGCATCCCGGGGTTGCATTAGCCTGTTTGGCGACACTGGCGGCTCCCGTTCAGCTGATTGTCCATCCTCACCCACCCCCAAATCGGTTTCAGAGTCTCTGCTTCCCCCGTCCTGTCATTATGGCCAACAGTCTTTGTTCTTAGATGGATGCATTTACATCTGGCCCTAGTAAAGTGCATACAGTTTGCTTGCGCCCAGCTTACCAGTGGTCCAGCTTGCTCTGTATCAGTGACCCGTCCTCGTCATCTTGCTTAAGATCCTGCAGCAGAGCCAGGACTAGAATCCAGGTTAATTTGTAACATTCTCCGTGGTGCTTGCTGTGGTCGGGATCGCGCGTGCCCTGAGCCAGGCTGAACGCCCCCGCTACCCTTCGCGAAAGTTGAGCCCCGCAGCCAGCCCTGCTAGGAGGAAATGGAGGTGGGGATGTCACAGGGAAGTAGTACAGCCAAAGAGAACGGAGAGAGAGAGACGCAGAGATAGGGCAGTGCTTCAGGGATCCAGCGCGCTTCAGCATGGTAATAGCGACCACCGCTGCGTCTCCAGGAGCGCCCCGGGAATTGGCCGGAGCTGCGCTGGCGTCACTGGGTCCGGATCCCCGGCTGGGGTAAATGGGGGGAGCGGTGTTGGAGCCAGTGGGGACCGATCTTTGCCTGGGCAAAGTCAGTGTAACACCAGCGGAGATCCGGGCTGTATGTTGGAACGCGGGATCCGTGGGGGAGGCATGTGTCCTCTGTGGGAATAGCTTGAAGAGCCCTGGGAGCTGATGCCAGCCGGTCCATGACCACCCCTAGGGATTCAGTAAGAGCCCAGGGACCCAGCTGAGCAGGCGGAAGGAACTGATCCTGGTACCTCCTTGTTCTGAGGGCTGAATCTGTAGCACTGCTTCACACCAGTCAGGCCTAGAGCGCCCCCCGTCGGTGGGTAATGACTTTATCCCCCTTGTACAGCCTGAAGCATAGCGAGGGGCAGTGCCCAGGTTACACACTGTCTGCTTGCACCCAGCTTACCAAGTGGTCCAGCTTGCTCTGTATCAGTGACCCGCCCTCTTCATCTTGCTTAAGGTCCCACAGCAGAGCCAGGAATAGAATCCAGGGCCCTCTTTACCAGGACTCGAACTCATGACGTTGGCTGTGCAAAGCAGGCACTTGGTCAACACCACCCCCTGGCCTCGGGTGAGCTGCTGGCTCACGTCAGCGGTAACCACTAGAGGGCGCTCTGTGTCGTTCCAAAAGCGGAACAGACGTCTCTGGAAAATGAGTCAGCTGATAAAGTTCAAATTGGCTGGCAAGCACTTCCAATTCCCTGAAAATGAGCCTTAATTGGAGACTGTGTTTGGCATCTTCAATCAAGAGAGTATAAATATTTCCGATAAATACTGAGGCTCCTTGGCTGATAGCAAGACCAGCAATGAGACCGCAGTGAAAGAATGAAAGCAGCTATTGTGAAATTAGTCATTACCTGTACTGAGTTCTAGAGAAGAGACAGTCTACAAGCAACATGTCTATTTATTTTCCTGATGCAATTCAATACACGTTATTGGTGGGATAAGGGACACAGGTGTTGGAAAAGTTTAAACAGTGTAAAGAACTGGAGAATATGTCTGACACGCTGCCCTCTAGTAGCTGGAATCAGCTCTTCTCGGTTGGTGTCATAAGCCCTACACTGCAAACAATGAATGGAGAGTCTCCTTTAGCGTAAGTAGGAGGGGCTTGTGCTCTTTAGGGAGGGGGAAGCTGGGTGCTGTGGCGGTGCTAGGTGGCCATGGGTTCCCTGGTGCTTTCTGTTTGGGTAGCAGGTTGGGCGAATCGTGCTCCGTCTCTCACCCGCTGGTCGGAGGCGTTCCCCCTCTGGATTTCCAGCCGCTCTTCTTGTCCTCCAAGGCCACTGGGTGGTCTCCGGTTCTTTTGGGCACTGGTCTGTACGTGCTGTGCCCAGCCCACTGCCTGCGCGAGATGGGAGTGGAGACCTCGAGCAAACCAGCTCCTTGCTTTTGCACGGGTCTCCTCAGCAAGGCGCCAGCCACTGGGCTCAGATGCTCCCTCGGCGACCTGGCATTTTGACAATCCCACTGCGCACCCATCTCTTCGTTAGGCACCTAAATGCCTTTTCAGATTTGCCCCTCGAGCCCAGGGGAGGGGGTTTGTGTAGAAGGCATGAGGAATAATAAGCAAAGCGCCACGGCAAAGGTTAACAAAGCTGTCCGGGGGAAAGGCTGGTTTTCTGGGGGAAGAGATCTAATTTTTCTTTTCACTGTCACTCAGGCTGGTTTCAGAACTAACCTTGCTATCAATGGTCTTCCAAACTGCGGGGCACCTCTCCCCATCACTTGGCTCGCGCTGTGCTCTGCCCACCAGGCACAGAGAGGCGTGATCAGCACTCCCAGCCCGTAGAGGGGAGGGATAGCTCAGTGGCATGAGCATTGCCCTGCTAAACCCAGGGTTGTGAATTCAATCCTTGAAGGGGACATTTAGGGATCGGGGGCAAAAAAATCTGTCAGGGGACAGTATTTGGTCCTGTTAGTGTAGGCAGGGGACTGGACTCAATGATCTTTCAAGGTCCTTCCAGCTCTATGAGAGATGTATTTGGAGATAGGCCTATTTTATAATAGCTGGGGCGGGAATCTCTTAGCTCAGTCTCCTCCTGGCACCGTTTACCCCTGTGAAGGACTAGTGCCCCGGTATTATTATATTACCAGCTCGCCCGCCAAGGAGTAATGAGATCTGATGGCTGGGAGCAGAAGCTAGACGCATTTGATGAGAAGTAAGGATCATGTGTTTGACGGTGAGGATGATTAATGGTGTTGGATCCACTTACCAATGGGGGCGGGGTGGAGTCATCATGTGAGATTTTCCCCTCGAGGTTGGGTGTCTCTTTCTCAAAGCTCTGCTCTGGGCTGGAGGCAGGAGGTCAGAGGGGCTGTTCCCACGGTCTGTGAATCCCCCACATCCTAGGGCAATGATGGGGTGCCACGGAGTCCTGCATGGTTCCTGCTGCAAAGTGCTCCGCTAACGGATGCGAAGGGCGGGGTGTCGGACGGGGGCTCACCCCGCAGACTGGGCACAGACCTCCACCCCGCATGGGGACCGCCAGAGTCCATAGAACAGCCCTGGGGTCGCAGGGCAGTGTGGCCTAGCAGCCGGAGTCCATAGACGTGGGTTGCCCACCTAAGGGTGTGGCGGCCTAGATAGGGGGGCCTGGGCCCACCCGACTCCACCAGGGCCCTAACAGTGGCGTAGTGTGTTGCCAGTGACTCAGCGGGGGGTCCCACCGAAACACTCTACCACCCTCCCTGGGTCACTTCCTAACGGGTCCGCTGTAGGCGTCTCCCAGGCGTCTTCGGCTCCTCTGCTAGTTGTCGGGGCAGTCGCCTCCTCCGGCTGCCCCCGTCGCTCGGCTCCAGGCGAGCTTGGGAAAGCCTCAGGTCCCGGCCCCTCTGGAGGGGTCCCAGGCACGTCCTTCCCCCTCAGCTGCCAGCCCAGAATGAGCTGAGCTCCTTGTTTTTATACCGCTAGAGCACTTGGAGCATGCTACTGGCTTATCTTATAAGTCACTTCATTTCCCTGTGCCTCAGTTTCCTCATCTTATAAGCGTGTTTCAGTGGGACACTTATCTTATAAGTGGGACCCCCCGCTGAGTCAGTGGCAACGCGCTATGCCACTGTTAGGGTCCTAGGTCGGGGCCTGGTGGCGTTGGGTGGGCCCAGGCCCCCCTACCTAGGCCGCCACACCCTTAGGTGGGCGACGCATGTCTATGGACTCTGGCTGCTAGGCCACACTGCCCTGTGACCCCAGGGCTGTTTAACCCCTTCCGCGCTGGTTTGGGGTTGGCTAGCCCCGTCCCAGACCGGTATTAACGGTTCCGCTCAGGAAAGGAAAGAAGCGATTCCTCGGCCCAGGTCCTCCAAGATCCCTAACTTCCACTGGGATCTTCTGAGGACCTGGCCCCTTGATCCCGGTCACAGTGGCATGTGAGGAATAGCCAGGTGCTGAGGCTCTCAGGGAATGCAGGATCAGATGCAGCCCGTTCGCAGCTGTCGGTATTGAAGCGATAGCGCGGAGGTTTCCTGTCCAATCCAGCTCCTTGGAGCTGCTGTATGGTGTGCAGGGTCCTTAGTGAGTCATTAACGGGCTAGTAATTCCTTATGCAAATAAGGGGGGAGAGCACCAGTAGAGGGCTAGCCCTTGCGTTCTAATTGTACAAGGGCACGGAATAATCCGTCACAGCCGCTGGATGGCCGGATTCAGGCTCCTCGCCCGAACATCCCGCTCCTGCTCCCGATGGGCTCCAGTGGGATTTGGATCAGGCCCAGGCAAAGCTGACCCCGGAGCCTGCCCTGTGGCCCTCAGGGAAAAAGAGGCATCAAAAAGTAAAGAGGTATTACCTCTGCTACTGACCCTCGAGGGGCTGAGCATCCAGGGAGCTCAGCACCTCGCAGGATTGGGCCTTGTTGGAATTCAGCTGTGATCAAACCCTCCTGCTTTTGCCTCTGTTGTAAATTACACACGAGAGAGCAAATAAAACCAAGGACAGACGAGAAGCATTAGAATAGCCCATCGTCCTTAGGGGAAAATCCTAGGCAGTAGGGCTCTGTAGGTTGTTTTATATGTGATCCAGCTCCTGGGTTTTGGAAAGACCCTGTACAGTTCAGCATTGGGGCTGGAATGGGCTACTCAGGTCTAGAAGATGGCTCCCAAACTCTGGAGCAAGGGTTTCGCTTCCTGTTCAGTTCTCTAGGACTTGCCTAGAAAGGGAGCCCTCCCTGCTTGGAAAGGTGGTGGGTGTAAGCAGAGACTGGATCCGGGCCCCTGAGTACCTACGTGGGGAGAAGATTCCCGAGGCCACCTCGAGATGGGGAAATCAACCAGCATGGCTAGTGTGGAGTAACAGCTCCCAGGGCGGTGGATGCTAGCCCAGATTATTCCAGAACAGGGAAATGACCCCATTACGTTGTGTGCTCACTGCACCGGCACCGGACCTCTTAATGCATCCCCTGGAGACAAGGCCTCGGAGCAGAGGGTCTTTCATCTAGCAGACGATGGCAACACAAAGGCCAGCACTGCCAACCTCCAGTACTCAGAGAGAATGTGGAGATTTTGAAAAGCAGCACATACTGGGGCTCTTTTGCGTTCTAGTTTAGAAACAGCCTTGTCTGGAAATGACACCGGAAACTCCCAACATGGCCCCGGGAGCCGGAGAGCAAAATCAGGCGTCGTAAGACTCACCCCGAGTGTGTGCTCAGTGCCTGCAAGTTGGAGACAGAGAAATTCACATGGGAAATGACCCTGGAATGGCTGACCTAGGACTTGGGGGATTCACCGTCGCCTGGGTCTTTAACCTGAGATCGGGCAGCACTTTCGAATGGATTTGCCCTGGTTGAAGCAGAAGTTCTGGGCTCAAGGCCGCAGTCGCTGGCAGCGGGGCTGGGGCCTGTGCTAAGCAGGAGCTAAGAATCATAGAGTATCAGGGTTAGAAGGGACCTCAGGAGGTATCTAGTCCAACCCCCTGCTCAAAGCAGGACCAACCCCAACTAAATCATCCCAGCCAGGGCTTGGTCAATCTGGGCCTTAAAAACCTCTAAAGAAAGAGATTCCACCACGTCCCTAAGGAACCCATTCCAGTGCTTCACCACCCACCTAATATCCAACCTAAACCTCCCCCACTGCAACTTGTGGCCATTACTCCTTGTTCTGTCATCTGCTATCATTGAGAACAGCCGAGCTCCATCCTCTTTGGAACCCCCTTTCAGGTAGTTGAAGGCTGCTAACAAATCCCCCCGCTCACTCTTCTCTTCTGCAGACTAAATAAGCCCAGTTCTCTCAGCCTCTCCTCATAAATCATCTGATGAAGTGGGTATTAGCCCACAAAAGCTTATGCTTTAATACTTTTAGTTAGTCTTTAAGGTGCCACAGGACTCTTTGTCACTTCTGCAGATCCAGACTAACACGGCTACCCCTCTGATTCTCATAAATCATGTGCTCCAGGCCCCCAATCATTTTTGTTGCCCTCAGCTAGACTCTCTCCGATTTGTCCACATCCTTTCTGTAGTGAGGGGCCCAAAACTAAACACAGTACTCCAGATGTGGCCTCACCAGTGTCAAACAGAGGGGAATAATCACGTCCCTCGATCCGCTGGCAAAGCTCCTGCTAGTACAACCCAAAATGCCGTTAGCCTTCTTGGCAACAAGGACACACTGTTGACTCATGTCCAGCTTCTCCTCCACTGTAACCCCTAGGTCCTTTTCTGCAGAACTGCTGCCGAGCCATTCAGTCCCTAGTCTGTAGCAGTGCAGGGGATTCTTCCTTCCTTCCTTCTGTCCTTGTTGAACCTCATCAGATTTCTTCTGGCCCAATCCTCTAATTTGTCTAGGTTCCTCTGTATCCGATCCCTACCCTCCAGCGTATCTATCACTCCTCCCAGTGGTAGAGACTGGACGATCACAGTGGTGCCTTCTGGCCTTGGGATCTAGGACTGTCTGGGGCTTGTCTCTGCCCAAGCACAGCGGCGGGGGTGGGCCCGTAGCCGAGTGTCTGCTCCAGGTGCTCCTGCTCCCTTCAGCGTGAACCACCCCCTTTGCCGGGGAAGGGAGCTGTGGCCCCAGGCAGAGGAGGCAGCGTGGGCCCCAGGCCATGCCGGGCTGGCAGCCACGCTTCAGAGATAACACTGCTGAGCTCCCGCGGGGTGAGGACTTCTGCACCTCACATGATTCCCAGGGTCAGTCCCTGGCAGCCCAGCACTGGGGCAGGTGCCATCTGCCCTGGGCAGTGCTGGCCTGGCTACCTGTGCCCCTTGGCGGTCGCACCAAGGTATTTTCCTCACCCCAGGGCCCTGGATCTCTGCTTCTGGAGCAACAGCCATTAGTATTTCTACTGCAGTTACACAGGGCATTACTGCTCAGAAGGAGTGGCGGGGGGGGGGGGGGGGCTGAACTCATGGACGGACTAGTTCAGAAGGGGAAACTGAGGCACTGCACAGGGCAAGGGTTCTCTCAAGGTCACACAGCCAGTCAGTGAGAAAGCCGGGAACAGAGCCAAATCTGTTGACGTGCAGCCCTGTGCTATAACCACTAGACAACGCTGCCAGCATGGGGCAAACGGACTGGGTGGGCTCGGAGATGTGCATGCAGCTCTAGGGGAAGCCAATGGGAGGCTGAAGCTCTATGGCCCAGAAGGCGGCTGTGCTCATTCGGTCCCGCCCCCCCTCGGCTTGCCAGGGTGGGGCTGGCAGGGTTCCCAGGCTCAGTAGCACCCGGTGGGGTGCCTGGCAAAGCCGCGCCCACGGCAGACCCTTAGAAGGCACTTTAGTTGGGCCTGGGGTGAGCAGGGTAGCGAGATGCAGGTGGAGCTAGAGAGCAGTAGCCACAGGGCTCCCAGACCGGGGGGAGGGGTCAGGCTGGGAAGATGGGCTCACTGGAGACTGGGCTTTTAAGAGCAGAACGCTTGCTTTCCCCGTGAGAGGTTTGCCCAGTGGCCGTGTGCGTGCACACGTGCGTGCACGAGCAGTGCTTGCGTGTGCACGGGGGCTCGCACGAGGACCGGACAGACCGTGGCTTTTAATGAAAATGTCCTGATTTCTTTGAAGAATTTTTCATGGAAAATACCCCCCTAGTGTCTAGCCGGGGTATTGGGGTCACATGGGTGGAGCTGGCCCAGAGCCCAGCCAGGCCAGGCTCTCCTCTGCTCACCACGCTGGCCACTCCCCAAGCCTCTGTACGCCGAAACGGCCCCTGCCAGGGCTCCCGGGTGGCTCCTGGTTCGCTCACAGCAGAGGCGGAGCTGTCTGGGATGGGCCCTGCCATGCCGAGGGCCTGGCATGGGGGGAAGAGCCCCCCCCCCCCGACCAACTCCAGGCTCCTCAATGGCCCCAAGAACAGCTGGGCCTCCCCACGTGCATCCCCTGACATCTGCTCTCTCCATCCCCACCACACGCCCGGAGCAGACCCGGGCAGCTCGGAGGCCCACTTGGCACAAACCCTGCAGACGTGGCCTCGATAGCTGAGCCAAGGGACAGCCGCGTGCAGGTCCGCTGCGGTGGGAGGAAAGGTAACTTGGGAGCCTTGGCGGAGACAATGGGGCCTTAATGAGCCGGCCAGTCAGCAACGGATTGTGCCAGCCGCGCGGAGGAGGTGCTGGGACTGTCAAGGGGGAGTCAACAGCGAGTCAGCTGGTCCTTCTCCTTGGACCGATCCCTGGGGGGCCTTGTGGCTGGTGGAGCCAGCAGGGCCAGCTTCTCAAAGGCGCCTGGGCCCCTAACTCCCATTGGCTTCAGTGGAAGTTAGGAGCCTCCCTACTTTTGAGGATCTGGGCTGGGGAGGCTTTCCGCTGACTTCCCTGGGGCTTGGCTCAGGCCCCTGGCCAGCCAATGAGAGCAGCAGCAGAGGCCATGAGAGCTCACCCTGGCCCCAGCGTTGAGTGAAGACGTGCTAGCTCAGCTGCCAGCTATGGGCTGGCTGCAGGAATCCCTGGATGAGGTGAGACTAAGTGGGCAGATGTGATCCTTGAGTGGGTCGCTCACTTCTCTGCCTCCTGTTCCCTGCCGGAGGCCACCAGCATCCCTCGCCCACCGGGAGGGGAATTGTCAGGGGTCACTGTGATAAAACTGTCAGTTATCCCCAGGGACGTCAGTTATTTCCTCTCCTCCGGCCTCACCTCTCCCCCTGCGGCTGTCATGGAGCCGAGGTGGTTCTTGGTCTGTGCAGGGACTCGGCGTGGGAGCTAATGGGCTGACCTCTGCTCAGCCCTGATCCCCGGGCGGAGGGGCTGTGTAAATGGGGCCCAGGGCTGCGGTAGCTCCGTTTCCGCTGAGGGGGATGGTGGTCACAGTGCTCCAGGGGCTCGGGTCACACCTGCCTGGAGGAAGCAGGAAGCCCCCAGGAGGCGCTGGGCCACGGAGGAATACACCCCTGTAGGAGGGTGGGCAGCAGGCGGGGGTCCTGACCAATCCTCAGGGGGGTAAATCAACAGGGCTGCGTTTTCTGGGACAGCTGCAGGGGGATTTGCACCTGGGGAGGAGAACCCGGAAATGAAACTGACTAGAGAAGAAGTATGAAACTGATCGTTCCCTATCTATCTATCTATCTATCTATCTATCTATCTATCTATCTATCTA
>ML677412.1:3032226-3056509 GCA_007922305.1 Dermatemys mawii
CTATCTATCTATCTATCTATCTATCTATCTATCTATCTATCTATCTATCCATCCCCATACACCCCCTCTATCTATCTATCTATCTAACTATTCCCATCCACCCCCTCTATCTATCTATCTATCTATCTATCTATCTATCTATCTATCTATCTATCCCCACATACTGCATCCATCTCTCTCTCTCTCTCCCTCTCTCTTTCTCTGGTATTTCTATTCAACCCATCATTGCCAGATCTTGACACCCCCAGGTCCTTTTCCCCACTGTGCCCCGACTCACTGGGTGACCCTGGACAAATCACTTTCCCTTTCCATGCCTCAGTTTCCCCATCAGTAAGGCCGGGTTAGTGATACTGCCACGGGCTCTGCCCCCAGGAGAGGGGGCTGGGAGGGTTCTGATCTCTAGTGCAGGCTCTACACCTGGTGGGTGTAAATGGACCCAGCGCTGGGGAGGGGGATGGAGCTACGCCCCTTTTCACCAGCTGAGGATCTAGCCCGGCCCGTGTATCCTGCTCCGGAATCGGGGCATTTGCATTGTCAGCTTGACCTCCCCTCCCCCCCCGTCCAAGGATTTGCAGGTGGAATCGCCTTGTGTGCACCTCAGGGATTCGCGGGAGCAGCCTTCCCCGCGTTCAGGTGCCTCAGAGGTCCCGGCGCCCCCGCCAGAGACTGGGCACCGACGTGCCAGCTCTGCCCGGGGACGGGAACGGACATTCCGCAGGCTACGATGTCCCCGCCATGGGCAGCATCAAACAGGAAAGCCCAGGGGCCAGCTCTGGCCTCTCAGCTCGTCGTGGGCCCCGGCAGGAGACAGCGGGGTCTGGCGAGAGGGTGCCGGGATCGGGGCCCAGAGCTCTGGGTGAAATCCCAGCTCTGCTGGATCGAGGAGAGGTTTGCCATTGACTTCCCCCCGGGGGCCGTTCCTGGCTCTGCCAGTGACCTGCTGCGGGACCTTGGTCAAGTCATTTCCCCTCTCTGGGTCTCTGCTTCCCTTCCCACTCTCCCGCTGTCTTGTCGCTCTGTGCTCTGAGGGATGGGGACGCTCTCGGGTGTGCGTATGTACAGCACCGAGCACAATGGGACCCTGGGTGTAGTCACAAGTGTAATGCTGCTGCTGCTACCCCCGGACATCTCCGTGTGGCCCCAGAACACACAAGCACCGTGTCCCCAGCTGGCCCTGGGATGCTGCTACAGGCAGAGGTGGGCCTCCAGGCCCAGGGCACCAGCCACCGGTCCTCCCCCCACCCCTCTTCTGAGTAGGACCAAGCTACTGCTAGCATGTCCCCACCGGAGACCAGAGCTGAACTTCAGTGTAGATCCCATGTGACGTGAATGTGAAGGTCTTGAATTCTTACCCCCACTGAGCGGAGCTGTGGGAGTGAGGGGAGCCCAGGGCTGGGATAGCAGGGGGCTGCGGGTCGGGAATGAGGGGCACCAGCAGAGCTGGGGGTGGGGGGAGCCCAGGGCTGGGATAGCAGGGGCTGCGGGTTGGGAGTGAGGGGCACCGGCAGAGCTGGGAGTGAGGGGAGCCCAGGGCTGGGATAGCAGGGGCTGCGGGTTGGGAGTGAGGGGCACCGGCAGAGCTGGGGGTGGGGGACCCCAGGGCTGGGCTAGCAGGGGACCTTCAGCGTCTCTTGCCAGTTCCAGGATCCTGCCCCTGGTGTCATTTTCCCCTTCGTTGCCTCTGCTGCGAGCTCTGGGTCTGGATTCTCTCTGACATGGCTTCCGGTGCCGACCCCCATCCCGCAGCCAGAACCCCCCGTTGGCGCTGGCTGCATGTTCGCCCGGCCCCCACGCCCATCCTGGGCTTTGTCTTGCCCTGAGGAGCCATGAATTGGCAGCTGGCCGGAGAGGCGTGTGAGTCACCCAGCTATTCTGTGCTGGGGGAGGGGGGCACCACGTATCGTTAACAGCTGCTTAATTGATGTGCCCTGGGGCGTAATCACAGAGCCTCCCGAACTCTCCCGGCGCGGGCTCTGTGCCAGGGCAGCTGCCTGCGCCAGCGTCACTGTGGTACCAACAGGCAGCTGCCCCCTCCATGAGTCTCTCTTCCCCCAGGCTCTGTTCCTCCCTCCCCGTCTCCCGCTGGCCTCCCCCCTCTCCTGGCCCTGGACAGGGCACAGGGGTGGGCAGCTGCCAGCTGGCTCCATCTCAGGCCTGGGCTAACCCCCCGCCAGTGAAGCCCGCAACTGGGGTCCCAGACTCTGCTCCCCAAGTGCTCCTGGGCCATCTCCTGTAGCCCCGAGGGCGCGGCCCTGGCTGACCAGAGTCCCTCTCGCCCCGCAGTTTGGCAGGACCGAGGTCATCGACAACACCCTGAACCCCGACTTCGTGCGCAAGTTTATCCTCGACTACTTCTTCGAAGAGAAACAGAGCCTGCGCTTCGACCTGTGAGTGTGAGGCCCTACAATAACAACCCCACATGGGCACAGGGAGAGCCCCTGGCTGGGCTTAGCATCGGTGCTCACATCCCATCAACGTTCAGCGAGAGCCTGTCGTGACAGCTGGTGTGACATCTCACGAGTGCGCTGGCCTAGTGCACGGGTGGGGGAACATCCCCGTGCGAATCATGGGCACTGGAAAGCGACTCCCCAGCCTAGCCCGTAGCGTGGGGCTGGGTCCTGCCCCCAAGCAGGAAGCCGTGCGCTGTCCCAGGAGCGGCTGCCTGGTGGGGATGGGGAGTGCCAGGCCTGCCAGAAGGGGGGGGGGGGGGGGGTGCTACAGCCATGTGTCACGTGCTTTCTCCTCCCCGCTGCAGGTACGACGTGGATTCCAAAAGCCCCGACCTCTCAAAGCATGTGAGTAAGAGCATGTCCCGTCCCCCCCGCCACCCCCACCATGAGAGCTGCTTTCACTCCCCGGCCCTGCCCCCTCCGGCCTAGTGCCCCAGCGGGGGCCTGGGCACCAGGATTTGGCCAGGAGGTCTGGTGCCAAGACTGCGAGAGGGGTGGTGATGCCTCACCCCACGGCTGGCAGCTGACCAGTGGCCCCTGCGTGAGTGAGTTTGAGGGGCTCTGGCCAGGAACTAGGCCCCTGGCCCCCCTTGCTGGCAGCCTGAGGTTGACTGGCCCTTGGAGATTGAACGTCCCTGTCGCTCCATCTGGGGATCCCTGGGGCTGAGGTGGCAGCAGATGCATTGGTTGAGGAGGTGCCTAGACCCTGAGAGTGGAGACGGCTCTCTGTGGGGAATAGCCAGGCCATGCCAGGCTGCATCGCCAGCTTTCCAGGGCACTGCCCACCTGTCATTTCCCAGGAACAGGGCCCTCAGAAGTGCCCAGGGTTGGGAGACTCAGAGCCAGGGTGTGGCTGCTACCCATCATGCTATAGGGGAGCCAGGAATCTGTGGATCTGGATTCGGGCCCCTCTCATCCGTACGGAAATCCTTGTTGCAGAGCTTTGTGACACAGGCCCCCTAGTGGTGGGGCAGGAGGTGCTGTGACCATCCTGGGGGGTGGGACTTCCTGTGTTGCCTCCTCACACTTTCTACTGTCTCCCATGGAAACCAAAGGTGATTCCCCCTCCCCCTGCAGATAAATCACTATTTGTAGTGCAAAATTTCGCCATGTTTCCCAGGCATTGAATGCCCAAACATTTCCCTATCTGTCCCAGGCTGGAATTCCCCCCGGACACCTCCCTCTGGTGCAAAGGTGCCATTGCCCTGGGAGGACCGAATGGTTCGCCCGGCTCCAGCGAAGGCACCAGCAGGGCCGATGTGCGGAGGGGTTGGGCGGAGAATCCGGGTTCCCAATGCTCATCTTGGTCCTTTGCCCCACCAGGATTTCCTGGGCCAGGCGTTCTGCACGTTGGGGGAGATCGTCGGCTCGGCGGGAAGCCGCCTGGAGAAGCCGCTGACGTGAGTGCTGGGAGCATGCGGGGCAGAGGGGACGGTGGGGCAGGAGTGGGCAGCTTGGATCTTCACGGTGCCCCAGGCTACTCAGTGAGCCATTTGAGCTCCAGGGGTTAACGAGGAAGACCGCTCTGTGGAGTCACCCCTGGTTTACAGGGGGGTGAGCGTGAGGGGCATCGAGCCAGTGAGGCTGACCGGTCTGTAGTTTCCCGGATTCTTTCTTCCCTTTTTTAAAGATGGGCACTGCATTAGCCTTTTTCCAGTCGTCTGGGACCTCCCCTATCACCACAAATTTTCAAAGATAATGGCCAATGGCTCTGCAATCACATCCGCCAACTCCCTCAGCACCCTGGGATGCATTAGATCTGGACCCATGGACTTGTGCATATCCAGCTTTTCTAAATAGTCCTTAACCTGTCCTTTCACCACAGAGGGCTGGTCACCTCCTCCCCACACTATGTTGCCCAGTGCAGCAGTCTGGGAGCTGACCTTGTCTGCGAAAACCCAGGCAAAAAAAGCATTGAGTACATTTGGTTTCTCCACATCCTCTGTCACTAGGTTGCCTCCCTCATTCAGTGAGGGGCCCACACTTTCCCTGACCACCTTCTTGTTGCTAACATGCCTATAGAAACCCTTCTTGTTACCCTTCACATCCCTTGCTAGCTGTAACTCCAAGTGTGCTTTGGCCTCCCTGTTTACACCCCTGCACGCTTGAGCAATATTTTTATACTCCTCCCTAGTCATCTGCCCAAATTTCCACTTCTAGTAAGCTTCCTTTCTTCATTTAAGCTCACTGAAGATTTCATTGTTCAGCCAAGCTGGTTGCCTGCCATATTTACTATTCTTTCTACACATCGGGATGGTTTGTTCCTGCAACCTCAATAAGGCTTCTTTAAAATCCAACCAGCTCTCCTGGACTCCTTTCCCCTTCATGTTATTCTCCCAGGGGATCCTGCCCATCAGTTCCCTGAGGGAGTCAGTCTGCTTTTCTGAAGTCCAGGGTCCGTATTCTGCTGCTCTCCTTCCTTCCCTTTGTCAGGACCCTGAACTCGACCATCTCATGGTCACTGTTGCCCAGGTAGCCACCCAACTGTACTTCCCCTACTAGTTCTTCCCTGTTTGTGAGCAGGTCAAGAGGAGCACGGCCTCTAGTTGGTTCTTCCAGCACTTTCACCAGGAAATTGTCCCCAACACTCTCCAAAAACTCCCTGGATTATCTGTGTACGGCTGTATTGGTCTCCCACAGATGTCAGGGGGATCGAAGTCCCCCATGAGAACCAGGGCCTGTGATCTGGTAGCTTCTGTTAGTGGTTCGAAGAAAGCCTCATCTACCTCATCCTCCTGCTCCGGTGTGTATAGCACACACCCACCACGACATCGTCTTTGTTGCTCTCACCTCTAAACTTAACCCAAAGACTCTCAAGAGGATTTTCTCCCATCTCATACTGGAGCTCGGATTGATCAAGCATAGGGCTATGTTGCACCATGAAGCCCCTTCCTGGCCCTAGATATGCTGGGAATGGTCAGGGCCCCAGGCTAGGCCAGATGTGCGTCTGAAGCACGTCACGCAGGGTTTGTCTTGGTTTGACCTGCTCACGCCACCACCTGAGAACAGCAGGGGGGCTCACGCAGAGCTGGTGTGGGAAGGTCTGTGCCCGCTGAGACCCCACCTCCCACTTAGTCTGTCTGTGCTACATCCCCACGTCTCCTCTGGGGATAACAGCTCTGTCCTATCTATCTATCTATCTATCCCCATCCACCCCCTCTATCTATCTATCTATCTATCTATCTATCTATCTATCTATCTATCTATCTATTCCCCTCCACCCCATCTGTCTGTCTGTCTGTCTGTCTAAGGTGATAGGGTCACTGCCCCATGGAGCCAGCCTTGTCCTGCCTACCATGTTTTGTCCGGGACACAATACACACCCAGATGCACTGCCGCAGATCCCCTGGGAGCTGCAGAAAGACTCATGATATTTCCCAGGCTTGGTCTGACCGCCCAGAATGGGGGAATCTCTCCGCAGTCCTGCCCCTCACTGAGTGCCGGACCAGCCCCTCCATGAACGGCCCGGCACTGCTGCAGATGAATAGCTAGGACGGTTTCCATCCAGACTTGGCTAATCAAAGGGAGCAGACAAGGCCGTGACTGTGCCCTGTACATGCTGGATCACGACTCTGCCTGCATCCTCAGGAGGTGTCGGTGGCAGGTCTTTGATGCCCAGCTCACCTGGGGAACGTGCTCCAGGTGCCGGGAGCGTTCAGAGGCTCTGGCGGCCCAGCAGCGAGCAGATCATTTTCCCTTTGCCCCTGGGCTGGGATGTTGTGCTGACAGTTTCAGGGGGGCGGCTGCCTGGGGCCGACAGGTTCCTGGAGGCTGCAGAACATAATCGGCCTCCTTGTTTGGAGCCCGCGTTCTGGCCCTGGGAAGGGGGTGGCACCGCACGGCAAAGCTCTGAGACTCAGACCGAGACCTCGCTCTGACTCCGTTCAGCGCCGCGTGGCCACCGAGCCAGCCAAAGTCCCAAGCCTGGGGGGGACTCTCCAGGGAGCAGGCTGCTCCAGTGAGGAGCCAGAGGGAAGCCCCTTCCCATCCACCCGCACCACACCTTAGTGTTCTGCTCCCATTGCCTGGCATAGCTTCCTCCGCGTCCCTCAGGACAGTGTCCTCACTGCGAGCTTTCTCCTCTGCCTCCCTGCACCGCCCGGCGTCGCTCCCTCGCTCTCTCCTACCAGTCAGGGGCCTGGCACCTCGGCACCTAACCTGCGTCCTCCCCTAGGAGCCAGGAAGCCTGATGCTCCCAGTGATGCTGATGCTCGGCACCTAACCTGCGTCCTCCCCTAGGAGCCAGGAAGGCTGATGCTCCGGGCCACCAGTGCAGAACAGCGCCGCGTGGCAGTTCATGGAGGGAAAGGCTGGTTCAGCTGATTGGCAAGTTCTCATTTATACCCAGATCAGATGGGGAGTGGCTGTATGGCGGCCCCTGCATGGGATGAGTTTGCAAGGTCTCAGACCATTGACTCATGGCCGGCGGCCCCAGCAGAAAAACGACACCAGGCACTAATTAGCCTCCTTCCCGGCTACGCTGGGAGACCGTCTCCCCGCTCGTCCCTTCCAGGGAGGGCGGGGGGGAAGCTGTGCCAACCTGTGCCCATGCTGGGGCCATCAGCCTGGCACTCAGCATCAGCATTAAATTCACCCTGTGTTGTAAACCCACCCGGCTTCTGGGATTCTCCTTCTGTTTGTTTCTGATCCCTAGAAGAGCAGCAGATGGTCCCAGCCCCAGCCCGGCTGATTCCAGAGGCTTTTCCAGCTCCTTCGATGTATTTGCCTTTCAGGCTCCTCTACTTAACGCCTTCTCCCCCTCAGACTCCACAGTAAATGTTCCACATGTCTCCTGGGACTGGGCGGATTCCCTCGCTCAGCAGCCGCTTTTCACTGGAGTCTCATTTTCCCGACCGAAATAAAACTCGCCCGAGCCCCTGGAGACTGACTCTGCATTTCAGGCCTCAGTAGCCAACAGCCCAAGTGCAGGGGAGCTGCGTGTCCTTCGCTCCGGGAGGCAGCAGGGTTATCTGGGGTGCAGGTCCAGCCTGCCCAGGGCAGAGGATTCGATGGCAGAGCGGAGGGGCAGCTCATTATCTCAACAGCTGCTTCTGCTCTCCTCCAGTAGCCCTCTCTGACCGGGAACTAGCTCCCGTGCCCTTTAGCTCATGGCCCCCCTGCTCTGACCCCTCGCTAGCGCTGCCCGGGTGAGTCCTGTTCTGCTGAAAGGGACCCGCGGCTGACAGCTGTGAGCGACATTGACTCTGAGCGTCTGCCTGTGCCCCTGCGGGGACCCCGTGTGCCCAGTGCTGCTGGCGGGCATGTGCCGTGGGATGCCTTGTGATGTGGCAGGCTGGGTGGAGAGCCCCTGCCCGTACCCTTCACAAGTCCATTGCCAGAGCTCAGGGTTAACCCAATCCCCCTAGGGGCGTCCGGGCAGTGGGGCACAAAGGTGTATGTGTGAGGCTGGGGGCTTCGCTCATTTCACATGCCCGCAGGCCCCCGGCGGGTGGGAGGTCGGTCGGGCTTGAGAATAAGACGCTGAATGTTCCTGTCCCTGCCCTGAGCTGCGGGGGCTCTGGGAGCTGAATTTGTACAGCCCAGAAAAGGGAGGAGGGAAAGGGGTCCGAGCAGTGGCTATAAATACCTGCCAGGTAACAATGTGAGCGTGGGAAGGGAATTAATTACTCACTGTCTCGGGAGCAATGGCCTGCTGCCAGGGAAGAGAGGAGCGAGGAGAACCAGGCGGCAGAGCCAGGGAGAGGCTGGGGGCAGGGATGGAAAAAACGGGCCTGAGGGGTCCAAGGTGTCCCTGTGACCCCGTCAGTGTGCAGTGGTGTTACACGAGGGTCAGGGCGGTGCACAGCGACTCAGCCAGCTGAGTCCCATGGCACAGACGCCCCTCTAAACTCCTTTAGCAAAGAGACAGGAGGGAAAGCAGTTAAAGCCTTTGCAGGGTAAAGTCAGTCTTGCCGTGTAACACTCTCTGCTATGCCCTGTCCCTTCAGCAGCCCCCCACCTTGTCTGCACCATGCAGTGTAGACATAGCCTTAGATCAGGGGTGGGCAAACTACCGCCTACGGGCCACATCCGGCCTGCGGAACCATCCTACCTGGCCCGCCTGAGCTCCCGGCCAGGAAGGCTCCCCCCAGCCCCGCCCCTGCTGTCCTCCCTCCCCCTTCTCCTGGAGCCTCAGTGCCGCGTCCAGGAGTGGCCCTGGACAGCGCAGCAGTGGCATGGCTCTGGTGGGATCTGAGCTCCTGCCACTCGGAGCAGCATGGTAAGGGGGCAGGGCTGTGAGCTCTGGCGGGCCAGGCGGCCTCTAGACACGCTACTCGAGTGGCGTGGTAAGGGGGCCGGGGCCGGGGGGGGTTTAGATAAGGGGCATGGAATCCTGGGGGGCAGTCAGGGGACAGGGAGAAGGGGGGTTGGATGGGGCAGAGGTTGTGGCAGGGGGCGGTCAGGGAACAGGGAGGGGTTGGATAGGGCATGGGAGTCCCAGGGGGTCTGTGAGGAGGTGCGGGGGTGGATAGGGGTCGGGGCAGTCAGGGGACAGGGAGCAGGGGGGTTGGGTAGGAGGTGTGGTCCTGGGGAGTGGTTAGGGGTGAGGGGTCCCTGGAGGGGGTGGTCAGGAGAGAAGAAGCAGGGGGTTGGATGGCTTGCGGATTCTGAGGGGGGCAGTCAGGGGGTGGGAAGTGGGTGTGGATCGGATAAGGGGTGGGGCCAGGCTGTTTGGGGAGGCACAGCCTTCCCTACCCAGCCCTCCGTACAGTAACCCCAATGTGGCCCTCGGGCCAAAACGTTTGCCCACCTCTGCCTTAAATAGTATCAGGCTGGTATTAACTGTCCTTGAGGCAAAGAGGGGATGTTAGCTGGCCTGAGCTGGAGCTGTCCTCGCTGTGGTTGTTAAAGTCTGATCCTAGCAGATGAACCCAGAGAAGCGAGAGAAGAATAGAACAGCCAGGAGAGGAAACAGTCTCTGTCTCTGGCGGTGACTCTCACCTACCACGACAGTGCTGGGAACCCCAGGCCCAGCTCACGGTTTGAGACCTGGCGACTCGGGCTGCGTAGGGCACTGCTTTTAGCTGCCTCTTTCCGGCCCCAGGCTCACAGCTGTGTTGTACAACACACAGTCTTGGCCAACTCAGCCAGACGCTTCTTAGCGGCAAAAGCAGAGAGACAGAAAAGAGAGGAGGGAAGGAGGGAAGGAAAAGACCACACGGGGTGGGAGAGAGCGAAGTCTCACATCTCAGGTCAGGGTTGGAATTTAGCTACAGCCGGAGGAAGTTCTGGTGTCATCTGGGTCTCCTGCTCCAGTGTGCTCAGGACATCTCTCAGGGGAATCATAGAAGATCAGGGTTGGAAGGGACCTCAGGAGGTTCTAGTCCAACCCCCTGCTCAAAGCAGGACCAACCCCAACTAAATCATCCCAGCCAGGGCTTTGTCAAGCCGGGCCTTAAAAACCACTAAGGAAGGAGATTCCACCACCTCCCTAGGGAACCCATTCCAGAGCTTCACCACCCTCCTAGTGAAAAAGTTTTTCCTAATATCCAACCTAAACCTTCCCCCACTGCAACTTGAGACCATTACTCCTTGTTCTGTCATCTGGTACCACTGAGAACAGTCTAGATCCATCCTCTTTAGAACCCCCTTTCAGATAGTTGAAAGCAGCTATCAAATCCCTCCTCAGTCTTCTCTTCTGCAGACTAAACAATCCCAGTTCCCTCAGCCTCTCCTCATAAGTCATGTGCTCCAGCCCCTTAATCATTTTTGTTGCCCTCCACTGGACTCTTTCCAATTTTTCCACATCCTTCTTGTAGTGTGGGCCCCAAAACTGGACACAGTACTCCAGATGAGGCCTCACCAACGTTGAATAGAGGGGAATGATCATGTTCCTCGATCTGCTGGCAATGCCCCTACTTATATAGCCCCAAATGCCGTTAGCCTTCTTGGCAACAAGGACACACTGTTGGCTCATATCCAGCTTCTCCTCCACTGTAACCCCTAGGGTCCTTTTCTGCAGAATTGCTGCCTAGCCATTCGGTCCCTAGTCTGTAGCAGTGCATGGGATTCTTCCTTCCTAAGTGCAGGACTCTGCACTTGTCCTTGTTGATTTTTTTTGGCCCAATCCTCTAATTTCTCTAGGTCCCTCTGTATCCTGTCCCTACCATCCAGCATATCTACCACTCTTCCCTATACCACTCCTCCACTTGAACAGGTGACTGGAGACAGTGGGGGTGGCCAAGATGATGGTGAAGTTCATTCCTTCCCTTCCCCATCTTTTTCTTCCCTTTTTTAAAGGTGGACACTGCATTAGCCTTTTTCCAGTTATCCAGGACCTCCCCCAGTCGCCATGAGTTTTCAGAGATAATGGCCAATGGCTCTGCAATCACCTCCGCCAACTCTCTTCAGCTTCCTGGGATGCAGCGTACCCGGTCCCATGGACTTGTGCTCATCCAGCTTTTCTAAATAGTCCTGACCCACTTCTTTCTCCACAGAGGGCTGGTCACCACCTCCCCATGCTGTGCTGCCCAGTGCAGTAGTGTCAGAGCTGACCCTGACTGTGAAGACTGAGGCAAAAAACCCATTGAGTACTTCAGGTTTTTCCACATCGTCTGTCACTAGGTTGCCTCCCCCATTCAGTGAGGGGACCACACTTTCCCTGACCTTCTTCTTGTAACCTGTAGAAATGCTGCTTCTTACCCTTCACATCCCTTGCTAGCTGCAACTCCAGTTGTGCTTTGGCCTCCCCGATTTACACCCCTGCATGCTTGAGCAATATTTTTATACTCCTCCCTAGTCATCTCTCCTGGTTTCCAGTTCTTTAAGCTTCCTTTTTGTGTTTAAGCTCACTGAAGATTTCACTTAATCAGTTAAGCCAAGCTGGTTGCCTGCCATATTTCCTATTCTTTCTACACATCAGGATGGTTTGTTCCTGCAACCTCAATAAGGATTCTTTAAAATCCAGCCAGCTCTCCTGGACTCCTTTCCCCTTCATGTTATTCTCCCAGGGGATCCTGCCCATCAGTTCCCTGAGGAAGTCCAAGTCTGCTTTTCTGAAGTCCAGGGTCCTATTCTGCTGCTCTTCTTCCTTCCCTTTGTCAGGATCCTGAACTCGACCATCTCATGGTCACTGTTGCCCAGGTGGCCACCCAACTGTACTTCCCCTACCAGTTCTTCCCTGTTTGTGAGCAGGTCAAGAGGAGCACGGCCTCTAGTTGATTCTTCCAGCACTTGCACCAGGAAGTTTTCCCCAACACTCTCCAAAAACTCCCTGGATTGTCTGTGCACCGCTGTATTGCTCTCCCACAGATGTCAGGGGGATTGAAGTCCCCCATGAGAACCAGGGCCTGTGATCTGGAGGCTTCAGTTAGTTGTCTGAAGAAAGGCTCGGCTACCTCATCCTTTGGACCCGGTGTCTATAGCACAGGGCTGGGCAAACTACGGCCCACGGGCCACAAGTGGCCCGCTGGCCATTTTTATCGGGCCAGTGGCTCCGGCTCCTGGCCGGGGTGCCGGGCTGAGCACAGGGCGCTGTGGGACCCACGCTCCAGGGTCGGCCGAGCGCGGGGCGCCAGGTGGAGCAGGGCTCGCTGCGGGGCCCCAAGCTGGGGCGCCGGGAGGAGCGCCACGAGCCGCAGGACCCCGCGCCCCCGAGCTGGGGTGCTGGGCAGAGCCTAACAAGCTGCCGGGCCCTGCTCTGGCTAGACTGCTGGGCTGAGCAAGGTAAGAGGGGTGCAGGGGAGGAGGGAAGGCGGTGGCTTAGAGGATGGGGTGGTGGTGGTTAGGGTCAGTGGTCTCGGGAGGGGGCAGTCAGGGAACAAAGAGCAGGGAGGCTTAGATAGGGGTTGATGTCCTGGGGTGGTGGTGGTTAGGGTGGCGGGGGTCTCAGGAGGGGGCAGTCAGGGAACAAAGAGCAGGGGGGCCTAGATAGGGGGTAGGTTCTTGGGGGAGGGGACAATTAGAGTGGGGGGGGTCTCCAGAGGGGGCAATCAAGGGACAAGGAGCAGGGGTGGGGAGGGGGTTGGATGGGTTGGGTTTCTGAGGAGGCAGTCAGGGGGCGGGAAGTGGGTGGGGATCGGATGGGAGCCTTCCCTACCCGGCCCTCCGCACAATTTTGAGCCCCCCACATGGCCCTTGGGCCAAAATGTTTGCCCACCCCTGCTATAGCATATGCCCTCCCCGACATCCTCCTTGTTGATCTCACTGGGCTCACTTTCCAGAGCGAGGGGGCACAGCTCCACTGGAGTCCGCTGTGTGCACCCGCCCACACCACTGCTGTGCCTGAGAGCCGATCCCTGCGGGGGCTCAAAGTGAAACTGCACAGCACCCTTGGGAGAAACGGAGCAGAGCGACGCTGGGCATCCTGCTCTGGTGCACAGTGGCCCGCGATCCCTGGTGCGTCTGCTCAGGCTGGCATGAGCAGCGGACCCTGGCGCTCTGCCGTGCCAGGAGCCTGTAGGCAGTGAGAGACGAGGGACAGTGGAGGGCAGAGGCTGGCCAGACCCCAGGTCACTCTGTGAGGCTTTGGAGGGGAGCTTTCCCCACGTCCAGTACCCAGCCCCCCCCAGCCATGCCTCCAGCCCCGCGCTCCCTGGCCAGTGTAGAAGCCCTGGCGCCTGGCAAAGCGCTTGGACGGGTGCTGGAGACAGGGTGGTGAGAGTGCCAAGGTCCCGGGAGTTAACCCCTGGCAACCGCACAGATTCCGCCACCTCCTTTCGTGATCTTATCTCCCCCCGCCCGAAGTCCGTTGGGCTCGGTCAGTGAGTGTCCGCGGATAGAGAGCAGAGCTCCACAGGGACGGGGCGGGGGCAGCTCCATCCCTGCTGCCCGGATGAGCCAACTGTCTGCGGAACCGGGGTGGGGCGCGGCTCCGTGCCAGGCTTCTCGGCAGCTCTGCCCTGGCCCTGCGGTGCACTTCCCATCCCCCTCTGGATCCCACCCTACAGTCGCCCCACGTGTGCCCCAGAATCCTTTGCAGCAGCATCTCCGAGAGGGTCTTGGGTCAGCCAGCGGTGGGCAGGGCTCTGGAATCTGGGGGCCTCTTCGGTTTCTGGAACTGAACCGGGGATGGGGGGTCCCGTTCGGGGGGTGGGAGTGAGATGGGCAGACAGGGCAGCTGAAGGAGGGTGCCGGGCTTGGGACCGGCTCACTGGAGATGCTGCCTTAGGTGTGAGGCTGTACAGTAGGGGTCCGCCCCACAGCACAGGCCTAAGGCACCCCAGTGCCAGGCCGCAGGGCTCTTCATACCAGCCCAAGGGAGATCCCCATACTAGCCTACGGAGGGACCCCAGTGCCAGTGGTCTGCCAGCCGGGTAGTGCGCTCCGGGGACCATCTGGCAGCCTGTCTGTGCACCTCTCTGGGGTTCCCGTTCTATGCCAGGGCTGAATGAACCTTCCAGGTCCCTGTCATGAGCAACCTTTGGGGCCATTGTCCCTTCTCGTGTAGCCCAAGGCTCTTGTCTCTGTTCATCATCGGGGGTTTCATTAGCTGCAGCTCAGTCCTGATGGGCCCCTTGCCAGCATTTCTGTGGGGGCTGCTTTGTGTTTGTCAGTGCTCCAGCCACTGAGCCAGCTCTGAGACTCACCTGCCACGGTGCCACGTGCCACGTCCGCGGTTTGGAACCTAGGATCCTCCGTAGGACATAGTACGAACATCTGACAACAGCCGGTGCTTGGGGGAAATATTGGGGGATGGTGAGACACACGCCTGGGTGTGTCTGAGTCATTCTGATTCCTCCCTTCCCTGTCCTCAGGAGACAGTTTGGGTAGAGCCCCGGGGGTTGGTTCAGGACCATTGGCCTGGCTCTCCAGGCTTTTGCTGATGGTTATCATGTTATCATTATTCTATGATGAGATAACTGGCTCTGTGGATGAGGGGAAAGCAGTGGGTGTGTTTGTTATTCCTTGACTTTAGCAAAGCTTTTGATCCGGTCTCCCACAGTATTCTTGCCAGCTAATTAAAGAACCATGGGCTGGATGAATGGACTATAAGGTGGATAGAAAGCTGGCTGGATCATCGGGCTCAATGGGTCGTGATCAATGGCTTCATGTCTAGTTGGCAGCCGGTATCAAGCAAAGTGCCCCAAGGGTCGGTCCTGGGGCTGGTTTTGTTCAATATCTTTATCAATGATCTGGAGGATGGTGTGAACTGCACCCTCAGCAAGTTCGCAGATGACACTAAACTGGGAGGAGTGGTAGATACGCTGGAGGGTAGGGACAGGATACAGAGGGACCCAGAGAAATTAGAGGATTGGACCAAAAGAAACCTGATGAGGTTCAACAAGGAAAGTGCAGAGTCCTGCACTTAGGACAGAAGAATCCCATGCACTGCTACAGACTAGGGACCGAATGGCTCGGCAGCAGTTCTGCGGAAAAGGACCTAGGGGTTACAGTGGAGGAGAAGCTGGACATGAGTCAACAGTGTGCCCTTGTTGCCAAGAAGGCTAACGGCATTTGGGGCTGTATAAGTAGGGCCATTGCCAGTAGATAGAGGGACGTGATCGTTCCTCTGTATTCAACATTGGTAAGGCCTCATCTGGAGTACTGTGTCCAGTTTTGGGCCCCACACTACAAGAAGGATGTGGAAAAATTGGAAAGAGTCCAGAGAAGGGCAACAAAAATGATTAGGGGCCTTGAGCACATGAGTTCTGAGGAGAGGCTGAGGGAACTGGATTGTTTAGTCTACAGAAGAGAAGACTGAGGGGAGATTTGATAGCTGCTTTCAACTATCTGAAGGGAGGTTCCCAAGAGGATGGATCTAGACTGTTCTCAGTGGTGGCAGATGACAGAACAAGGAGTAATGGTCTCAAGTTGCAGTGGGGGAAGGTTTAGGTTGGATATTAGGAAAAACTTTTTCACTAGGAGGGCGGTGAAGCACTGGAATGGGTTCCCTAGGGAGGTGGTGGAATCTTCTTCCTTAGAGGTTTTTAAGGTCAGGCTTGACAAAGCCCTGACTGGGATGATTTAGTTGGGGATTGGTCCTGCTTTGATCAGGGGGTTGGACTAGATACCTCCTGAGGTCCCTTTCAACCCTGATCTTCTATGACTCTGTGTTCTCAGGGAGCCGGGGGAATGGTCCAAGGTAACTCTCCTTCTCTCTGTCTCCTGGCAGGATGGGAGCGTTCACGTTACATTCCAGAACGGGGAAGCCCACGCCGTCTGTCTCCAACGGGTGAGTCACACAGTTTCACCGGCATCTCCTGCACAGGCAGCCCCGCAAGGAGGCAGCGTGTGGGAGGAGCTTTGTCCCGGCAATTCCCTGGACCCCTGGCTAGAGACCATCCGTCTCCAACGCTGTCAGCCTGCCGTCTGTTGCCAGAGCTAAGCAGGGAGCCATGCAGTGCTGCAATGCCAAGGACACCAGCACTAGAACTGTCCCCGCCCAGCAGCTGGGCCCAGAAGAGATTTATGGGTCCGTTGCTGCTCCTAAGGTCCAGGCCAGGCCACCTCCTGCACCAAGCCCAGCTGATCCCCACTCTGTGCTCCAGGGACAGCCTCCCCACAGAGGGCCTGGAGGGAATGTCCTCCTTGATCCCACACTTGGGGGTCAGCCTGACGGAGACGTGAGCCCTGTTCATGAGTCCTGACCACCCCTTGCTGGTGCTCATGGTCTGCCCGGTCCCTGGCTCGAACCCTACTGAGGTGGATTCTGCTGGTGGTTACAGGGCCAGCGCATCCCAAATCTCCGGGATCCTCGGAGGTTACAGATGTGTCCTTCTGTGTATTTTAACCTGTGCTGTGGTGCTGGGCTGAGAGGGAGAGTCAGGACGCCTGGGTTCTATTCCCAGCCCTGTGTATGGTGACCTTGGGCAAGTCACCTCCCTTCACTGCCCCCATTTCTCTGCCTGGGACGAGACAAGTGACCCACTTCCCAGAGGAGCTCTGCGGCTGTCCGGTGCTGTGAGATCCTTGGATGGATGGGGCAGTTCAAGGGCCCAGGGCTGACTCAGCAGCTCTGCGTGCTGGGATGTGAGTGCCCTGCTACACCGACATCCTGGCACCACCTCTGTGAGAGGCGTAGGGATCCTGTCCCTGGAGTTAGGGCCATGCAGCATCCCTGTGGGCTGCCATTCTTGTCAGTTTCATGTCTCCATGCTGGAGCTGTGAAATGGACAAGAAAGCCAGGCTATCACCGGGCAGGTGGGGGGCTCCCAGCTCCCAGTCCAGCTGCTGGGCTCCTCGCAGAGTGCTGGGAGCCCAGGGCACAGCCTGGCTCATACTTAGGAGTGGAGAGCTGGGTGGGTGCGGCCCAGCAGCTGCCCCGAGGCTCCCAGCTCCCCACTTCCTACCAGGAGCCCAGCGGCTTCCCCGAGGTTCTCCCGGACTCCGGGCGCAGAGCTCACAGCTGGGATCCCAGGAGGCTCCGGACTCCCAGTGGGGAGCTGTGTGCAGAGCTGCGAGCCTGGGCTCTCAGCCCCCCTACACTGCTCCTCTTCAGTCGGCGGAAGCGCTCCCAGTGAGCACGTGCCCTACCGACATAGGGAGGGTAGTGTGAACATGCACCACTCCAATAGTTACTGCACTGGCTGTAAGCTGACCTAACATAGGTTGACTTACATTTCTAGTGTAGACATGCCTGAAGAGGGGAGGTTTCAGAAGCACTCAGCACTAGCCTAACTCTGCTCCCATTAGATAGTTGGTTCTTTGGGGCAGGGCCCCATGTTGTGTTCTGTTTGTACAGCACTGAGCGCAGTCATGGCCTGGTCCATGACATAACAACACAGGAGTCAACGCTCAGAATGTCTATTGCATTCAGTGGGAGCAGAGCTAGGCCAGCGCTGAAAAGGTTGGATAAACCCAGTCGAGTAGCTCAAGTCTTTAAAAAAGGCCATACCTCCAGCTGTTTATCTGGGTAAGACTTAAAAGGATGATGCCACGATAGGGGTCTGCTACAGATGCCTAACCAGGAAGAAGAGGCGGATGAGGCTTGTTATAAACAACTAACAAAATCATCCAAAACAGAGGTACTCACTTTTATTTTTCCCCAGGGGTGCACTTCCCCCGCTCCGCCCCTTCCCCCAAGGCCCCGCCTTCACTCCACCTCTTCCCGGCCCTGCTCCGCCCACCCTCCCCCAAGCACCTCCTGCCAGCCACTGAACAGCTGTTGGGATGCTGTGCCCCAGAGCACCCACAGAGTCAGCACCTATGAGCCAAATCACAAGGCATGGCGGTAATGGGTGGACTTCAATGACCCAGAAAATAACACAGCAAGACACAGATTACCCACCAAGTTCTTGGAATACAGTGGAGATATTTTTTTATCTCAGAAGGTGGAGAAAGTGATCATGAAATGGTAGAGTCTGTGATTCTAAGGAATGGTAGGAGGCAAAACAGCACAATTCAGACAATGGATTTCCAGAAGGCAGACTTTAGTAAACTCAGCAGCAGTTGGTAGGTAAGACCCCGTGGGAGGCAAGTCTAAGGGGAAAAACAATTCAAGACATTTGGCAGTTTTTCAAGGAGACATTATAAAGGGCATAAAAGCAAACTATCGCACTGCATAGGAAAGATAGGAAGTCAGACTAGAGACCATCCTGGTTTAACCAGGAGATCTTCAATAATCTGAAACTCAAAGAAAGAGTCCTACAAAAAGTTGAAACTAGGTCAAATGACAAAGGATGGATATAAACAAATAACACAAGCTTATAAAGAAACCAAGGCACACGATGAGACTTAACTAGTAAAGCCTCCGTAGAATTTCTTGGGTTCATCCTATCTCCTGCCAGTATCAAAATAGACCCCTGCAAATTAAAGGCAGTCCAGAAAGGCAGCGCCATGGAATATTCATAAATGATGCTTCTTGGGGTTGTAAATTTCTACCAGCTGTTCATCCGGAGACTCTTGGAGCAGATCGTCCCTCTCCCTGCCCTGCTCTGCAAAAACATCAGGTTCCTCTGGTCTCCTGAGGCCCAGCAGGCCTTTGAACAATTAAAACTCACATTTACCACTGCTCCCATATTGGCCCACCCTGATGCCATGGCAGCTCTCATCCAGCGTGCTTCCCGATACTTCCAGCGTGGCAACTGGAGCGGTGCTAAACAGCGCCTACTTCCGAACACCTGCTATTCCAGAAAACTCACACCTGCAGAGCAAAACCATGGCGTTTTGCACAGAGAACTCCTAGCAATTAAGACCGCTTTTTGAAGAGTGGTGCCGCAACCTAGAAAGCACCCGGCATCCCCTCCAGATGTACACTGACCATAAGACCTTTGAATGTCTGTGTAGAACTACAGCTGTCAACCAGTGTTGACTTATGTGGACCTTATTGTTTACACACTTTAATTTCGTAATCTCCTATTGCCCAGGAACCAACAATAACTTTGTTCCGGAAGGGTGAAAATTATACCCACTCAAATGATTTGAACCTGGAAATCTTGTACATCCTCACGCCTCATATCTTTCTGGGTGCAGCTCCCTGCCAAGATTTTGGATCCCGCCAGTCGAGCAGGAAGTCATAAATAGGGAACCCCACAATGTCTGAGACGGGGTAACCTATGTAAAGGGGCTTCCGAGGACTGCAGGAAAGCCATGACTTCCCCTGGAAGGACATTTTGGTCACTTCAACACTCAACAGCTCATCTCTCGTGTCTACTGGTGGCCTTGCATGTGAGCCACAGCGGAGGCCTATGTGGCCTCTTGCAATGTGTGCACACACTCGGACGCTGCATGATAACCCCTGGGACTCCTGCAACTCCTCGAGACTCCACCTGGCCTCTAGACAGTCAACGCCTTAGACTTGTAGTAGAACTATGTATGTCCAGTGGATTCATGACCATCCTGACAGTCATGAACAACCTCATGAAGGCAGCTCAATTCATCCTCTGCCCTGGCCTACCCGCCTCCTCTTAGCTCCAGATGGACCAAGTCGTTGGCCTCTTAGAGTACTTCATCTCTGACTCCAATGCACAATTTATCTCCCACTTTTGGTGAGAAGCTCTCTGGATTTTGGGCATACGCTCCTGCCTCTCCTCCACCTATTACCCTAAGACTAATGATCAAGCGGAGAGACCCAACCAGATCCTGGAGCAGCATCTTCAATGTTACATCAACTTCCACCAGAACAACTGGGCCCTGCTGCTGCCGCCGGCAGAGTTTGTGTACAATAATGAAGAACATGCGACTGTGGATTTGTTTTGAATTATGGATTTGTGACAGCGTGGACTAGGTCTGGAGACACCCCCGCCTCCAACCATGCTGGAGGCCTCATGACCCTGCCTCACTCCACCCCAGAAAAAAGCAGAGAAGTTCTCCAGATGTTCTCCAGAGGAGAAGTCCTCCAGTCCAACCTAGAATGGCTGCAGAGAAACAACCAATCAGAGGGGCTGCTGGAGTGGCCAATCAGGGGCCAGAAAGGCCCTATAAAAGGAAGCAGCAGTGGCAGAGCAGTTAGTTGCTGTCCGGAGCTCGAAGAGGTAGTGCTGGGTGCCTGGCTGGCTGGAAGAGCAGCAGGACAACAGACAGCTCACTGCAGGCAGGACTGAGCCAAGGGAAGGCTGCCAAAGATCGGGTGTTTGCTGGCTGTCAGGAAGAGCAGCAGGACCATGGACAGGTCAGTGTGGACAGGCTGCACCCAGGGGACTGAGCCAGGACCAGGCTAGGCTGGGCGAGGGTACCGTGATGGGCCCTGCTGGTGTGGTTGAAGGGAGCACTGCCACAAGGACATGATCTGAGGGTAGGGAGATGGGCCCCACTTGAGCTGTTAAAGAAGGCAGGGCCTCGGGGCGGAAGCCCTGGTGCTACAGCCCTGGACCAGAGCTGTGAGCGAGAGCTAGAGACTGTAACCCCGGAAGAGGGACGGTGTGTGTGACTCAGCCAGAGAGCTGTCACTGAAAGAACCAGCTGACCAAAAAGGGGGCACCCATGAGAGGCGGGTGCTCTCGCTGATGCCATCCCTAGTTTTGCCCAAAGCTACCCACAGCTTCTCACAACCCAACAGCCCTGGACTGGAGCCAAAAGGTACGCCAAACCCTGGAGGGTGCCAAGTTTTGCTACAAGCAGTATGCAGCCCACCGACGACAGGAGGCAGCCAGAAGATCTTGCTGTCAATGAAATACCTACCCACACACAGGCCATCTCAGAAATTAGACTATCGGTTCCTTGGCCCCTCCTGAATTTCCCAGCAAATTAATCCTGTTGCCTTTGAACTCAACTGGCCCCGTACTCTCCAAATACACAGTTTTCCACATATCACTTTGGGAGCCTCCCCTTCCAGACCCATTGCCTCACTGCTCCCAACCCCGAACCCCACCAGTACGTGCTCAAGACCACACGAGTATGTTGTCCGTGAGAGTCTTCGTGCCAAAATCAGGCAAGGGAAACTCTGGGGCATTGGGGATTGGGAAGGTTACAGTCCCAAAGAGAGCTCCTGGGAACTGGCAGCACTCCTGACCTGGTAAACCCCTTTCCCGAAACCCCAGATGGCAGGCTCCCTAGGGGAGAGGTGACGGATTACAGGCCTTGAACCCCAGCTCTTGGGGCGCTAGGTTATGATCAGGACACATCTGCCACTCAGCAGCAAACCTGACCCACTGCAGAAGGGACCCAGTGAAGTGCTAGATTGCAAAGGGCCCCGCCCCCAAAGCTTCTGATTGGGGGAAAATCCAGCATCTCCAATTGGGTGAGGAGCTCTATTTAAACCAAGAAGAGGTTTGTGAAGCTGTTGGAGCTACTGGAGACCCCTTCTGCTTACCTGCCTCCTCCTGACCTCCATATCCCAGACCCTGGCTCCTGCCGCACTCCAGGGCCCTGCTCCTATGCCTGACCCCCAATGCAGTCTCCTGCTCTGAGCACTGGCTTCTAACCATTAGGCCTGACTGCCCATGTCCTGGTCATGAACCTTCCCCAGCTGGGCTTCTCTCTCAGTTAACCCTGGCCCTCCTGCTGTCAGGTGAGGTGAGGTAACCTAACCTGCCTCCTAGGCCCTGGTTAACCCTGTCAGTGCTGGTGTGAGTGCACACCCCATCACGGCTTCCCTTATCAATTATTTACAGTTCCTAGCTTCTGACTTCTGCTCGTTCCCATCAGCTTCCCTTTTCTCCTATGTGCTCCAGATATGCATTTTGCTTTGGCTGCCTTTACTTCCGCTCCAGGCCAGGCTGGTGTTTAATGAAGTGCAGCCTTCTTCCTCACTTAAGACTTTTGGGGCATCCGGGAAGATGTGCTGAAATAATTCCCAATTAGCGTTCCCTTTTTTCTGATTGAATTCTTTTTCCCGGGTGGTTTGGCTCATAATTGTTTTAGCTTTATGAAATTGGCCCCATTAGCAGCACGCTAAGTGTATCTATTACCGGTCTGGTCTCTGTTCTGCTGGCGCATTATAAATGTGAGCAAGTCATGGTCCTTTGTACCTAAGCTAGCGTTGAGTTTTAGTTCTGTGAGCAGTTCCTCTGTATCTCGTAGGACAAGGGCTGTGTTGGCTGTAACACTTTCTGAGTTAGGAAATTGTCATCTCCAAGATTTAGAAAGTCCGAGGATGTTTTAGTGCCGGCAGCAGGAGACTCCCGCATGTCACTCAAATGGAAGGCCCCCCGCCCCATGATCACACCTTTCCCTACACATGATAGAGCGGTGTGTTCCCGAGTGTGATTTCGGGCTCTGGAGCAGACCCCAACTAATTCCCCACCTTGTGCATTATTTCTTAGAACGGTGGCCATTAGTATTCAAGCTCATTATCTTCCCAGTGACTCGGAAACAGGCAATGCCGTTTTTCTCCCCTGCACCTTTTGCCCACTCGATCCTTCCTAATTAGGTTATAACTCTTGACTTTAACACCCCAGTCATGGGAATCATCCCTTCAGGGTTCAGTAACACCAACTAGACCAAAGGTATGGTCACAAATGAGCAAGGCCAGTTGCTCTGGTTTGTTACGCAGGCTCCCAGCACTGGTGTGCCGGCAAGTCAAGAAGTTCCTCTTTTCATGTCCTTTGGGTCATGAAAATCATAGAATGCCAGGCCTGGAAGGGACCTCAGGAGGTATCTAGTCCAACCCCCTGCTCAAAGCAGGACCAATCCCCAACTAAATCTGTGGTTTGAGCATTGGCCTGCTAAACACGGGGTTGTGAGTCCAATCCTTGAGGGGGCCATTTAGGGATCTAGGGCAGGAACCTGTGGGTGAGATTGTGGCCTGTGTTGTGCGAGAGGTCAGACTAGATGATCATAATGGTCTCTTCTGACTCTAGTATCAGAGGGGGAGCCGTGTTAGTCTGGATCTGCAAAAGCAACAGAGTCTTGTAGCACCTTATAAACTAACAGATTTTAGGGATTATGAGCTTTTGTGGGCTGAGACCCACTTCATCAGATGAGTGTTGTGGAAATCTCCAGAGGCAGGTATAAATAGCAAGCAAGAAAGCGAGGTAAATTCAATCATGGGGGGTGAAGCCCACTTCCAGCAGCTGATCTGGAGGTGTGAACACCCAGAGAGGAGAAACTGCTTTTGTAATTGGCGAGCCATTCACAGACCTGATGGTGTCGAATTTGCAGATGAACTGGAGCTCCGCAGTTTCTCTTTGAGTCGTGTCCTAGCTCTGCTGGAGACACTAGAGCAGGGCTGATTACTAGTTGATGGGGTGCGGGGGGAGCCAGGTGTGGATAATCAGCCCCTCATTAGGATGTTCCCGAGAAACTCTCAGAAATTCCCTCTGAGCCCCTCCTGCCAGGCCAGCCCCTGCATTCAAATCATTCTCCTGGCCCCCGTAAAGCACTCCTGGCAGAGGTGGCCTGGTGTCTGCCTGAGAACCATCTCCTGTGTCTGACCCTGGCTCCACTTCGTCCATGGGTTTTGGGGTCTGGGCTCCCCCTGGCTACCAGCAGGGTCCATCAAGAGCCATGCTCATTGCATCAACAGGCTGCCCGACTTCCGCCCCTCCAGCAGGACGGTCAAATCCAGTGCCATGGGGATGGGCAGCTGGCCTTCCACCCCATGCACTGCCCAGTGCTTGGCACTTTTCTAGCTCTCTAAGCCCTGACCTAATTAACCCCAGGAGGGCAGGCCAATCCGCCCCATCTGAGAGGTGGGGAAATTGAGGCACTGAGAGGTGAAGTGACTTACCCAAGGTCAGCCAGGAGGCCAGTGGCAGAACTGGGCCTCGAACCCAGGCCTCTGAGCTCTTTCCTCCTGGCTTTTCAATCAACGAGCCCGATGGGGATGGAACAGACTCCACTGGGCTTAAGAAAGAGGAGCCCAGAAGCCTGCTGTGAAAGTTGCTGCCACTCGGCTGGCTGCTCAGGGGGGCCCTGGGCAAGTTGAGGAGCTGAGTCAGAGACTGGAGCCCGGGGAGCTGTTCTGGCACTGCCCAGGGCCCAGCTGGAGCTAATGCCAGGGCCGCACCCCAGGAGCGACGTCTCGGGGGGCGTGCTGGTGCAGACAAGGCTAGGTGGGGTGGGGAAGGGTGTCCTCTGGGCCCAGCGTGCCGGATTATATCTGGAGAGGGCAGCAGAGTGGGGTGATGGAGCAGGGGAGGGAAGAGTGGGTGCATGGGAGTGGGGAGCCATGGGGGGGTTCTCGGGCCAGGGCCGGGCCGTGGTGCTGGAACACTTTTAATAGTGGGGGGTGCTGAAAACAGTTTTTACTTTTTACCTCGTGCACTCCCTTACCCCGTCCACGCTCCCCCATCCCTCAGAGCTGGAGCTGGGAGCAGGGCCGTGTCTCTGGGAGGGGGAACCCAGACAGGGTAAGTGGGCCATAGCTGGGGGCAGGCACAGGGCCAAAGAGTGGAGTCCTGGGGGCAGAGTCCCAGGCACAGGGCCAGCAGCAGGATCCTGCATAATACCTGGGGGTGTTACAGTCCCTCCCTCCCCGCACTCCTAGTTCCCAGACCTATGGGCCAGGGGCCGATCTTGCAGGGCCAGCCCGGGGTTGCGGGGGCTGTCTCTGGGCAGGGCCAGCCCGGGGT
>ML677412.1:3063474-3108638 GCA_007922305.1 Dermatemys mawii
TAGACAAATAGATGTGGTGTATGGGGCAGGATAGATAGATTACATAGATGGGTGTGTGGGGATGGATGGATGAGGGGGTGTTTGGGGATAGACAGATAGATGCGGTGTATGGGGCTGGATAGATAGATTACATAGATGGGTGTGTGGGGATGGATGGATGAGAGGGGTGTATGGGGATAGACAGATAGATGTGGTGTATGGGGGTGGATAGATTATATAGATGGGTGTGAGGGGATGGATGGATGAGGGGGTGTATGGGGATAGACAGATAGATGCAGTGTATGGGGCTGGATAGATAGATTACATAGATGGGTGTGAGGGGATGGATGGATGAGAGGGGTGTATGGGGATAGACAGATAGATGTGGTGTATGGGGATGGATAGATTACATAGATGGGTGTGTGGGGATGGATGGATGAGAGGGGTGTATGGGGATAGACAGATAGATGTGGTGTATGGGGATGGATAGATTGATTACATAGATGGGTGTGAGGAGGTGGATGGATGAGCAGCTCCCGGAAACAGCAGCATGTCCCCCCACCCTCCAGCTCCTATGTGGAGGCACAGCCAGGTGGCTCTGCGCACTGCCCCGTCTGAAAGTGCCGCCCCTTCATTTTAAATTGGCTGTGGTTCCCGGCCAATGGGAGCTGCAGGGGTGGTGCTTGGGGTGGGGGCAGTGTGCAGAGCTCCCTGGCTGCCCCTACACATAGGAGCTGGAGGAGGAACAAACTGCTGCTTCCGGGAGCCATGCAGATCCATGGCACACACAGAGCAGGGCAAGCCCCCGACCCTGCTCCCCAGCTGGAGCAGGACAAGCCCAGAGCCCCCTCCCTAGTGGGAACGTGTGCCCCCTATGGACTGACTAATACCACTTCCTGCAGTTCCTGGGTGCTCTTTGGAGACCCCGCATCAGGGGGCTGTGTAGGGGGACCAGACAGCAAATGTGAAAAATCAGGACAAGGATGGGGGTAATAGGTGCTTATGTATGAAAAAGACCCCAAAATCAGGACTGTCCCTATAAAATCGGGACCCTCAGGCTGTGTCATATGATCACAAGAGGCCAGGCGCTTATTAATAACAGAGCCACGTGGGCCAATCGAAGCTTGTGGAAACCAGGGGCTGCTAGTGGCCATTCCAGGGACCGTTTAACCTCGCTACAGCCAGCGACAGCCCCAAACCCCCCACCCCAGAGGCAGTGGCAAACCCCTCCGCAGCTCAGTGATATGCCCACAATCACAGCCGTGGGAGAGCCGGGCAACGCAGTCAAGGGTTTCTCCTGCCCCCGCTTGCTGATGGTGAGCCCAGCCCCTCCGCCCCTTCATCTCTGCTGCCCTCGGTGACCTTCCCTGACTGCCCCCAGCCCAGGCCAGAGAGGTGGTGGATTCTGGGCTCCGTTGCCCGGCGTTCTGGCTGCTCTCCGGCAGGGCGGGATGCACAGAGGGAGCGAGAGCTGCCCAGCCGCCAGAACGGGGGACGTCTGCTCGGGTGTCTCCTCACCTGCAGCTAGCGTGGGCTGGGCCAGGCCTCCCGCAGGCCCCAGCCGTCACTCTTCCCGCACTGGAATGTAAGTCGCTGGCCTCACCCCTGCTCGGCAGCCCCTCCCCGCCCTTTTCTGTTGCTCCTGGTGGAGCTGTGGGGAGCCCCCCGTCGCTGGGCAGGAACCAGGGCAGACGGGCAGGGACCTCGGGGGTTTGCCTTCCTCTGCAGCAGGAGACCCTGTGGGCAAGTCTCAGCCAAGCAATTCGCTGCCACCGGCGGGGCCCCTCAGTTCCTGAGGTTGGCAATGCTTTGATCTAACTCAGGCTTTGGGCTCAGTGCAGGGGGGCCGGGTGTCATTTGGGGCCTGCGCTACACAGGCGGCCAGGAGACGGCCTAGGGCCCTTCTGGGCTTAAAGGCTGTGAAGCTTCTCCTTGCACGGTTCTGCTGTTTTATCATCGCACATCCTCCGCCCCACCATGCCAGTCCTGCACCCCCCGGCTCTGCCGATGCCCCTCCGTCCCAGCCTTCAGCCCCCGTTAACCCAGTCCTACGTCCCCTCCCAAGTCTTCCAGGGCATCCCAGTTCTGACCCGCCCCCGCCCTATGCCAGCCTGGCTGCCCTAGGGCAGAGTGTACCCCTCGGGCTGTATCTCTTTCCTCCACCGCCCCCATGAGTGCAAGGCTGTTTCGGAGCCCACTGGAGTGGTGACGTCCTCTGCCCCCGGTGCCACTCACAGTGGGTGTGCTTCTCCCTCCAGGACGTGGCCACAATGCAGTTCTGTGCCAACAAGCTGGACAAGAAGGATTTCTTTGGGAAGTCCGACCCTTTCATGGTGTTCTACAGAAGCAACGAGGACGGAACGTAAGTGCCAAGGGCCTGCCAGCCTGGGGTAGGGTCCCATGCCCACCTGCCATGGCGCCATGCTTGCCCTCTCAAGGTCCCACCCTCTTCCTTCCAGCCCTCTGCCTGGTTCGGGCAGAGCAGAGACACAGCAGCATCCTTCGGCTGCGGGGGAGGGAGGGGAGAGGCCCTCGCTGGCTACCTGGGCCAGCCACACTCCTGACGGGCAGTGCAGGTGGAACCAGGGCTGGGGGGGAGTTCGCTGCGATGACTGACCACTGGTGTGCAGGAATGGCTGCATTCGGGCCTGAGCCAGCAGCCAGGAGCCGTCCCCTTGGGTGTCACTGGGCACCCTAAAACTGTGAGGCGTCGGGGACAGACAGTTCCCCCCCCTCCCCAGCCTCGCTTTGGTCTGGGCCGGTGCAGCAGGGCAGGGGGAGCCATTGCCCAGGCGCTGGATGAAATTCCTCCTGAGTTCCCCTGAATCCGGCAGCTGAGAGAAGAAACGAGGCTGTAATTCCTCCGGGGGCTCGAGCAGAACGGAGACATTCATCCCATTGATCTCTCTGAATCGAAGACAAACAGAGCAGGGGTGAGCTGGCGCTCCCATTTGGAGCACGTGCCGCAGGCTTGCATCAAAGGCAGCCACCCCGTCCCCCAAAAACTGCCTCCCTTCACTCTGCTGATCGACAGATTGCCCGGGGCCTGGGAGACACGTCCCATTTACCCAGGGCTGCTGGCTGCAGACGTCTGGGAGGCGGCCTGGTCCGTAGCTCGGTAAGACCCTGTGCTCCCTGAGTGCTCCCCAGAGGGGCAGGGCCTGAGTGTGAGCGGTTAACGGGGTTTGAGCAGGACAGTGAAGGGCACCCTGCACCCACAGCTCCCACTGACTTCAGTGGGAGTCATGAGCACCCAGCTCCTCTCAGGATCAGGGCCTGACGGGCCAAAGGCTGCCCGGCCCTTGCAGGCTGGTCTCTCCTCTCAGCCCTTGACACTCTCTGGGTATCTGGGCTGAGGCCCATGGGTGCAGGAGCGAATCGAGTCTCACCCCGCCGCTGCCCGTACGGAGAGGATGTCGGGACGTGGTCCGCAGGGCTGGGAACTCGCTCCCAAGCTCCGGTCTTTGGGTCAGGCCCCAGACAAGGCCGTGGGCTCTGAGGGGATTCTCCAGCCGCTAAAGCGTCGGTGGCAGTGTTCAGGTGGCATCCAGCCAAGGGGCCGGGTTTGAAGGCCCCACACAGCCGGAGCGGTCCCTAACAGAGTCCCCAGGGAGGCGTCAGGGCTCTCAGGTGACCCCATGGCTTGACTGGATAACCACACGCCCCTCCCTGTCCCGCAGCTTCACCATCTGCCACAAAACAGAAGTGGTGAAGAACACACTCAACCCCGTGTGGCAGGTGTTCTCTATCCCCGTGCGAGCTCTGTGCAACGGAGACTACGACAGGTAGGGGCCCTCTTGTCCCCCGTCCCTCCGCCCTGCTGGCTTTGGGCTAGGGGGGCGACGGGGTTGGGGTGGAGTAAGACTGCACATCCTGGATCCTCCCAAACATCGCTCCAAAGGGGCTTCCAGACAGCCTCTCGCCCCAGGGTGATTCTGCAGCTCCCCCCTCCACGACTACTGCTCCCCCTGGAAGCATCGAAGTAAGTGGGGTCCCTGCTATGGGTTGGCCTTTGACATAAGGTAACATGAACACACAGCGGCTGCCAGGTCAGAGTCCTCCCTATATCAGTGGCTGCTCTGTGCCCTCTTCCTGTAGTTGGTAGCTGCCGTAGCCCCACGGCTTCAAACAAGCCCAGGTTCTCTTAAGGGTGTTCACAGAGAAGCAGGCGGTTTGCTGCCAGGTGCCTAGAGACTGCCAGGAATCACAGCTGTCAGAGATGAAAAAAACCCACAAGGGGCTTCGAGTCCATCTACAGGCCAGCCAGGGCAGGATTGTTCCAATGAGGTGTCCTCTCCAGTCCACTCCTGTCTGAAGTCACTCCAGGGCGGGAGCTCTGATCCATAAAAAACATAAGAAGGCCGGACTGGGTCAGACCAAAGGTCCATCCAGCCCAGTCTCCTGTCTTCTGACAGTGGCCAATGGCAGGTGCCCCAGAGAATGACCAGAACGGGGAATCATCAAGTGATCCATCCCCTGTCACCCATTTCCAGCTTCTGGCAAACAGAGGTTAAGGACACCATCCCTGCCCATCCTGACTAATAGCCATTGATGGACCTGTCCTCCATGAATTTATCTAGTTCTTTTTTGAACCCTATTATAGTCTTGGCCTTCACAACATCCTCTGGCAAGGAGTTCCACAAGTCGACTGTGCGTTGTGTAAAGAAATACTTCCTTTTGTTTGTTTTAAACCTGCTGCCTATTAATTTCATTGGGTGACCCCTAGTTCTTGTGTTATGAGAAAGAGTAAATAACACTTCCTCATTTACTTTCTCCACACCAGTCATGATTTTATAGACCTCTGTCATATCCCCCCTTAGTCGTCTCTTTTCCAAACTGAACAGTCCCAGTCTTATTAATCTCTCCTCGCCTCCATACCCTAACAGACCGGAGTGCTGTACAATACATATATGGGGCAATGGTCCTACCCACACCAACTCCAGTCCAAAGACTTCTGAGATCTAAAGGGACACTTCACCGTGTTGCCCTAGCAAGGCACTTCAAAGGGGCTCTCCTTGTCTGAAATCCTCCAGCTCCGCAGGCTCTGCTCATCTCTAGCCTGGACAGCCCCTGGCTGATCTCGGCGGTAGCAGAGTGAGGGATGGGGCCGTCATCCCCGGAGACAGCTGCCTCCCTGCAGAGGCGGTGTGTTCAGAGAGTGATGGATGAGGCAGTGGGCGTCAGGGACACAAATGGACAGGCCCTGGAGGTGGCTTCTTTGCTTTATTCAGAAAAGCTGCTAGCGCCTCTATATTTAAATCCCGGGGAAAAGCCAGTCGCCATTCCAGGGAGCAGGAGAGCCCGGCTGGGTGACAAGTGACTGACAAGAGTGCTAATCAGGCTAATGAGGGCACCTTCACGCTGACACGCTGTACACAAAAATGCCAATTAGGGAGAGAATGAAGTCTAACAGGTACCATTAATCAATGCGACATACTCTGCACTCAGCCTGGGGTATTCATAAAACATAATGCTGCATGCACTGCACGGCTGTGGGGGATAAAGCCAGCATTAATTACAGCCTTCTCTAGCGCAAACACACTAATAGTTACCTCGGCGTATAAGCTCTGCCCATGCACCCCAGTACATTTCCAGGGCTGGCCTAAGGGCAGCCGTTTCTGCGAAGCGTGAGCTGTCTGATCCTTTAGCTGTGCAATGGGAAGCTGGTCTCTCATCCTGAGGGCGGGTGGGCAATTGCTTTCCCTGCCACTGACTCACTGTGCGACCTTGGCCAATTCTCTTTGCACCTTAGTTCCCCATTTGTGCGTAATAGTGTTTGCTTTGTCTAGGTAGATTATAAACTCCGCCAGGCCTGGTCTGTTCCTCACCATCTGTGTGCACGGCGCCCTGCACAAGGGGGCCCTGCTCTCAATAAATAAGAGTATAATAAATCGAGCAGATATCAAATGACAAAAATTCCCCTGCTCCCAAGTCTGAGCAGGGCTAGTTTTATTCACTGATCTAGTGCAGGGGTCTCCAAACTATGGCCCGGGGGCCGGATCCGGCCCGCGGCTTCGATTGGTCCGGCCCTCCAGCTGAGCAGGCACACCAAGCAGGCATGTGGGGAAGCCGTCGCTACAACCCCTCCACCCCGTGAGCTGCTGCTGGCGGCCCCATGTGTGGAGGGTGAGTGCCCCCACAGCAGCAGCGGGAGGAGTAAAGGAGGGGGCGCGGCAGTGGCCGAAGGAGCAAAGGGGGGATTTTGCATATATTTGCATATATTGAATTTTTTCACAGTCGCTTTGGCCCCCGCAGCCCCTTCAAAAATCTATTATGGCCCTCGTCTCATAAAGTTTGGAGACCCCTGATCTAGTGGAACTGGAATCCTTCCTCAGCCCCAGCCCTAGTGTTATTGGCTGGAGGATTCGCTAACCTTTGCGGGGAACATCTTCTGAGTCTGTGGCTCTCCTCCCTCTCCCATGTCATTCCCCATCTGACGGCATCTTGCATGGCTTCCCTGGGCCGAGCTGATGGCCTGTGAGTATTTCGCTCTGTGGGATTTCGGAGGCTTTACGGCAGGACCATGTTTAACAACAAAATGTTAGCGAGAGCAGCAGGACACACACAGGCCGGGGACATGTTCTTCTGTGGCACAACGTCACTCTCTGTTTCTGTTTATTTGCGCAGCTCAGAGCATTTTCTGAGCAGTCTCATGCCACCCTTCCACGGCACATTTTGTTAACCTCATTTTAAAAGATAGGTAAACTGAGGCACAGAGAGCTTCAGACCTATTTTTTCAAAAGCATCCACTTCTTCTTAGCATCTGTGTAACGTGTCTCAGGTGGCACGGGCTGAGGATTCATCCCTGCATTTGGTCCGCTGGTTGGATCATTAGCTTCCCCGGCTTGGGCCGGGTACTGATGGAGAGAAAGCATCCACTGCTTTGGGGTTTCTGAGTGAGACACCTAGAACCTGATTTTCAGAGCCTGAAACTACCTTCAATGTGAGCTGGAGCTACTCATTGGAACAGCAGCCATGGGAGGCAGTGAAGCCGGACCGTGCCGTGGAGATTCTTTAATAACCTTGACCCAGGCCAGGCTGCCAGGACCAGGAAATCTACCAGCTCTCCCATGTGTCACATCGTCCTGACATGGTGTCAGAAGGGAATAAGGCACTGGTAGACGGGGACCAAACGCTGCCACCCAAATCCCTCCGCCTGGATGGGAGGCTGCCGGAGGACGGAGGAGGTAGCTACAGCGTGGAGAGGTCCTGCCGAGAAATCAGAGCCGGTGAAATCCTGCTTCTGCTCCTCGCGGCAGAACCCAGAAAGCTTCCATATGACCTCAGCCAGAGCGGGCTGCAAACCACAAGACAAAGTCCATCAGAAATGTCACTGTGATCCAGGGAAGACTGTCGCTTGGGAAAGGCACGTTTTCTGATGCCAACCAACTGCCAGATGAGCCCTTGGCCGGTAAGTCACAGCCCTGCATGCAACTGCGTTATGAGAATGAATGGCTACCACATGTACCAATCTGAGACCAAATTCTGGGGGTCTGATGGACAGACAGGCTGAAGTAAGGTCATTGTGAGGGGCGGACTTGACTTTGCAGATCACAGTGGATACATTCGACAAGAGCAAAATCGGAACCAGAATGCAGAAGAGCCACTGAAATCACAAGAGTTTCAACTGACCCATGTTCCCAGTTTGGCACAGGTGTTTCTGAATCACTCTCACAGGTGGGTTCCTCCAGGTTTTTCACTCGGCTGTTGTAGGACACAGCAAATAGCAATAAAATACATTTGAAAATCTCACTTTTCACACCAGTGGGATTCCAGGTGAGCAAGTAACCACAAAGAGATAACCCTGTGACAGTGCACCCCATAAGGCTTTATGGAAATATGCTTAGGAATGTATATATGACATAACTTGAATATGTTTTATGCTACTAATGGCATGTAACATATCTCTGTAACGGTTATGATCCACTGACTCTTCATCCAATTGTGTGCATGTATCGTTTTGTATTCGAAGTTATGAATATTGGCTGTGCCAATCAAACCAATGAATATTGGTTTGATTTTAAGTAGCCCTAGTAAGGCATTTGGGCAGCCTCTTTAGAAAGGAATTTGCAAGTTAAGTGCCCAGTCAAGAAACACTTAATGGACAATGGATCTTAGAAGGCTCCAGTCCATGTAAGAAGTCTACTTGAGGACGTTCAAGGTAGCATGGGATCCATGGCTGCTACCTGTAAGTTCTGAATCATGCATGGACATGTGACTTGCCCATGTGACTCCAAAACTCCATCTTGTAGCTGGGATTCTACACAGAGGAAGGGGGAAGGTGTCCACCCACAAGAGAGAGTCAATTTAAACCCCTGGGAGATCCCTCCATTTTGTCTTCATGTGGCTCAAGAAATAGCCTCTCCACCCCCAAAGGATTCCTGAAAGAAACTGGAAGAAAGGTCGGTAGCCATAGGAGGTGTGAGGAATTGGGGGTTTGAGGAATAGGGGGTGTGAGGGATTGCTGGACCCAGACTAGAGAGAGACTAGTCTGTAAGAGGAAGCTTACTGGAATTCCTCTAAGGGTGAGGTTTTATCTGTATTCAGTTTTCTTACTGTATTAGGCATAGACTTATGTTATGTTGTATTTGCTTGGTAGTTCACTTTGTTCTGTCTGTTATCACCTGGAACCACTTAAATCCTACTTTCTGTATTTAATACAATCACTTTTAACTTATTAATTAACATGGAGTATGTATTATTACCTGGGGGGGAGAGGGGAACAGCTGTGCATATCTATCAGTGTTATAGAGGGTGAACAACTTATGATTTTACCCAGTATAAGCTTTATACAGCATAAAATGAATTTATTGGGGTTTGGACCCCACTGGGAGCTGGGTATCTGAGTGTTACAGACAGGAACATTTCTTACACTGCTTTCAGTTAAGCCTGGCGTTTGTGGGACGTGGTTCAGACCTGGGTCTGTGTTTGTAGCCGGCAACCGTGTCTGACACAACCAGGCAGGGCTCTGGAGTCCCAAGCTGGCAGGGATGGCAGGGGCAGGATGAGTCTTGGCACATCAGTTGGCAACCTCAAGGGGGTTTCTGTGATCCAACCCGTCACACGCCCTTGGGGCACGGCTCCTTTGAGCAGTTCTTTTTGATACCCCAGTTCTAGCACACACTGCATCCAGCCCTTACCAGCCACAGTCAATGGGGCTAACGAAAGAGCCAGGTCCGTGACAAAGGACTGGCTATAAACAACTGTGGTGGATTCCGGAGTCCATCGTTGGCAGCACAGCTCACAACCGCTCAGGGACTCAGAAACTGGCAGAAGGGCAAAACTTGCAGTGCCCTTACCTAGCAAGCTTCTCATGCTACAGACGATTAATCCCGCAGCAGTTACAGCGGGGCCCTGCACCACGGAACTCCAGCAGAAGGAGCAAGCCACACAGATGCCCCCATGGCAAGTGGGAGGGAATGCTAGATGCCAAACAGAAGCCCTTGGTGGGAATCTAGCCCATTGACTCCAGTGGAGCGATGCTGATTTACACCACGTGGGGACCTGTGCTCCAGACATTTCTCCTGCACTGGCCGTGTGGCTCTCCATGTTTCGGTGGTGGTTGCTCTAAGGCAGACCAATCTCTAGGGCTTTGGCCCTGTTTTAAACGCCGCATGGTGCTGAGCAAAAGTTTCCCGGTGCGAGCCCAGCCTGCGTTCGGGGCGAGACCCGCCAGGCCCGCGAGAGTGAATCCCATTCACGGCATGGCACATCAGGGTTTGCCAGGCTGGATGGAACCCTGTGAAGCTACATTGCTCAGGCTTCAGCTTCAGCTCCAGTTGGCGGGGCTGACGGGCCCGGGCGTCAGCCCCATGCAGTGGGACTTTGGCTTTCTGCCCTGGGCTCCAGTGAGTCTAATGCTTGGTCGACCCCCTGAAACCTGCCCGGACCCCTGGCCGAGGACCGCTGAGTGAGAGGGGGCTCGTGGTCTGACCAAGAGGGCATGTAACCCTTTCCGAACGCTCGGTTAGCTTTTCCTCTTTGCCTCAAGAGCCAGGGGTCTGTCCAGTCCCCTCCTTCAACCCCTGCTCCGTTCTCGCCCTCAGCAATCTCTTGTGCCAATGCATCCCGCCAAGCTAATTGCATGGAAAATATTGCATCGAATTTCAGTTTGGCACCTTGCAGTTTCATTACCTTGGTGGCTCTTCCTATTCTTCTTTTTCATGCTATTGTAGCTATGTCTCCTCGGAATCTCTCCCCTCAGGCGGGAAACATTGTCAGATGACATTCGTGTGAAAGAAGCTGCTGTATTCCAATGAATGAATAGCATGGGCCTGATGTGCCTGATCCGTCGTTCTAGACAGACACGCACCTGGAGACAGCCAGCATACCAACACTGGGACGTACGCATTGCTCCCTAGGATGAGAGACGCCCCTCTCCAAGCTGGTCGCTAAGGAGCTGCGGGCTGTCCCGTCCTCCTCTCAACCCCGTCGTTAACAGTCTCCCAGGACAGTCAGAGATCCCCAGCTCTCAGTCACCAGTGGAAATGCCTGTCCCACACTCTGTCCCAGTTCCAGTTAGGGGAGGGATGCTAATTAAATTGCTTACAATTGTGTGTCTGGGAGTTGATGGCTTTGGGAGCCTAATTGCACTGGGGAAAGTGAAGACATAGGGAGCCTCCCAGCTCCCCGGAGCTAATACTCTGGGGCCAGGTCTCATTCTCAGCAGCCTCTGGGGATTAGCCTTGGGAAAGGGCTTGGGCTGTGTGATGGTGCTGTTCCTGGTGTGACCCACTGAGAGTGTCAGATCGGGATAAATTGCTTCCAAAAGGGGCAATTACAGCCCAAAGCTGGGGTTTCTCTGCCCTAAAGGCAAACCAAACCAGCCCAACAGAAAAGACTTTGGTTTCGCCCTGCTGGCTAGCCACAAGTCACACAAGCAATTCCCTTAGACACTCCAGCTTCCCAGAATCACCACCAGCAGCCACCTATCCTGGGGACAAATAGTTATGAAAACCAATACCCCAAATAAAGAAAACGGTTCTCCTCAATTCCAAAGAATCAGGCCCCAGACCCAGGTCAATATACAAATCAGATCTTACCCACAAATCACACTGTTGCCAATCCTTTAGAATCTAAAATCTAAAGGTTTATTATACAAGGAAAAAGATCTAGGTGAGGGTTAGGAATGTTTAAAGGAAATCAAATACATGCAGTTATGGCTTGCATCAGTTGTAGAATAACTGCAGGTTCAAATCAGAGTCTCTGGAATACATTCCCAGGAGGAATGGGTCATCAATCCTTTGGCCAGAGCGCCCCTTTGTAGCAGAGTCCCATCCAGAAGTAGGAGCCAGGCTGGAGTCTGGAGATTAAAGACGAAATGGGGATGGGATACCACCCTTTTATATCCTTCCCAGGTGCAGGAATGTTCTTTGTCCTTCGCTGTGGAAACTTACAGCAAAATGGAGTTTGAGTCAGTTGGGCAATTCCTACCCCCCTTGCTAAAACACAGGATGTATCTGCCTTCCCTTAATGGGTCCATTGGATAGCTGATAATCCTTAATGGGCCATCAAGCATGGCAAGCAACACTTAACACCAAGGGCTCTGAAATGTCCCCAACAGCATAGCACAATATTTGGAAAGACAGACAGTATAGAGTCAATACTCATAACTTCAACTACAAAAATGATACACACATACAGCTAGCATACTCATAATCAGCAGATCATAACCTGGTCGTAGACACCTTAAATGACCCCCTTTACCTAATATTTGGTGCCACTACAGGACCTTGGTTGCACCAATGATCTATATGATCCCAGATAACTTCAGTAATGTGACAGGCTGGTTTAAGAGTCTTTAGCCAGTTACAGCCCAGCACTGTAGCTAGCTGGGAGGCTGGCTGGTTAACAGGTGTTATAGATAGTGTTACCAGATGTGCCCGTTACTTTGGGGGATGCTCACTGATTAGGGTTACTCTTCTGGAGAGGGGTGCTGTAATTCTACTAATGTGCTGCTTCCGTCACTTGTGTGTTCATATGGCGCTCTACTCCTTTCTTCTGCAAGTCCCCTCCCAGTGGAGCTATCCTGCAGGACCTAGGTTCCCCAGGGCTGGGTTCCTCCAGCCCTAGAACTAGATGAACCTGTGCGTGCATGCAGGTACACACACACACACACACACACACACACACACACACACACCAGCACTTTCAGCTTCCCTCCCCTTATGTGTCCCAAGTTTGACACATCCCCATCCCACTTTCATGTTACATGATACATGTTACGCATACATGATAGGCGTGACATAATCTATAATCTCTACAATCAATGCACAACAATTGCATAAATCAATAATACCACGGTGGATGTGTATGGGGGGTGTGATTTTGAGTGTTTTCGGGGTGTGATTTTGAGTTTGAGCTGGGGGTGGGGCTTCGTTTCATTTACTTTGCAATCCTGCGGGGGAGGGGGGGCTTTCTTTGGAGGTGTCCCAGGGGCACATCCCTCTGGACCAGAACTACCTCCTTCTGGGCTTTGGTTTTTAGTCACAAAGGGAACTCAACAGGAAATAATGCAAAGCCCAGTCCAAGTCTTGTCCCCTAGCTTAGCTGCTCCTTCTTAGGGAGTACTGTGTCCAGCTCTGGGTGCCACATTTCAGGAAAGGTGTGGACAAATCGGACATTAGGAAAAACTTCCTATCTCTCAGGGTGGTTAAGCACTGGAATAAATTGCCTAGGGAGGTGGTGGAATCTCCATCATTGGGGGTTTTTAAGAGCAGGTTGGACAAACACCTGCCAGGGATGGTCTAGATCAGGGGTGGGCGAACTATGCCCCGCGGGCCACATCCGGCCCGTGGACCTGGACAGTCTGGCCCCACGGCCGTTGAGGCTGCCCCTGGCCCCACCCCCGCCTTCCTCCCTCCCCCGGAGCCGTGCGGCCGCACACGCAGCGCTCTGGGGGAGCGGGGCTGCACAGTCCCACGGGACAGCGTGTCTGGCTCCGTGCGGAGCCAAATACGCTGCTAGGAGCCTCGTGGTAAGGGGACTGGGGCCGGGGGGTTGGATAAGGGGCGGGGACAGTCAGGACAGGGAGCAGGGTGGGACGGAGTGGAGTGGAGCAGCGTGGGGTCCTGAGGTGGTGGTTAGGGGCAGGGGGTCTCTGGAGGGGACAGCCATGGAGCGGGGGGGTTGGATGGGACATGGGAGTCCCAGGGGTCTCTCAGGAGGTGGGGGTTGGATAGAGGTTGGGGCAGTCAGGGGACAAGGAGCAAGAGGAGTTGGAAGGGGAGGTCCTGGGGGTGCGGTTAGGGTGGCGGGGGGGTCTCTGGAGGGGGTGGTCAGGGGACAAGGAGCGGGGGGGTTGAATGGGTTAGGAGTTCTGAGGGGGGCAGTCAGGGGGCGGGAAGTGGGAGTAGACTGGATAGGGGGTGGGGCCAGGCTGTTTGGGGAGGCACAGCCTTCCCTACCCAGCCCTCCGTACAAAATTTTGAATCCCGATGTGGCCCTTGAGCCAAAATGTTTGCCCATCGCTGGTCTAGATAATACTTAGTCCTGCCATGAGTGGAGGGGCCTGGACTAGAGACTCTTGAGGTCCCTTCCAATCCTAGGATTCTATAAACCCGGCTGCTTCAGGGCATAGAGTGATTACCAGCCACACAGGTCAAGAAGAAGCTTCCTGCATGGGCAGGTTATTCCATAACTATCCACCGGGGTCCTGCCCCCTCTTCTGACATAGCTTGTACTGGGCACTGTGGGAAACTGAGGCTAACTGTGCCCCGCTCTCTGATCCGCTCCAACCTCTCCTGGTCCAGGGCAGCTCTGTGGCGATCTCAGGGTAGCAGTCACCAGCCAGACTCTGTACCTGGTGACCCAGGCTCCTGGAAGGATCCTAGCCCCCACCCCCACTCCCACCCCCTGCGGCCCTACTGGTCTCTGCAGCATGGTGGGTTCACCCCCCACACTTAACTCGTTCGCCTGCTTCCAAGCAAGGCCAAACAAATTATTAAAATGATTTTTAATTATCCTCCCGACTCCTGCGCTGGAGATTTAATTAGTTTGTTTTGACTATTGTGTGGGTCTCTCCTCCCCCCCGCCACCACCACCACCATTTTTTTGGAAGTGTATTTTTAGCCTCAGTTGCCACGGAAACGTAGACACCAGGGCCAAGCCAGTCACAGATGGAGACAACACACGCAATCCACCCCCTCACTTTGTTTCCCTGATTGAGACAGTGCTTTGAGTATTAACTCTTCCCTGCTCACTGGGGCTTCTGACCCATGTCCATCCACATCGGCTGGAGGGTTCATGCAGAAGTCTCTGCTCCCTTGCGTAACCATCCTGAGTCAGGGTGTGTTAGAGCGGTGTGAGCCATAGGGTGGGAATCTGTCACGGCTTTTCCCCTGCCCCGGCACTTCTTGCCTTTAGGTCTGGGGGCTCCCGGTTCAATCCGTGACGATCACACTTGTGCCAAACTCCACTGGAGGCTCTGGGCTGAGCTATTCTAACGCCACTCTCCTGAAGGGTGCTGCAGAGTTAGACCCGGCCCAGACAGGTGATGGGAACTCTTAGAGACCTACAGAACCATAGGGATGTAGAGCAGACAGGACCTCAGGCCAGCTAGTCTAGCCCCCTAGTGAACATAAGAACATAAGAATGGCCATACTGGGTCAGACCAAAGGTCCATCCAGCCCAGTATCCTGTCTATCGACAGTGGACAATGCCAGGTGCCCAGAGTGGTGAGGCACGATTAACTCTATTCTCATAGACAGAGGGCTTGAAAAGAAAGGCCTGGTTGCCTTAGTGAGGAGGTCATGAAGAGAGGGCAGGAGAAAGGCGCACTGAGAAAGCAGATGGGGAGCAATACAGAGCACAGACCAGCCGAGGGATGAAGAGCTTACAGGCAACAGACCAGGAAAATAGGAAAGTGTTCAGGGGGGACCTGGGAGGTGATGGAGAATGGACAAGGCTGTTCTGGGCGGCACAGAAGAAGACCCTTGAAGCAGCGTTGAGTGACGGGCTAGAGAAGATGCTGATGTTAGCCTAGGCTGGACATATGGGGCAGAGGGATGATCTGATCTATCCTTCAGTGAAATCGTCCCACCCTGACTCTGGCAATAACTATGGCACCGTGTCTTGCAGGACCATCAAGGTGGAGGTGTACGACTGGGACCGGGACGGCAGGTAAGGGGGACGCGCTAGATCTATGCAGCCTCCAATACAAACTGCAAATCGGCCAGAGCAGGCTAGGCACTGAAGTCAGCGAGGGCTTTGCAGGGACTCCATCTGGGACAGGATCAGGGCCACTGTGCTGCAGACATTACTCGTTCTCTTTGCAGAGAGATGCTTTGTGAGTGATCCCAGTGCGGCAGAAAGGGGACTGAGAAAGAGACAGCGAGGAGGGAAGAAGGAGCTTGAGTGAACTCCACAGCGGCGGTTCCCACCAGGACCCTGCCCCCACTTAGCAATATGGGAAGCTCAAGGTGGTCGTGGACCCATGACACCTGGGGACGAACGCCCCGCAGGCTGACAATCCATCACTAGGGCATTTCTCATAGAGCTTCTCTTCCCATGCACAGCCACGACTTCATTGGGGAGTTCACAACCAGCTACCGGGAGCTGGCCCGTGGGCAAAGCCAGTTCAACGTCTACGAGGTGAGTGATAGACAGGACCCCCCAGACCTCATCTAGAAGGCTAGCCAAGCTCTGGGCAGCCAGGGCCCCTCTGTTCTGGGCCACGTCACTCCCACCAGCCGGGTGTGCTCCAGTGTTGAGAGTGACTCCTGGGCTAGATCTCCACTGGAGTAACCTGGCAAATGTCCAGTGCAGCTACGCTGATTTACACCCAGTCGGTTTGCTGTCACACATTGGCTGCCCACCTGGGAGGGCTTGACTTCACTTCATGCTGACATCACATGAGAGGTGAGTCTGATGGTCTCTCTTAGCTTGGAGAACACCTGACTACAGAGCAAGGGCCATCTGTGTGCTCTGTGTTTGTACAGCACCTAGCGCAGTCGGGTCCTGGTCCATGACTGGAGCTTCTTGGCACTCTGGTAATAAATCACAATAATTGCAATAACAAAATCAGCGCCCAGCTGGTTGTCCCTGCTCAGGGGGCGGCCAGGACTGTCAGTGAGCAGTGACAGGCCTCAAAACTCTGTGTGGGGAACTCAGGACTGGAACAGTAGCAGATCGAGATGCATCGGCAGAACTGGCAGCCTTGGGGAGCCTTGGGGCATTGGCAGGAAATTGCTCAGAAATCAAGAGGATTCAAGTCTCCCTGAGCCTGGAAAATTACTGTATAAAAGCCAATTATTAGACATTTCCTGACAGTAATAAATAATAGAAACAAATTGCTACTGTACAGCCATAAAGGGATTTCACCATGGATACAAGCCCATCTGTGAGGTACTCCGGGATCCTCCCATGTGTCTGTCTGCTCCTGGACTCTCCTTGGCTGCGACACCCGATTAATCCTCCCCGGAGGCTGCGGAAGGAGCCTAGACACCTCGGTGAGGGTGACCTTGTGCCCCCGGTGCTCAGCTGGCATAAAGTGAAGCCAATGGGGCTATACTAATTTACACCCTCCAGGGGCTCTAGCCCAGAAATTTGACGTCGCACTAACTGAAGTCAGCACTTTGGCTAGTTTACCACAAGTGATGTCACGTGGTCATAACAGTGCAGGTAGCTTCCTCACCAGTGAACTCCCTGAGGTTAGTGCTGATGCAGCCGGTGTGAGAGGAATTCTGCCTGGTGGGGCCTGGCCGGTGTTCCTCTATGAGGCTGGGAGGCGAGGCTGGGTCTGGCTATTGGCTGGCAAGCCACAGCCGGTAAAACCCGAGACGTATTTCATGTCAGCGGAGTCAGGGCACCGCTGGGCACAGGTGTAAGTGGGGACCCAGAGCACAGGGCAGAGTAATGGTGCAATCTCCAGGCGAGCTCTTTGGCTGCTGTGAATCAGCGTCACCCCATTGACTGAGGGCCTCCGTTCTTAAAACTCCCTGTGCAGCTGGCAGAGCAGGTGTGCCAGTGATAAGCAAATCCAAGCAACGACCCCTTGGCGTTGAATCCCCTGGGTTCTTGGGCTAGGTTTCCTTCCCTCTCACAAAGTGCGTTGGGTACTCCCCACGCCTTAACTGGGACAGCTCCCTTTTAATCTCATCTGATGCGACATTTCTAGGCCAGCTGTCAAAATGGCTGCCTGGGCTCGGACACGTTATCAGTGTCCCAGCATGTCTCTGCTTTCGGAGCTTCGGGGGAGGGAGCGAAGGGGAGGAGTAGGGAGACTGGCATAGAATTTGTTCAAATCATTAATGCCTTTTGTTCCAGATGAATTCCCAAGACCTTATCAAAATGGATCATCATGAAGAGCAGGGGGGAAAGTGATTTCAGATTAGCTCGTTTTGGAGACAGGAAAGGCCATGGGCCTGGTTATCAGTGAGAGCCTCAGGGGATCCAGCAGAGCTGCTGGGCTGGGAGAAGGCCCGGAGGACTTGCTGGAGCCAGATGAGCAGTGGGGTCAGGAGATCGGGCCCTGGGCCCATATGGAGCCATTTGGCTGTGGAAAGTAGCATGGGCAGTTGTGTCCTGCAAAGTCTGGTCGTTTGAAGAGTGGACATTCTGGCCGAGCCTTTTCCAAGTGATTTTGGGCACCCAGTTGGAGATGTCTTAAAGGGACCTGATGTCAGAAAGTGCCCAACACCAGCCCTCTGAAAGTCAGGTCCCTGCGAGGTGTCTCCAAGTTGGGTGCTCAAAAATGGAGGTCCCCCAAATCTTTAGTCACTTGGCCTCCAGGTCTAACAGTGTGGACAGTGCTCGTCTAACCCTGCAGAGGGCTGGCCCAGTGGTCAGGATGCTAGCTGGAGACTGGGTTCAAGTCTCTTCTCCCTCATGGAATCCGTGTGGGATGCTGGGCAAGTCACATCTCTCTAAGCCTTACTTCCTCATCTGTAAAATGGGTTTGATAGCCCTGCCCCGCCTCACAGGCGGTTGGAAGAGTCAATATCATAGATCATGAGGTGCTCAGGTTCTGTGATAATGGGGACATGCGTGCCCTTTGAGAGAGCAATCCCCCTCTGCAGAGAGCCAGGTGGGCCCTATGCACCACTTCCATCCTCCATAAACCCTGCTGGGAGGATGGCAAGAGGTAACTGCTCCCATGGGGCTTGATCCTCTGCTGCTGTAGATCAGCTGAGTTCAGCGAGGGCTGCCCCAATTCACGTCGCGACTGGACTGTCAGTGCCGAAATCTCTTGATGGTGCATTGGGAACACGCTTTGGGATACAGAAGGGAAACATTCCCTTTAGTAGCAGAAACACCATTATGATCTCTGGCATCTCGAGGTCTTCTCAAGCTAGACATAAAGAATTGCCTTTGCTGAGAGCTGAATTTGTTGCTTTAGGCTTTTCTGCCTCCATCCTTATCCCTGGCTATATAAAGATCAGAAGCAAGATGGGTTGTTTTCACTTTGCTGATGATAAGTTTTTTAGGAGGGGAGGTGGGCATATCTCAGACTAAAAATAGAGATGAGCACCCAGATAATTTGGAGACTTGTTCTGATGTCCGAATATCTGACGTGATGGATAAAGACAGACAGAAAACACTGAGAACATATCAATCAGTCATATGCCCCTCACTTGGAACGCTGTATTCAGTTCTGATTATTCACTCTCCAGTAAGATAGAGCATGAAGAGGACACACTGGTAAAAATGGGCAACCTCCACCATCACTGTTGCTGAGGGACCTACGCCAATGGTGTCATATGTGTTAGCATAATCAGGCTTCATTTTGTGCCCCAGGATATTCAGTCTCTTCTATTTCTTTCATCTTTCAGGTGGTGAATCCCAAAAAGAAAATGAAGAAAAAGAAATACATTAACTCGGGAACAGTAAGTGATGTTATTTTTCTTTGGGATTTAAGCTATCCAGGAAGGCGGGAGTTGATTACCCCCGGATGGCGAGTTGCCCAATGGCAAGCTGACATGCAGAAACAACCATTTAGAAGCATTCTTTCCCCAATAATGTTTCCCGCCCCCCATGTTATGCTTTGATATGGAGGGTCAGAATTTTCCCTCACATCACTAGAAACGTGGAACCGCTCAGTCACCAATCAGCTTCTTGTGGACAGGTTTCTGTTCTGACCTTATAAGCTAAGAAGGCCTGATCACTGTCAGATCTTGGATGAGAGACATCCTAGGCCCTTCAAAGAGTGAAACTTGTGATTCCTGTTGAACCACCAACCCATTGAAACTATTGGGCCCTCCAGGCAGACATGAAACAAGAACAGGTTCAAAATGGGGTGGCGGGGAGGATCCACGGTGACAACCAGACATTCAAATTTCAGAAGATTTCAGCTGAAAACCAAAACATTTAAATCTGGTTTATTTATACCTCCATCCTCATGCCTCCATCTTCTTCTATGGGCCAGGCGTCTTGGTTGGTATACATCTCCCATGATGCAGCACAGTCTCTCCTGGAGAAGAGAAGTGTTACTTGGGTGTCCCTGGCCATGGGGCATCATGGGAGATGTAGTCCAGCTGGGAAGTCCAGCACAGAGAGAAGGGAGCATGAACTTCAGCTCCCGTGAAGTGCTGCAGCATCATTTCAAAATCAGTGTATTTTAGTTCATAGGGGGATTTTCCAAGGAATGCAGACATTTTCCGTGGAATTCAGATATTGTCACCAAAAAAACGGTGTAGTCGAAAACCCAATTTTCCACTGTAAAATAAGTTTTGACAGAAAATGTCCGACCAGCCCAACCTGACCCACATTGCCAGACAGCAGCGTGAAGAAGTTAGCTCCTTCCTTGGGCAGACGAGCAATTGGTAGTGTCCTGGGTCATCACACTAGAACCTTTCCTTGGCACTCAGCACTGCACCAATGATCCTTGCTGTCTCGGTCGCTGCGTAACGTGCTGTCCTGTCTCTTGGTTCCAAGGTGACGCTGCTCTCATTCACTGTGGAGTCGGAGTACACCTTCCTGGATTACATCAAAGGAGGGTAAGTGGGTTATGGTTTCCCTTCCTAAATGAACACGATCCTGGCCGTGCACCGCCTGGCTCCTGATGAGGGTAGGACCACTGTCTGTTTCAACACAAGTGAGTGGCCCAGTAATGCTTTGTTGGCCTGTGATGATGATGGTGTAGCTACCAAGAAATCCCATTACAATGTCCAGCGTAAATTCAGGACCTTTCCAGCTAACAAGGACTCTGCCTGAACTTTGCAGAGAGGTGGCAAGCCCTGAGTGGGCAGTACAGTGCCTGTCAAAAAACGGATCCAGCCTCTGCTGCTTTCTGATCTTCTTAGGCACCAACTACACTAGAAAACTGAGACACTGTCACGCTGTTAGGACCTCATGGCACTGTCAGAAAACGGCAGGCACCCCAACCTGGAGGTGTGTTCTGTAATTAGATGTGAACTGCTGGAGTCTAACCAAGTCACAGTAATTTTTCCACCCAGACAAACTGGACTTAGTGATTAAACTTACAAGCAAAATCACACAATGTTTAAGTTGCATCCAGACTGTAACCAATCCTTTATTGAACTACCTAAAGGTTTATTAACTAGGAAAAAGAAATAAGAGCGTTATTCACAAGTTAAAGCAAGCAAACATACACATCCAAATGAGTTCACATCTGAACCCTAAAGGTGACAAAGTAGTAGCGATCTGTCAATTCGAAGTGTTTTTCAGGGCAGACCCAGAGGTAACCCGTGGGGATCTGTCTTGGTTTAGAGTATCTGGCCCTATCAGAGTTCAAGCAGCGAAGAGAGAGAGGGAAAATTTTCCTGTGGATTTTGTTTTATTTCCTTAATTCAGCTTCCAAGTCCACAGGATGAACTTCCTTGGGAGCATTTCCAAAGTGCAAGAGGGCTGTTAACCAATCTTGTGTATTGCAATGTTCCTTGATAGGTCATCTCATTCTATCCTGGGTTCACAAGTTCAGAACACACATTTTCAAAGTTATGAAGCAAAACTTACATATTTCCTTTATCGCAGGGATTGGCAACCTTGGCACGTGGCAACACAGGGTAAGCCCCCTTAGCGGGCCCCCCCGCTTTGTTTACTTGATGGTTTGCCGATCGCGGCTCCCACTGGCCGCGGTTTGCCACGCTGGTCCAATGGAGGCTGTGGGAAGCGGCGCTGTGCTGACTGCTGCTTCCCGCAGTCCCCATTGGACTGGGACGGCGAACCACGGCCGGTGGGAGCCACGATCGGCAAACTGGCAAGTAAACAAACCGGCAGAGCCCACTAAGAGTGCTGACCCTGCGGTGCCGCGTGCCAGGGTTGCCGATCCCTGCCTTATCGCGTGGACTATAGACAGTGCTCGTGAGATTAATGCACGCAGCCGCTTACAAGAATTTCTGAGTCGAAACACTAGCTACATTCATAGCAGACTAATACCTATTTTGAGCAAACCTAACATGCAGGTGATTAGTTTGCCAGTTCCTAGCTGGTGCCTGCAGCCTGAGCAAGCGCTGGCATCTGCCCTGCCAGCGTTACACGCTGCTTATCAAGGGATCCATCTGATGTGCTATTAAAGTCTCAATCAAGCTTCCTCTCACGGTGCTGAAATTAGCCTGATCCCATCTGCACTAGCAGACCAGCTGCTGAAGGCACCAATCACTGATAATAAGCATTGTCAGCGATGGATTGTTTTCCTTATGTCGACTGGGCTCCAGTGACGTCTTTGCTGCTGTCCATAACAATCAGGGAGGTGATGGAGGTTGCAGTGACATCATACAACCACAGAAGATCAGGGTTGGAAGGGACCTCAGGAGGTATCTAGTCCAATCCCCTGCTCAAAGCAGGACCAATCCCCAACTAAATCATCCCAGCCAGGGCGTTGTCAAGCCTGACCTTAAAACCTCTGAGGAAGGAGATTTCTACACGTCCCTAGGGAACCCATTCCAGTGCTTCACCACCCTCCTAGGGAAATAGTGTTTCCTAATATCCAACCTAAACCTCCCGCACTGCAACTTGAGACCATTACTCCTTGTTCTGTCATTTGGTACCACTGAGAACAGTCTAGATCCATCCTCTTTGGAACCCTATTTCAGGTAGTTGAAAGCAGCTATCAAATCCCCCGTCATTACTCTTTTCTGCAGACTAAACAATCCCAGTTCCCTCAGCCTCTCCTCATAAGTCATGCTCCAGGCCCCTAATCATTTTTGTTGCCCTCCTCTGGACTCTTTCCAATGTTTCCACATCTTTCTTGTAGTGTGGGCCCCAAAGCTGGACACAGTACTCCAGATGAGGCCTCACCAATGTTGAACAGAGCAGAAAAATCACGTCCCTTGATTTGCTGGCAATGCCCCTACTTATATAGCCCAAAATGCCATTAGCCTTCTTGGCAACAAGGGCACACTGTTGATCCAGCTTCTCATTCACTGTAACCCCTAGGTCCTTTTCTGCAGAACTGCTGCCTAGCCATTTGGTCCCTAGTCTGTAGCAGTGCATGGAATTCTTCTGTCCTAAGTGCAGGACTCTGCATTTGTCTTTGCTGAACCTCATCAGATTTCTTTTGGCCCAGTCCTCTATTTTGTCCAGGTCCCTCTGTATCCTGTCCCTACCCTCCAGCATATCTACCACTCCTCCCAGTTTAGTGTCATCTGCGAACTTGCTGAGGGTGCAGTCCACGCCATCCTCCAGATCATTGATAAAGATATTGGACAAAACCGGCCCCAGGACTGACCCTTGGGGCACGCCACTTGATACCGGCTGCCAACTAGACATGGAACCATTGATCACTAACCGTTGAGCCTGACGATCCAGGCAGCTTTCTATTCACATTATAATCCATTCTTCCAGCCCATACTTCTTTAACTTGCTGGCAAGAATATTGTGGGAGACCGGATCAAAAGCTTTGCTAAAGTCAAGGAATAGCACATCCACGGCTTTCCCCTCATCCACAGAGCCAGTTATCTCATCATAGAAGGCAATTAGGTTACTCAGGCATGACTATCCCTTGGTGAATCCATGCTGACTGTTCCTGATCACTTTCCCCTCCTCTAAGTGCTTCAGAATTGATTCCTTGAGGACCTGCTCCATGATTTTTCCAGGGACTGAGGTGAGGCTGACTGGCCTGTAGTTCCCCGGATCCTCCTCCTTCCCTTTTTTAAAGATGGGCACTACATTAGCCTTTTTTCCAGTCATCTGGAACCTCCCCCAATCGTCATGAGTTTTCAAAGATAATGACCAATGGCTCTGCAATCACCTCTGCCAACTCTTTCAGCACCCTCAAATGCATCGCATCCGGCCCCATGGATTTGTGCTCGTCCAGCTTTTCTAAATAGTCCTGAACCACTTCTTTCTCCACAGAGGGCTGGTCACCTTCTCCCCATACCATGCTGCACAGTGCAGTAGTCTGGGAGCTGACCTTGTTCATGAAGACAGAAGCAAGAAAAGCATTGAGTACATTTGCTTTCTCCACATCCTCTGTCTCTAGGTTGCCTCCCTCACTCAGTGAGAGGCCCACACGTTCCTTGACTTTCTTCATCCAGTGGGACTGCTGCCTACTGGCCTCGAGAATCCTGGGCGAGGACTCTGGCAGACAGGCTCTAGCCTCAGGACTCCGCTCCAGATTGCAAATGCCCCAAGTTCAGATGGGGTATTGGTTTGGTTCCATCTCAATAAGGGTGAAATTCACCCACCCTGTAGAGAGCCCACGGGAGGGCTAGGCTCTGTTGAAAGCCCTCAGATTAGCCACCCAAAGGTGCCAGTCCTTTCCTACAGTGGTAGTGCAGCCCCACTGTCTCCACATGAATAGAAACATGTTGGTAAATTGGGGGTGTTTGGTCAGGGAGCAGGAAGGATTAGTTGCTGAGGGAAGATTAGAAGAGCCAGCTCCCACCAGCTAACGGGGAATAGTGCAGGCTGGGCCGGTTGGAAGGATGTAAAACACCAACTGCCCAGTTCTCATCTCACACCACACCCGGCGTCAGCGGGAGGGGGTTACTCCTCTGAGACCAGCAAGAGAGAATCAGGCCCCCAGGAGGAAGAGTGGGATGCACAGAGCTGTGGCTAGAAGCATTGGGATGAAATTAAACGAGGGAAGGTTTAGGCTAAATATCAGGAATGACATTTACAGTGAGATCTTTGGGCCAATTCCCCCGTGGTTTAACTTAGCATAACCTTATTGAAGTCTACAAAGCCGCGCCCTTTAATGCCAGCTGAGGATCTCTCCCTTTGTGAGACTGCAAAATAACAGGGGCACTGTCTGCTAAGAGTCTGTGTGTCAGTGGGTTACTAGATGTCAGCAGCGAGATGCAGAGAGGAGGAGAACGTGTTCTAGGTGATGGTTAGGAGCACATCAGTACAATGATGGGTATAAGTGACCCGTTGATCTGTTGCACTTTATAACGATATGTTTGTTAAAATATCTATTAATCATTTATTAACCCTTTATAAACTACTCAGATATGGAACCCAAATATAGCGCAACAGGTGACCTGGTACTGTCTGGCATGGGTGACTCCCACTGGAAAGTGCCCTGTAGGGAAGGACATAGCCTGGCACTGCCCTAGAGGATGGGCTGGATGGCTAATAGGACTTTTCCATCCCTACTCTCTTTGACTAGCGCTGGCATTGCAACAGAGTTTGACTTGGCGAGGGCATCTGAGACCAACCGCAGTTCCATGGGCTGAGACTGTTGCTCTGTGCAAATGCCCTGGGTCCCTAATTTTTCTGGCCTGCCCACTGGGGTGGCCTGGTGCCTGCTTACAAATTAGTTGGACTGAATGCCAGGAATACAGAAGCCAGATGGCAGTGGGTTGAAGCAGGCGATGCTGCCAGTGCCCTCCGTAGTGTGGGCCCCTCCTGGGCAGACTCACTTGTGGTGCAGTGACACCCTATGGCTCCTTGCACTTGGGCAGACCTGTTCATACATAGGTACCCAGAAGGGATACCTGGACAGATGGAGAGAAAGGGCACAGAGTTTGCAGAGACTCCTGGCTCCCAGTGTGACAGACTGTGGCAAAGCAGCAGATTCCTGCAAACCTGGGAGGCCTTCTGGGTGGGCGTTGTGTACAGAGGACTGGCACAACTAGTGTCTGTGGGCCAGGGAGTTTGCCTTCATAGTCCAGGCCTGCGGCTCCGGAGGCCATGTGGCCCAGCGTGCAGATGAGCGAGTCCGAGGCCTACCTGTCAGGTGTCGGCAGTACCTCCTGCGCAGCCCCTTCATGGGAAGCTTTGGCTCTTCTTTCACCTGAGCTTCTGCTGGCTTCACCTCCGGCTCCAGACCACAGTCAGCCTGGGGAGAGCCAGGAACTGACGTCGTAGGGTGTAGCCCTGGAGAAATGACTTCATATGCCCCACTCACCACTAGCCCATACACAGGCGCTCCCTGTTCGCCTCAAGGCTGGTCCTGTAGAGCCGTGTGGCTAACAGAGAATTCTGTGCGGGAGCCACAGCTCCTGGGTGCCAGCCCCAGCTCTGGCAGATGAGTGGCTAGAACAATAGGGCCTGGGTACCAGAACTCCTGGGTTCTACCCGGACTGTGGGAGGATGTGATATATAGGGGATCTGCTAATGTGATATCGGAAATAGACCGTGTTACATTTGTACAGGCATCACTGATGTCTGTACAAATGTACAGTTGTGAGCATCTCCCTTCTGCCCCCGACAACGGGGCTGTTTTGTCACATTAACCATGATTCCTTTTACCTCGCGGCCACTGAGGAGCTCACCAGATTGCTTTCCTGTTCTTCGCCGCTGGCTGTCTGGGCTCTGCTCTGACCAGAGGGGCTCCGAAGGGTTCAGCTGTGATGGCAGATCGCATTACACTCCCAGGGATCCCTGAGAGGGGGATGCTGTCCAGGACTGGCGCAGTAGGGCACCCTTGTGCAATCGGCTGCAGTCCATCGATGGGAAAGTATTTCCCTGGAATAGATTTGGGAAGGGAGGGAAGTGGTGGGTATAGGACAAGCTGGGCAAAGAAAAAGAGTATAGGGCAGAGTGTAGGCTGGACTGTGTGAGGGAATAAATCCATGGAGTACAGGTCCATTAATGGCTATTAGCCAGGATGGGCAGGGATGGTGTGCCTAGCCTCTGTTTGCCAGAAGCGGGGAATGGGCGACAGGGGATGGATCACTTGGTGATGCCCTGTTCTGTTCCTTCCCTCTGGGACACCTGGCACTGGCCACTGTCAGAAGACAGGAAACTGGGCTAGATGGACCTTTGGTCTGACTCGGTCTGGCCGTTCTTATGTTCTTATGTTAATGAGGCTGTAGAGAGGGGTGTAGGCTGGGCTGTGGGAGGGAGTGAGGCTGTAGGGAGGGGTGTAGGCTGGGCTGTGGGAGGGAATGGGGGTGTAGGCTGGGCTCTGGGAGGGAGTGAGGCTGTAGATAAGGGTGTAGGCTGGGCTGTGGGAGGGAATGGGGGTGTAGAGAGGGGTGTAGGCTGGGCTGTGGGAGGGAATGAGGCTGTAGAGAGGGGTGTAGGCTGGGCTGTGGGAGGGAGTGAGGCTGTAGAGAGGGGTGTAGGCTGGGCTCTGGGAGGGAATGGGGGTGTAGGCTGGGCTGTGGGACAGTCTAGGGAGGGAATGAGGAGTTCACATTTGTTTACTGGGAAGAGGGGAAGGTTGTGGGGCTGTAGGGAAGTTCTTGCAGTAAATGAAATCCAGGTGGCCTGGTCAGTACCGAAGAGTTCCCCTTTGCATCACGCCCCCCAGTCTCACTGTGAGAGGCTCTTCGGGGGGGGATGTGCAGGGGGGCTCTCAGGAACCTCCATGCTCTCCAGGGACTGGCAAGATGTTTCCAAGGGAGCAGCCTAGGCCAGTGCTGAGGGTCTCAGCTCCTTCTCAGGCAGCGCCGTAGCCACCAAGCTAGCAAGGCGCAGTGAAAGGCGGACGATCTCCCGCCCCCACGAGCCAGCACAATGCTAAATCCCCATGCTACTCTCCAGAGCCAGTCGTGCGCCCGTGGCTCCAAGTTGCCATCCAGGTGGCCTTTAAAGAATGGAGAGCCAGGCTTCCTGGGGCCCGGGACAGCCCGGCAAGTTAGCACGTGCAGAGGCAGCTCCCATGAAGGAACCAACATTTTTTGTCCTTGATCTGTGGAAATCTGTGACTACACTGCACTGCCTTTGCCCTGCTTCCCCAGACTTCTCACTGCCCCCCTACCCCCAATCCACTCCAAAGAGATGTCAGGTGTACCCGCAGGGACCCCTCTCCTGCTTCAATCACACAAAATATCTCCTCCATCTTCAAGCATCCAACAGGAGGTGCTCTTCCCTCCAGTGTAATAATACCTAGGAACAGATTCTGCTTGCTGGAGTAACTCCCTTGGAGCTACTCTGGATTCCCTCCAGTGTTTCTGAGACCAGAGGGCTGGATTCTCAACTGGTGCAGATCAGCAGAGCTTCACTGACATCGCTGCACAGATTTAGACAAGCTGAGGATCTGGCCCAGAATTCGGTCGTTAGCATTCATCCAGCGTGACATCTGTCAGAAACATTGCAGAGACATAAAATGATCCTCGTTTGAAACATCCCAAGCAATGGAGATTCTTCCTTGGGAGGTAATCCTGCAGCAAGATATCATTAAGAAATGTACTCGTCCCCTTACTGCCAGTTACAACCCACCCTTGTGCTACCCTAAGTATCAGAATCACTTCAGCAAAACATGGGAACAAGGGTTGTGTCAGGGCACACAAAACACGGTGCTAAATTTGCCTCCCCACACCTTCCCCCCACCCCCAGTTCCAGCTTAGTTCTCTGTGGTGCAAGGGTACTTCTTCAGCTGGTGTTGTAGTAATCTGCATGGAACTAGGAGGGAGGAGTGCCAGGAAGTCAGTCTGTGTGCACATGGCTGGAATGCTAGCTGCAGTTGCATCACCTCTGTAAATAGTTCTCTTAATAAAGAGCCACGTTATTATCCAGCACCTGGTACATGAAACATGGTGACAGCATCAGTCTAGCTAGGAAGAGAGTGTGGTTAACAGGCAAAAAAAGCAGCACCTAGAAACAAAGCAAACAGGGAGCACAGAGGGATTCAGAGCAGCAGGAATGCTGGATTTCCAGACCAAAAACCATGCCCAAGCACAGAAGCAGTGGAAGCAAAAATTGATCCCAGGGGATAAGAGTGAAGAAATTAAGGTAAAGTTTCTTTACTATTTCATTGTGGGAAAAGGATGAGGAGTGAGACACTTACCAGGAATAATGCCCCAAACACTGGATCTGCTGATAAAGGAGTTTGATGAGTATTGTGACCCCGCAAGGAATTCATTTTGCAGCACTTGGAGGAGAGGAAGGTGATCAGGAACAGTCAACGTGGATTCACCCAGGGCAAGTCTTGCCTGACTAACTTGATTGCCTTCTGTGATGAGATAACTGGCTCTGTAGATATGGTGAAAGCAGTGGACGTGCTATGTCATGACTTTAGCAAAGCTTTTGATACGGCCTCCCACAGTATTCTTGCCAGCAAGTTAAAAAGGTATGGGCTGGATGAATGGACTATAAGGTGGATAGAAAGCAGAGTGCCCCAGGGGTTGGACTTGGGGGCAGTTTTGTTCAGCATTTTCATTGACGATCTGATGATGCACCCTCAGCAAGTTTGCAGATGACACTAAATTGGGAGGAGTGGTAGATACGCTGGAGGGTAGGGACAGGATACAGAGGGACCTAGACAAATTAGAGGATTGGGCCAAAAGAAATCTGATGAGGTTCAACAAGGACAAGTGCAGAGTCCTGCACTTAGGAAGGAAGAATCCCATGCACTGCTACAGACTAGGGACCGAATGGCTAGGCAGCAGTTCCCCTAAGGACCTAGGGGTTACAGTGGGGTTACAGTGGACGAGAAGCTGGACATGAGTCAACAGTGTGTCCTTGTTGCCAAGAAGGCCAACGGCATATTGGGCTGTAGATCTAGTGGCATTTCCAGCAGATCGAGAGCAGTGATTATTCCCGTCTGTGTGGCACTGGTGGGGCCAGAGCTGGAGTATTGCGTCCAGTTTTGGTCCCCCCATTACAGAAGGGATGTGGACAAGTTGGAGAGAGTCCAGCAGAGGGCAATGAAAATGATTAGCGGGCTCAGGAACATGACTTATGAGAAGAGGCTGAGGGAACTGGGGTTATTTAGTCTCCAGAAGAGAAGAGTGAGGGGTCATATGCCCGGGTGGGAGAGCATGGCCACTCTCCCTGCTTAGTTCCCCTTGGAGCTCCACCCACCTCTGCACTGGGGAGATGTTAACAGAGGCCATTGGGAGCTGGCTTGGCTGCCCGTTTCCCATAGATTTGCTCAGCTGTGCATTGCCACCTGTGACATGTGTGCACCAAGGGACTGCAGGCACGGTTTGAATCTCCATCTGAGCTCTTCAAACAAGCCGGGGGCTCGGGCCCTGGGGAGTGGGGACTAGTTTGGGAACATTAATCTGCACCAGCTTGCTAGAGCTTCCGACTAACGGTGTCCTTTTCCCTTTTCCAGGACGCAGATTAATTTCACCGTGGCCATTGACTTCACAGCTTCCAATGGTGAGTTCTCCTACCAAATTAACCGTACTAATGTTCCCTGAAGCACGGCCAGGCTCTGTTCAGACAGCTAGTGACTGCTCAGACAATCCATTACACTAAACACCTCTGAGATATTATGTATTTATTGCACAGTCGTTCATTCCCCATAAAGACCTGTGGAATCAATAGTTATTTTATAGCTGCTGAGTGCTTGTTAAATCTGTGGATAGGTATTAGGGATCCTTGCAGGCAGGGGGTTTTATACTATTAACGAACAAGTGTCCTGCCCAAACACCGGGGGCCTGGTGTAGAGCCGTTTGATGCCAGCATCACTCCATTGACCTCAAGAGAGTTACTCCTCATTTACACCGGTGTAAGGGAGGGCTGGATCCTGGCCCGTGGGTCACAGTGTTTTCTCAGGCCACCCAGGCCAATGCCCATGGATGTCAACGAGGGTGGACTCACCTCGCTGGTATTATTGATTATTTATGTTGCCGTAGTGACTAGGAGCCGTGATCCTGGCCCAGGGCCCCACAGTGCAAGAGGCTGTACAAACAGTCCCTGCCCCACACAGCTGACAATCGCTCTCTCACGTCAGTTTCCTCCCAACGGTGACAGAGAAGTTACATTTGACTTCCCTTGGTGTGCGTCTGAGAATCCGGCTCTGAGTAAAGACCTCAGGGTTCGACCCTCAGCTGACCTGAGAAGTACACGTGCCACTCCACAGCTTCGCCCATGCGCTGCTGCTTGCTGATCTGGGTGACCCTTCTCTCTCTCCGTCAGGCAATCCCTCGCAATCCACCTCCCTGCATTACATGAACCCGTACCAGCTCAACGCCTACGCCATGGCGCTGAAGGCGGTGGGCGAGATCATCCAGGACTATGACAGCGACAAGATGTTCCCCGCACTCGGGTTCGGAGCCAAAATCCCTCCTGATGGACACGTGTCCCACGAGTTCCCCCTGGTACTGCCATCCCCTTCAAATCGCTCGCCACTTAGGGTAGGGCGGCACTGCCACCTGGCCTGGGCACGGCTGGAGAAGGCACTTTAAGCCGCCGGGCGAAAGCTCTCCAGTTGGGTTAATAACGCCACCTCCGCGAGAGGCGGTCACCCCACTACGGTTTGGAAGGGGTAAAAAACAGCCAGAGAAAGGGATGCCCTGGGGAACTAATCACGAGCGGAATTGAGGCAGCCAATCAGGGCCCGGCTGGGCCAGTATAAAAAGGACTCCTGGGGAAAAGAAGTGAGTCTTGCTTTGGCAGTGGAGCAAGGAGGACCTAGCTGCCTGATAGAGACCAGGGTACCTTGGACAAAGCCGTGCTGGGAAAGGGCCGGCTGAGCTGGGGAGCTCTGGCCTCGGGACCTCCCAGGCTGCGGCCTTGCAGCAAAGGCCTGAGGAGGGACTAGGGCTGCCAGGAGGCAGCTAGGACCAAAAAAGGCAGCAGGTCAAACCCCTTGCCAGTGATGAGTGGCCATTTCAGACGCAGTTTGCCCCTGGGAGAAGGTGGGTATAGGGGGTTGGGGTTCCCCCTGGGAGAGGAGACCGGAGTGTGGGGCACTGCTGTGGGGCAGTACTCCAAGGTAAGGGACACTGGGTCCAGGAGGGACGGGGGCCAGAAGTGGTGGAGACAAAAGGGCAGGTAACTGAGAGTGAGAAACCGGCCAGAGTAGGGCACTCCTGAGCTGGCTGAGCTAATTCCTGGACTGACCAGCAGGAGGCGCTGTGGCGGTGAGTGCCCTGCCCTGCTGCTGCGATGCTGGCGGGAGAAGCTGACTGCACCAGTGGGTGTGGGTTATTGACACACCTCGGTGAGGGTTGTTCAGACACCTGAGCAGCGTAGTTTTGCTGAAGTAACTCTGTTGTGTTCACCAGTGCATAGACAGCCTCTCTTCCAGTGTCCTCAGCCCTTCTGTGCCCACTCGGGTGAAGGGCCTCGCTCGTCCTGGGGCTGGGCCCTGAGCCTGAAAGAGCAGCCCCTGTTAGGTACAGAGCGCCCTCAGCTCCGGTCAGCTTTGGTGGTTGTGGATGGTGCTCAGTGCCTGACAGGATCAGGCCCTCTGTGAAGGATAGGGTGTGGGTGGCACCACCTCCCCTGGTTAGACCAGCCAGTCTGTGCGATCCCTGAGCAGACTTGCCCGAGGTGCCCCCGCAGAGCAGCCAACGCTGATCAGAGCCCGTGATTGGCACAGCCTGACAGGTCTCCAAGTGCTTGGTTGGCCCTAGCAGAGCCTCAGTGGGTTGCCCCACTGAGGCTAGTGGGCTAGTGGGTTAGCCCACTAGTGGGCTAGTGGGTTGGCCCTAGCAGAGCCTCAGTGGGTCTCTCTGCACAGCCGCGGTGGTGAGGCCCAGAACCGGGCTCAGCAGACCCTGGCGTGTGCTGCATCTCTCAAAACGTCTGTCTAGATGCCTGGGCTTCGGCGCCCACCTCCTCCTTAGGCCCAGAGCCGGAGCGGCAGCCCCGATCCGGTCCTCTACACAGCTGTTTTCAGCGTTGTCGCACAAGCCGGGCTGCCCCGAGGCCTTAGCCGGCCAAAGAGCCGTGAGCACCAGGGGTAGCAGCGTGGCTGCTCTGAGGACAGGAAATTGGATTTCCTATGGGGAGGGCATAAAAATCTGAGCCGGGAAACGTGGTTCTCTCAGTGAGCCTCTTCCCAGTCCCTGCTGGAAAAGGGGAATAGCTGCCATCTCCCCATCCCTACCCCCAGGAGAGAGCTCCCCTCTTTCCAGCAGGAGGAAGGGAATTCCGGGGACGCCCTGAGCCCCACTCGCTGGAGATGCCAGCTAGGGACTGAGGCTCAGCCATGGAAGCCATTTCAGTGACACAGCTGGTCACTCACGGGGGTACTCTTTGTCCTTGGTTAAGCCATGTCCCAGCTCCGTGCCTCAGTTTCCCCACCAGGGGATGCTGCTGCTTCTAAAGTGATTTGAGATCCTAGGATGGAAACCACTGCGCAAGCACAAAGTGTCATCACTGTTTCTCTGAGGCCCCAAGGGTGTGACTCCCATTGCCTTTGGGTAACCCCTTCAGGTGATTCCTCCCAGAGCTGTGGGGAACTCCTCACATCCCTCTGGCCAGCACTCCAAGCAGGGCTCTGGGAAGTAAAAGTGGGGGGATGGGGAATGACTCCCCTGTTTGGGAACCCCCCTCACTGCCCTTCCTCCCTCTCTCTCAGAATGGCAACACCGACAACCCCTACTGCAGCGGGATTGAGGGCATCTTAGAAGCCTATCACAAGAGCCTCAAGACCGTCCAGCTGTACGGCCCAACCAACTTCGCCCCAGTAGTCAACCATGTGGCCAGGTACATCCACTGGTGCATTGACTAGGTGGTAGCATCCCACAGACCTGCTTGCTCGTCACCCCTCCCTGGGCCAGCAGTGGGCTGGTGGTACCACCAGAGAGCTAGGGCAGCGTCTACACAGAATGGCCACCTGGGAGCAGCAAATGAGTCGAGAGCTGTTTGATAGCAGCCAGGGCCGTGGATCCTCCAGGGCTGTGTCCCATCCATGTGTACGTCTCAAGCCATGGGCTCTAGGAGCACGGGGTGCATCTGTGTCGCTCCCTGGCCTGGCTCAAGGCCCAGGTCTAACACCCAGCAGCTGGACTAGCAGGGATGTGCCCCAGGCCTCTTCTTTACTCCCAGGAGGATCCGGGTTGGGATAAGTGGTATCACAGCCCAGCTCTCTTGGGAGCTCACTTGGCTCCTGGCGACAGCAGAAACGGAGGCTATGTTTGGAGGCAGGGACAGGAGGAGAGGGGTTCCCCTTGGGGAGCTCTAATCTCGCCACAGAAATCTCCCGAACTGGAAAATTGGAGATGCTGCTCTGAACCACAGTCAAATTCACCATGGGATCACTGATGTTACCCCAGGGATGAACATGGCCCTGGGCAGCAGTTAGCCACCAGCTCAGAGTCCCCAATCCCCGGTACCCACCCCAGAAGCCTACGCTCACACAAACATCTCCCCGTCCAGGTACGCCACCACTGAACAGGACGGCTCCCAGTACTTCGTGCTCCTGATCATCACGGATGGGGTGATATCGGACATGGCTCAGACGAAGGAAGCCATCGTCAATGTGAGTAGCACCTGTATCTCACAGCACTGTAGCAGCACAAAGTCACTGGGACAAAGTAGTGTCAAGCAAGTGGATGTTACTAGACCCACTATGGCTAATGGCTTGTGCAGAATCCCAGGGAGGTTTGTCGCTCTGTCTAGCCTCAGGTCGGGGGAATGGAATTCAAGATTTGCCCTTGTCTCAGAGCTCAGAGACTCCCATGGCTGTCAGCAGACAGGTGGCTATAACAGCCTGGGGTCTCGGTCTCTGCCCTCATCGCTTGGGTGGCCCAGCTGCCCTCTGTGCCTGCTGATGGGCACTCAGAAGCTCTGGATTTTACCCTTAGCCATAGGCACTGATTCCATGGGTACTCCCTCCCCGGAGCACCCACAGCAAAAAATAGTCGATGCTCAAGGCCCACCTGCCGAACAGCTGATCAGGCAGGCGGTGCTGGGGAGGAGGGGCGGAGCCAGGCTGAGAAGAGGCGGAGCGAGGGCAGGGCATATTTGGGTTGGGGCAGAGCAGGGGTGGGGAGAGGCGGGGCAGGGCACGCATGGATTAGGGGCAGGGAGAGATGGAGTGAGGTTGGGTCTCAGGGCAGAGTGGGGGTGGGGAAGTGTTGTACCTACATGGAAAAAAGAAAGTGGATGTCTGCGCCCTCACCATCTGGCAGGGGTCATCTGATACCACCTCCATTCTCCTGGCCCCCTGGCAAGCATTCTGGCTCACCATCCTATGCCCTGGGCTGCCAGTGGATGGATTTGGCTGCCCCCTGTCTCCTCCTTCGTGCTTGGCCAGGTAAGGAGGCTGCCAGAGAAAGAGAATCCAGTGGTCACCAACAGGAATGTCGTGTCTTGGAGGAGGAGTTCAGGGGGGAGCTTCTGTTTGCAGGACTCCCGCCCTGGCTCTGAGCATGGCACTGTGAAGCCGTGTTCCCTGAGCAGATGCCCGGTTCCTGCCCACATACACTAATCTGCAGCAGGTTATAAGGACAGGAAATAATTAGCTAATTGGGGGTAATTTCAGAAGACTTGGGACCCGACCCAACCGTGCTGTGACCCCCATTGGAGTCACTGGGCCAGGCGGGCTCTCTTACCCCATGTAGGTGACGGGAACTCGGCTCACCGGGAAACGGTGATGACACCAACCTGACCATTGCTGCTCCTTTGAGAGACAGGCCCAGAGCCTCCGCTCTGCTGATTTACGCCATTTGGAGATTGGCCCATTTCTGGGTGTTGTAGGCACCAAGGCTGTGCAGGCATTGATCTCCGGTGCAATGGGCACGCATTGATCATTCGGGTTGGTCACTAAATACACTTGCAGGTTCTGTTGTGGCATCTTCTCAGTTTGATGTCTTGAGATGAATCTTAAAATGGACGGTCCTTGGAGAGAACTGGACAAGTGTCTTTTTCATCTATACTACTGTAAATCAGGAGTGACTCCACTGGACACAATTCCCCTCTCACTCATTGCAGTGTAAATCCAGAATAACTCCATTGAAGGCAATAGGTTATATGGGTGATCTGAATCAGGCCCAAAGGAATCTGTTAACCCTTTCATAACTCCTTTAAAACAAAGAACTTTTAATCCATTTTAGTACATAGGGGGCAGAATGTACCCCCAATAATGAACAGGTTATGCTGCATTATCAGCTAGTCAAGGATCTACCAGCACCCAAAGATATACTACAAAGAAAATATCTCAGTTACAAGAATCGGGAGTCACTATTCAGTCCCCTGGGGCCTATTCATGTTGTCTCTGGTGAGTCGGGCATTTCTCCAGACCGTCTCAGCATCTGCTGAGACACCACACGGTGTCTGTGGCCATGTGGGAACCAGGTGTCATTTCACTCAAAAATACAAGCACAATCATCTTGGGACTGAGTTGCTTATGTTTTCGAAGAACGATGCTTCTCCAGGGACTGGGCAGTCATGATCTCCAGCAGCGAGAAGGCCTCCTTTCTTCCTCAGGAGGATGATAAATGCTCTTGGAACAAACATGGCAGATCATAGATAGGCCTCTGGCCACACTGTCCTCGGCCTCCTTCCTTGAGATCTGCTGGTGTTGAGCATTTCCTTTGTATTCAACATGCTGCTATTTGGGGTTTGGGAGGGTGGATCTTCCTTCTGTTTGTCTCCCAGCTGCACGTCTTTGTGCTGTGCTGGCGTAGACTTAGGGCAGCGGTGATTGCATAACAACCCTGCGCAAATGCAGAGACCCGATTGTGATATTTGTCATTGTCATAGGAAGTGTTTAGTTCTAGCTTCATGGGATAAGCCAGCCAAGCCCACATGTTTAGAACAAATGCTACACCCGTGATGCAGTCAGATCCTCCAGGCTCACCCTATCTCCTCCCCAGATTTGTAATCTCCTGCTGTCCCTTCCTGTGACATACCAGGGCACAATCCAGATCAGGAAGGAGCCCTGCACCCTGGGGTGCCTTACGATGTTTTGCTGAAATGGCTCCCAACTGGGCCACTCACAAACAACCTGCCAGCATGAAAGGCACACCCTGAGTGTCTGTGTGTAACTGCAGCCTGCCAGCCACACTTGGGTTACACACTGGCTCTCACCAGCCTTGGTTATACTGCAGGGTGACCTCAGCACACCCCTAGTCTTAAATTTCCCCCCAGAAAGCTATGTCCTGTCCTTCCCAGCTGTCTCCTGGACAGTACAAGTGTTATTAGGTCTATCACTTTTCGTAAAGGAAGAATATGCACAAAACTTGCCACCCCAGCTGGAGTTTCCCTCTCTCTCCAATTTAAACACACGGGATTCGGTAAAGCAATAAAGCAAGTTTATTAACCACAAAGAGAGATTATAAGTGAGTACAGGAAATGAGGCATGAAAGTCAGAAATGGTTACAAGAAAAATAAAGATAAAACACTACTGGTGCCTAACTTAACAAATTCTGCTAAATTCAAAGCAAAGTTTTCTCACCCCATGTTTCAGCCATCTGAGTGGCCAAACTTCTTAGGTCAGGATCCCACCCCTGAGTCCAACGTCTGCTCCCTTTGTCACTTCAGTTGCAGTGAATGGGATGAGCAGGGGGAGACAGAGAGGGGTGCCTTGGAGTGTTTGTCCCTCCATTTTATAGTTGCAGTCCCTCTCTTGAAAAACATTTCCAGCTGGGAACTAGGAGACAAAGACTGTGTGTGGAAGGATGTTCCCTGCTGCTTTTTTCTCACCTGTTTGAGCTTTCTTTGTTTTCATTCCTGCTTGATGGCTCTGTGTTCTGCTTACATGCAACTGAAGCAGAGCCCACACTCCTTTGTTTAGGACAGATCTGTTTGCCAACCTCAGTTTGGAACATGTGGTAATAACACCAGACAGGGGAATCTTATAACTTCACATACAATATTGCCACCCAGGACGATACTGATCCGCAAATTATGAGTTTTCAATGATACCTTTCAGACGTACGTTGTACAAAGATTATTACAGTAGTGGAGTACATTCTGTTCCACTTCCTTCAATGGCTGTTTGCCCCAGACCTGAGTGCCAGAGTGCTTTTCTCGTCTGCCAGAAAATCAACCCTGTTGCTTTCCAATTCCACTCACCCAAATCACTCAAATTGCACCAGTCTTCCATATGTCTCTCTTGGAACTGTACTCAGCCACTGCCCCCTGGTTCCAGGTCAGGGCCATATAGAGTATGAAGTCTGTGCCATCCTGGACTCCAGATCAAAGAGGGGTCAGTTGTGGTAGCTCATACACCAGGAAGGCTGTGGCCCCAGGAACAGTCTGGGAGCCTAACGGTAACATTCATACCCCTGAAATAGTAAAAAAAACTTTCACAAATGTCACCCAAACAAGCCTGGCCCTATGTGCCCCAGGGTGGTGTGAGGATTCATAAGTCTGAAACCCAAGTCTGTGAGTGGGGGGCGCTTACACCCCCCACCTCCAGGCAGCCTTGGCAGGGTGACAGTCAATAAACCAGACATCCTGGGAAGCCAGTCACTGCAGGAAGTGCCACCCATGGTGGAAATGACTGACAGCTCCTCCCAGGACTTCTGATTGGCCCCAGCCCACTATGTAAGCCTGCAGGGAGAAGCAGGAAGCCTCATCCAGGACCTGCTGCTGAGACAGACCCTGCTTCACTCCTGGTTCCTGCTTCCTTGACCTGCCCACCCCCGTTCCTGGCTATTGACCCTTTCTTGGCCCTCAGCTCCAGACCCCAGATATCAACTCTGGCTAGAGTGCCTCCAGTCTGACTGTCTATGACTCTAACCACTGGACCTGACTGTCCAAGCCCTGATCCCTCACAGCATCAACCACAGACCACAATGGAGCTGTGTGTTGGCATTAAACACCACAGCATTCCAGTCCTGGCCTGTGTTGAGGTGGGAGAGACACAGCTGTGTGTTTGACTTTGTTGGGAACACCAGTAGCCACTGGTAGTTTATTTAGTCTGGACAATGCAGTGTTGACTGTTGTTACATTTACCAACAGAGGGTTGAGTGTTCGTCAGTAATGACTAGTGCGTATTGGCCATTGGAAAATGCCCTATAAACGTCTAGAGCAAAGTTTTCATGGAGCTTCTTGGTAGTTTGGCCACATCTAGCTGATTCAGGTTTGTTTGGTTGTGTTACAGGCGGACATGCTCTGCCTGTTTTAATGAGATTGTTCACGAGTTGGTTGATGTGTATGAGTCAGATCTCTTCTCTCAGGATATTCTGCAGGTCACTGTTGGCTTTCTGTCAGGCATTGTCTCACTGCAGTCGGCTGTTAACGACACGCTCCAATGTGCTGTACAGGCATGGATTGCAGTGATGACAGTAGCGAGTTGTTGTTTTACTGTTTGTTAGTGGACGAGTGGGAATCATGCAACTCAGCAGGGGGCGATCTTTCCAGCTCTATATACCGTACCCAAAAGCTGGGATGGATTCTCAGCATATCTCCATTGATTTCAATGAAGCTACACTGATGTGCACCATCTGCCGTTCTGGCCCTGTATGCCGATGAGGTGGTGTAAGAACCAGAATCGAATCCTGTTGAAAATGAGCTGGCTTTTCGATAGCAAAGGGCGCTTCTTCAGCTATCTACCCATTCAGTGAAAGAACTCAGCTCGATCCCTCGCAGGGCAAAGCAATCAGCAAGTCAGCTCGGCTCCGGGATTCTGCAATTCTGACCTTTTCTTATAGCTGTGGCTAGTTACTGCTCTCGCTCCTCCTTGTGCTTTGCCGCACTAACGCCGGCACTTACAGCTCCGAGCAGGCACGGTGGACAGAAGCACATTTTGTAGCTACGAGGGCTTTGTCTCTACGGCCCATCCAAACTCAGACCTCCACGGCTCAGATAGAATGACATTGATGATGTCAGTGTCCTGGAGATGTTGGAAGCTGAAGCCCAGAGATGTCAAAAGCAGATATCCTCAGGGGTTGGCTGTTGTGTGGAGCTGTTGGCTGTTGTGTTTTCACCTCATTCCTGTGATGTCCCTTCTTACTCGGGTTGGGATGTTTAAGTTCGATACATTCACAGCTCTTTGTTATTGCACCAGACGTCACTTGGCTTCTTGCTTCAACGCCGAGATGCAAAGTGACCTTTTGACAAATCTTTGGCAAACAGTTTTTCCACCTACTCCCTGCGGATGTGTAGCTGACTGCGATGCGCTGTGATCACACCACGTCGTGCAGGGCCAGCCTTAGGGGTTGGAAAGCGAGGTGGGTTTTTGCAATGCACCTTAAATGTAACTGACTCACTTTACACAAAAGAGTGTGTGATTGATAGGCAGTGTGTGTGTGTGCATGCACGTCCACACATGTTCATTTAGTCATAGTTCGCCTCCAGCAATGGAGCACAGCCCCTTGTTCCATTGTGAATGACTTACATGTGTCACATGAGCAGTGTCGTGCATCTTCTGTCATGTTGCAAGTGTTCATAGACCCATAGACTCCTAGACTTTAAGGTCAGAAGGGACCGTTATGATCATCTAGTCTGACCTCCTGCACAAGATAGGCCACAGAATCTCACCCACCCACTCCTGCAATAAACCTCTCATGGACGTCTGAGCTATTGAAGTCCTCCAATCATGGTTTAAAGACTTCAAGGTACAGAGAATCCTCCAGCAAGTGACCCGTGCCCCACTCTGCAGAAGAAGGCGAAAAACCTCCAGGGCCTCTGCCAATCTGCCCCGGAGGAAAATTCCTTCTTGACCCCAAATATGGCGATCAGCTGAACCCTGAACACGTGGGCCAGACTCATCAGCCAGACACCCAGGAAAGAATTCTCTGTAGTAACTCGAATCCCTCCCCATCTAACATCCCATCACAGGCCACTGGGCCCATCTACCACAAATAGTCAAAGATCAAGTAATTGCCAAAATGAGGCCATTCCATGGAGCCCCTGCAGTTTGCCTTTGGTAATTTGGTGAACATGGCAGAAGACTGTTATTTCGCCCCTCAGAACTGTGCACTGCTTGCATCCCGGGCTGCTGAGTCGTTCGTGTGCTGATCACTCACACTGTAGATCCAAAGACACCCCTCCCTTTGTGAGTGTGAGGAACTGGCACTCCTGGGCTGCATGGATGAGGCTGGTACATTTTGGTACAGAGCATGCTGTGAATTCTTCTTGATACGGAGCATATGTTCCGTTTGTGTCTCCTGATGAGCTGTCGTCAGACACGGCTTTTTGTTTTGGCCCTGTGATGAGCTCTTCACTCCGTTTTTACTCTGTCTTCTAAGAACATTACTCAGAGTAAGAGCCGATTAAGGACTGCAGGGTTTGGCTCAGATGTGCAGTGGCAAGAAACAGAAGGGACCTGATAGGGTGCAATCCCATGTGAGGGGGGCAGGTTTTTAGGGCTCAGCTGTTGGTCCATCTTTCCAGCAGATGCTGGAAGCTGGTCTAGCAATGAGAGCTGAGTCCTGTGGATTCATGGTGGCAGGTCTGGGGTGCTCCCCGACCTTGGGCATACGGGAGGCAGGACTGGCACTCTGAAAAGAGGGAACGTGGGATAAAGGTCCACAGGGGAAACCTACAAATAGCTCAGTATGGAGGAAGAAGCCTATGCTGAATGGGATGGTGTGATGAGACGGCCTACAATGGCATGGAGTCGATCTGTGACTGCTAGCAGCAAATATCTCCGATGGCCAGTGAGGGGACACTAGATGGGGAGGGCTCTGAGTTTACTACAGGGAATTCTTTCCCAGGTGTGTGGCTGGGGGCTCTTGCCCATATGCTCAGGGTTTAACTTGTCGTCATATTTGGGGTCAGGAAGGAATTTTTCCCCAAATCAGATTGGCAGAGACCCTTGGGGGTTTTCGCCTTCCTCTGCAGCACGGGTCACGGGTCACTTGCAGGTTTAAACTAACGTCTCTGGTGGATTCTCTCTAACTCCAAGTCTTTAAACCCTGATTTGAGGACATCAGTCACTCAGCCACAGGTTTTGGGTCTATTACAGGAGCGGGTGGATGAGGTTCTGTGGCCTGTGTTGTGCAAGAGGTCAGACTAGATGATCATAATGGTCCCTTCCGACCTTAGAGCTCTGAGTCTGTGAGTTCTGTGGTGGCGGTGTTATTTTAGTGGTCAAGAAAAACAGCACTCCAGGAAGAGGGGTGCGATTAGGCATTAACCCAGAGCGTGGGCTCGCTGTGCGAGGGTGTGGCCCCTTCACAAAGACATCTGATCTCGTGGCCCTTTCAGGAGCAAGTAACAAGTGGGAACGTGACAGTTTCCTATTTACTCAGAAGTTACACCAGCACTGACAGTAAACTCGGTTTATGTGGAAACACAACGAATTGTCTTATTTCTTCTAATAACTAGGGACCTGACTTTGGTTTGCAGTTACTGTGGTAACAAGTATGGTACAAATGCCTGGGCAGGCTGATAGGGATATCAGTAGGCTGATCAACAGATAGAACGGTAGCTAGGATGGAAAGTTAAAACAATAGGATGATTGCTAGGTATACATGGACAGATAGGTAGCTTGGAAGGTAGGCGGAGGGACACGTTCTTCAGGTTCTTGCTCAAGTAATTCAGCTTCTGTCTGGAACAATAGGACTTCCCATTTGTTTGTTCATTTTTTAATCTATCCGTTAGAGTCCCTGGGATGTGGCGGAGACGCAGTGAACTCAGTGCAGGCAGAGATAGTTCATCTTGATTACGTTGCTCATTTCCCTACTTGAATTGCAAAGGGAAAATAAAAACCTCCCTCTCCCTCTGCGTGGGCGGCTTTTCCATCTCCCGACATTCACTCAGCCCTTTCACTGGTGAGAGATTATTTCACTGGCTACAAGATTTGCAGACTGCAGGTTTCAATGGGCAGAACCTTTTGATTTGATTAGTTTCCTTTTTCTCTTCACTACCCCACCAGGTGCTAACTTCACCCCACCCAAGTCCTGGGCAGCCATTGATCTCTGGTTCAGTGAGCGAGCTCTGATCTTGCATTAACTGCTTAGAATCCATGTGCTGCCCGGACACCTGGTTCCCCTCTCATGTACACCAGTGTCACCCCTGTCTCTCCAGTGGAGTTATCCTGGACTGATGCTGGAGTGAGAAGAGAATCGGGCCCAGTGGAGTTACTCCTGATTTCGACACTAGGATGAGTGAAAGAGGAATCAGGGTCACTGGAATGACTCCCGCTTTACACCTAGGTCAGGGAGAGGGGAATCAGGCCCAATACAGCTACTCCTGATTTGCACCAGAGTTAAGGAGAGAGGAATCAGGACTGGTGGAGTCACTCTTGATTTACACTAGGGTGAGTCATAAGGGGAGTGGGGTCATAGCAGTTATAGGCCAGATCCTCAGCTTCCTTCCTCAACCCCCATGAAACCTCCTTTTAGTATACATGGCCCCCCACTTAAGAACATAAGAACGGCCAGACTGGGTCAGACCAGAGGTCCATCTTGGGCAGTATCCTGTCTTCCGACAGTGGCCAATGACAGGTGCCCCAGAGGGAATGAACAGAACAGGAAATCATTAAGTGATCCATCCCCTGTCGCCCATTCCCCGCTTCTGGCAAACAGAGGCTAGGGACACCATCCCTGCCCATCCTGGCTAATAGCCATTGATGGACCTGTCCGCCATGAACATACTAGTTATTTTTTAAACCCTGTTGTAGTCTTGGCTGTCACAACATCCTCTGGCAGGGAGTCCCACAGGTTGACTGTGCATTGTGGGAAGAAATGCTTTTGTTTGTTTTAAATCTGCTGCCTATTGATGGTTTTTGTGTTATGAAAAGGAGTAAATAACACTTCCTCGTTTACTTTCTCCACACCAGTCATGATTGCTAAGCATCTCTCGGTGGGGAGAAGAGAATGAAGAGATTCAAGAGTTATTTGTATAGTTTCCCCTTCCCATGCGCCCTCCATCCAAAACACTTTATAAAGGACGCCACTTCCTGGCCTTAGTGTCAATGAGGATCAGGGCCTTACTCCTCTCGCTGCTCCCCTGTGGGAGAGCGTTATTATTACCAGCCCCCATTATGCAGCTGGGGAAACTGAGGCAGAGAGGAAGTGGCTCACACCCAAAACCTCTCAGAGCGTCAGGAATAGAGCCCCAGATCTCCTGACTCATTGGGTCTTAACCCCATGAGCATCCTTCATCCCCTAGCCAGCATCTGTGCCCGGGAGCTGTTATCAATCCAGCACCATCCCCAGCACGAAATTCACTTAACAAGAAAGCAAAGTCGGGCAGCGCAGGGGCAGTGCCAGCAGGCTCAGGGCTGGGCAGACGCTCTTTCTTTTCTCTGACCCCTCACGTGGGGCTGGACAGTGACCTGGGAGGGGAGCAAGATGGCGGCCAGGCTCTGGGGTTGGCCATGGCTGGGAAGCAGAGGAGAACAGTGGTGAGGATTCCACGGGAAGAAGGCGGCAAAGCAGCACAGTGGGCAACCTCTTAGCGAGCCTGCAGCTGACTGGGATCCCAGTCGTTTGGCACTTCCGCGGGCCAGCGAGGCTCAGGGCCGAGAAGAAAACTGGCTGTCACAGGCTCCGAGGACTTGCCAGACAGGACTGGCTCAGGGAGTCTGGTCTCCAGCAGAGGACCACAGAACTTGCCAGATCAGATCGGATCACTGAGCCCTTAAGCTAGTATCCCGCCTCCAGTACTGAGAAGGGCAAACTCTCCTATTGTGCAGCTTGTACGCAGAAGGGTGGAGTTCCTTCCTGACCCTACAGAGCTTCAGGTGAGCCTGAAGCTTAAAATTCAATTATCCCTGTCTTCTGATTGATGGTCACAATTATTTCACTGCTTTTTAAGATCCAGCCCTGCTATGACTCCGCGCCCTGCTGTAGCCATGAACTCCACACAGGGGCTGCTTGTCAGCTCAACCGTCGTCAGTCTAATTCCCGCCCCCAATTAACCTGCCTCCTGCCGTTGCATGAACGTCTCCTCTGCTATTACTAGCCATTGATTATGTGGTCTAGTTGATAGCAGCACCGCCTCCGATACTCAGCACAGAACCCCATTAGCCTGTACTGGATGGAGCCAATGCATTTCGGTAGCAGATGGGGAGAGAGCCTCATCACTCATTTTGTGGCAGCCTTCTCCAGCTGACATCCTTCACAGGCATCATATGGTACTCGCGAACCCCTGCCCCTCCACTGCCCCCTTCACGTAATGGGCATGTCCAGATATCCCCTTGTGGTGAAAGGGAGATGAACACAGGGCACAATTGCTCTGGACATGAGCTGGGAGAAGGATGGAGCACAGCTCATTAAAGCACCGGCTGGGAGCTCAGTAATGGGGGAGGGTGGCTTGTCCTTTGCTTTCAGACAGCTGCTGGTGATGTGACTTTAATAGATTTGTTGCAGGGGGGCTGCCAGGCCTCGAAGAAACTCTTTGATAGATGTTGTGAAGGCCAAGACTTATAACAGGGCTCAAAAAAGAACTCGAGAAGTTCATGGAAGAGAGGCCCATCAATGGCCATGAGCCAGGATGGGCAGGGATGGTGTCCCTAGCCTCTGTTTGCCAGATCCTGGGAATGGGCGACAGGGGATGGATCACCTGACGATTCCCTGTTCTGTTCATTCCCTCTGGGGCCCCTGCCCTTGGCCACTGTCGGCAGACAGGATACTGGGCTAGATAGACCTTTGATCTGACCCAATATGGCCATTCTTATGTTCATGCAGCCAACTCCTGCCCCCTGTGCACATCCCTGGGGAGTTTTTAAGTGACACAAAGCCATCCTACTGGCTCCTCTGCCACCTCTTCCCAGCTCTGCCATGGGCAGCACAGATAGGGAACAGGATTCTCATACTCAGAGATGCCCAGCTGGCTGAACAGCCACTGTGGGGCCATTAGCAGCTGAGGTGGGTTAGAGCAGCTCTGAAGCTGATCTAATTCATACTGGGAGCTGGCCTGGTCCCTGGCCCTGGCAGAGGCCCGAAAGCTCTGTCCTCACCCCAGGGGCAGCTCTAACACAGTGCAGGATCTGGGCCATGCTCGCTAGACATACAGCTGCGGAGATGGACAGATATGAATGGACAGAGCCAGCCAGCCTAGTATGTACAGGTTTGAGAATGAAAGGGAGGGACAGAAACACAAAAATTGACCTGACACAATGGCTGCAGCTGAGCAGAGCTGTTGTCCATGCTTGTACCAGGCTGGAGATTGTGACTCTCTGCACAAAGAAACTACTGGTGGGGTTACCATGTACACCTGCTCCCCAGCTGACATCCATTTCCCCAGACGAGGGCAAAGGCTGAGATGGGAGAGGAGGCGCTAGAGGTGCGAGGTGGAGGGTGGAGAGAGAAGAAAGGGGAGATGGGGAGACAGATGTGGAGGGTGGAGAGAGAAGAAAGGGGAGA